>OY755040.1:119926583-120404217 GCA_963576565.1 Aspidapion aeneum
ATAATTAATTAACCCTTGTAGTATTTAAATACCGGGTGGGCCAAAAAAAACCGGACAATTTTTTTTCGTTATAACTATTGAACTATACAATCGATTTTAATGGGACAAACTGCACTTGGCAGAAAATTAATCAGAGTTTTAACTAAATTTATTTTTGTCCGTCATCTCAAAATCCAAGATGCTGGACAAAATTAAAATATACCCTTCAAAGATGCTCGTTTATTCTTGTGTTGCGAACATGTTTTAGTTATTTTTTTAATTAGTTGAAAAGCTGCATTCTTGCTACGCACAACAAGGTATGAGTCAGCAAAATCGGTTCAGTGGTTCTAGAAAAAAATATTTTTGTTTTAACCATTGTTTTGCATATTATACGATTGCCTTGCCAATCATGTCTGCATTTCTTTCCTTATAAATTCATTACAACCGAACCGATTTTAATGAAATAAAATACCTCCTATTAAAAATTGATTGCTTGTTAAAGATCATGATCAAGTTTATCGCCATCTTAAAATTTAAGATGGCGGATAGAATCATAATTAATTTTTCAAAATGGCGTGTTTATTCTCATTTTCCGAAAATGCTTGAACTTTTTTTTTAATTTATAGAAAAGCGCCACTTTTCCTTCATACAACGAGGTACAAATTAGTAAAATCGGTTTAATGGTTCTTAAAAAATCTGTTTTTGTTTGAACCATTGTTTTACAGATTATACGATTGCATTGCCAATCCTGTTTGCAATAATTTTCTTATAAATTCGTTGTTATTTAATCGATTTTAGTGAAATAAAAAAAATCATGGTGAGAATTGATTCTTCTTAACGTATTAAACATGGATCAGGAGTAATGAATTTATAAAGAAATAATTGCAGGACACAGGATTGGCAATGCAATCGTATAATTTGCAACACCATCGTTAAAACAGAATCAGATTTTGTGAGAACCACTACACCGACTTTATTAATTTGTACCTTGTTATGCGCGAGAACTAGTACTTTTCTACAAAATTAAAAAAAAAAACTAAAACATTTTTGGAAAATAAGAAAAAACGTGAATATCTTTGAAGGGTCAAGTATGATTCTGTGTGACATCTTAAATTTTAAGATGGCTGTAAATTTTGATCATAATCTTTAAAAGGCAATCAATGCTTACCCGGATGTTTTTTATTTCATCAAAATCGGTTCAGTAGTAATGAGTTTATAAAAAAAATGAATGCAGACATGATTGGCAAGGCAATCGCATAATATTTAAAACAATGGTTTAAACAAAAATATATTTTTTTAGAACCTCCGAACCGATTTTGCTGATTTATACCTTGTTGTGTCAAGGAAAAGTAGTGCTTTTCTACAAATTAAAAAAAAAAACTAAAGCATTTTCGGAAAATAAGAAAAAACGTGAATATCTTTGAAGGGTCAAGTATGATTCTGTGTGACATCTTAAATTTTAATATGGCTGTAAATTTTGATCATAATCTTTAAAAGGCAATCAATGCTTACCCGGATGTTTTTTATTTCATCAAAATCGGTTCAGTAGTAATGAGTTTATAAAAAAAATAAATGCAGACATGATTGGCAAGGCAATCGCATAATATTTAAAACAATGGTTTAAACAAAAATATATTTTTTTAGAACCTTCGAACCGATTTTGCTGATTTATACCTTGTTGTGTCAAGGAAAAGTAGTGCTTTTCTACAAATTAAAAAAAAAAACTAAAGCATTTTCGGAAAATAAGAATAAACACGCTATTTTGAAAAATCAAGCATGATTCTGTCCTCCATCTTAAATTTTAAGATGGCGATAAACTTTGATCATGATCTTTAAAAAGCAATCAATTCTCATTAGGATGTTTTTTATTTCGTTAAAATCAGTTTAGTGGTAATGAATTTATAAGGAAATAAATGCAGGCATGATTGGCAAGGCAATTTTTAGAATCACTGAACCGATTTCGCTGATTCATATCTTGTACGTGGCAAGAATGCAGCTTTTTTACTGATTTAAAAAAATAATTAAAACATGTTCTCAACACAAGAATAAAGGAGGATCTTTGAAGGGTACATTTTAATTCTGTCCGACATCTTGGATTTTGAGACGGTGGACAAATTCAAAACTCTGATTAATTCTCTGACAAGTGCAGTTTGTCCCATTAAAATCGATGATATAGATCAAAAATTAGAATGAAAAAAAAATTGTCCGGTTTTTTTTGGCCCACCCGGTATATAGTTTTTTATTAATTTGTGTAATTATTTAACTCTTTTTTTTGTAGTAAAATTTTTCATTTAGTCCTTAATTTATGATTTACCTATCATTTTCTTTTTTCCAAATAGACTAGCGGTTCGCCCGGCCCTCAAGGTCAGGGACCTCCCCTTCAAGGTCAAGGCCAGCCGCCTCCAGGACAAAATTACCCCCCTCCAAGATCTGGCCCATCTAATGACAACATCATTGCTCTTCAGAAGGCCATAGATACCATGGAAGAAAAGGTCAGTGAATAAATAAATGTCATTTTTAATAAAAATGATTTTTCTGAGATAAAGCGGTTATTTGTGTATAAGATAGGTCACTTATAGCCCATCGCACCGACTTTTTTTTTCGTTACTTAGCCTTAAGTGTTCATTATTACGTCATATTATGATTATATTAAGAAACGCTTTAAGCTAAGTAACGAAAAAAAAGTCGGTGAGATGGACCCTTAGTAATATTGTCGTGACGTCTGTCCGTGTGTGTGTAAGTCCGGCCCACGATAGCTTCTAAATCGCTGAACCGATTTTCATGAAATTTTCAGGTAAAATAGTCTACAATATGCCAAAAGAGCTAATTAGATTTTGATCAAAATCCATCAATGCTAATGAAAGTTTTTTTACAGTTTAATAAAAATGCTAACTTTTTATTGGAATATGGCATCAATATGCGGTTTTCGGAATATAGTAGAACACTTTTTGTTTGAAACTCGTAGACAATGATTGAGTAGAAATAAAAATTCGGACTTCCATTGTCTTTATTCTAAACACAACGTTTCGGTTAGTATGTATCTCTAACCGTTTTTAAGTGCAAACTAAACAATCTAATCTCTAGTTTCAGTTTACACTGGAAAACGGTGAGAGATGCGTACTAACCGAAACGTCGTGTTTAAAATAAATAAAGACAATGAAAAATGAAATTTTATTTTTTATTTATAGTACATTTTGCTCAATAATTTGTGTTAGAACCAAAAACTTTGTAGGAACTTTTTTTTCTGAGATTTTTTCTTGGAGTGTGCTAATGGGCTAGAAATGTATCAGTATATTTTTTTAGTTTAAGTTAAAAATAATAATCAGAGACTAGAAATATCTCAAGCTTAGATTTTTTAAATAAAACTGTATAGTGCCCTTTTGCACAGCTTATTTTATTCGAGGTTCAGGGCTCTCAGCACCTTCATATTTTATGAAAATGTTCATATTTTTTTTCAAACTTCAAAAAACTTCATATTTTTAGAAAAACCTTCATATTTTTCACATTTTCCCCAATGAAGAAACTTCAGTCATAGAATAAGTGTGGAAATTTTCGATATTTTTCCTAGTCTTGAATTTTGAGTTCCTTTTAGTTTATTATTAGTTTGTTGCCTCTGAGAAAGTCTGAATAAAGTAGGGCTTTTTTGCCTTTTGTTTTATTCTTCTTATGTTTGTTGTATTTCTTATGTTAATTAGTTGTTTTGGTCATCCGCGGTTAGTTCTTTAAAAGTCTAATTGAGCAGGGCTTTTTCATGAATTTTATTCTTTTACTCTGTAATGTTGACCTTTTTTAAATGTTTGAGCTCGGAATATGTATTTAAAGCATACCAATTATATCATCGAGTATACTTAAGTTTTCTGTGTTACTAGATGTACAGAGTGTCTTGGTATATTTCCACAAAGGTCTACTGCACTTATTTCAAGAGATAGAAAATAGGTTACCTATTTTCAAGAAATATAGAGTAGGTCCCAAACCGCTAGAAATTGTAGATACTAATATTTGAACAGTGGCTTTATCAAATGGCAGTTTATCATATATTTTTGAGTTTAGAAAGAAAATATCTATTTTTTTAAGTTTATTTTACATATTCATTTGTAGGATGTTTCGTAAGAGATTTACAATGTTTGTGTTTTTTTATAACTTTTTTTGATGGTATAGGATAAAGCCTACAACTTTTGCAATTATAATTCTTTTTCTATTTCTTTGAATAATTGCAGTAGATCTTGGTTTAAAAATACGGAAACACCTTATACCTTGTTGTAAAATATGCTTTAAAAAATGTGCCTTGTTTTTGTTTGGCCATGGTTGTTTGGATGGGGATCCAGGCCTAATTCAATTTCAAAATGTTTGCTAATACTTTTCTTAATAAATAAAATCAAAAATATAAAATTTTGCTGAGTAAATGAGTTTTCCTAAAAAACAGTTGGGTTTATAACAAGCCATTTTGTAGAGGACCCAAAAAAAACTGAAGTTTTTATTCATATTTCCTTCATATTTTGTTTTCTTAATTTCATATTTTTCATAATTTTATTAAAAAATTTCATATTATTTTGCTGTTTATCTGTTGAGAGCCCTGAAGGTTTCAAGAAAAAAAAATACATTTTTTAAATTTGCTTTTTTTATAATCCACAGAATATCCCTGATTAATATCCCCAGTCCTCTCTTTTATAATAACTGAGTTTCCCATTCAATACAATGAAAAATGGGACACCCTGTACGTATAACTGACTGCTATTAAATTTATACAGGGAATGCAAGAAGATCAACGCTACTCTCAATTGCTGGCCCTAAAGGCGCGAACTGCGCAAGCGCAGAATGCCCCTGCGTTATCTCAGATCCAGATGTCCCTCCTAAAGAACCAAATCATGGCTTACAGATGTTTGGCCAGAAATCAACCTGTCCCTCATCAGATTTTGATGGCTATACAGGTAAATTAAGATTTGTTTGTATACAAAATATTCCTGACTGTTGAAATTGTGAATATATTTTAGATCTTGGAAATTGATCAATAAAAAATTTTTCTTTTTACTTTGTTAACTAATCGGGGAATCGGTCAATTAAAAAATCTCTCTTTTTAGGTTGTTAACTAAGATATTTCCGACCGATTCCCAGGATCGAAAATATGAAGAGCAGATTTTCTATATGCATTTTGTCCATTTTTTCACATTTTTAACCAAAGATGCCATCGCAATCTACATACATAGAGCAACAATATTATGCCACAGAAGACGTATATAGGTATAATCATTGAATGATTTTTTATTCATATGTTAGGTATATGAACTTTTCGGTTAATTTCTTGTCAAACGCATAGTAGTTTTTTTTTATTTACCAAAATTACAAAAAATGGACAAAATGCATAGAGAAAGTCTGCTCCTCATATGTATACAGATAAATTAAGATTTGTATTTATAAAACTCAAGTGATTTATTTTAATTATTTTTTATATTCTTTGTTTGAAACTCGTACACAATGAATAAGTAGAAAAATTTCGGACTTCCATTGTCTTTATGGCCAAAACTAGGGCTACAATAGATGGATGACACATTTATTATATGAATTCTCTAATTATTATTTTATATGGCCGGAAAATGATGACGAACTGCAGAATTTTCTACACCATCTTAACGGTATTCGACCAACAATCAAATGCACAATTGATATTGAAAAAATTCGGCCTTACCTTTTTTGAACGGTACATTAAAAAGGACTTATAACTGAATGATTATTCTGATAAATTAATATACCCAACGATCTCTAAAATTAAAAACAAACCAAATGTAACAAATTTTCAAAATAATAATCCGTTGGGTGTTATTGTCATTCTATATGTTCAAGGGATTTCAGAAAACATAAGGCGACTAGCCAAACTATAATATTAAAACACTATTTTATTCGAGAAATACAGAAAGAAGTTTTCTCTCAATAATAAAGGTGTGTGTTTGCATACCAAACATATGAAAATCACTCCTTGTGGAAAACAAGCGTCTTAGGATTAAAAAAGAAAGCTGGCTGTCACAGCAGACTGCACACCAATTAGTATAAGTAGTAGCCTGTAGACTGAATTGTTTAGTTTACACTTGAAAACTAACTTTTCCTGTGGCTCACAAGAGGGCAAATGAAGTCGGCCCCAACAGAGTGGACCCAGAAAGAGATAGAAAAGGAATGGACCAACACAGGAAACGCCAGACAGGCGAAGGAGTATGTGACAGGATATAGCAAGTCCCCTATGGACTGGCTGCTCCGTAGAACACGAAGAGAGTTGGGAGCCATAGTGGGAGTCCTAACCGGATACTGCGTCATACAAGGACACTTGGCAACAAAACCTTACCTAAGGTTGCATTTCAAATTTAAATTTGAATTAAAAAAAAATAATAAAAATTATTTGATTTTTGATAGATTTAGAAAGGAAGAAAAAAAAAGAATTTTGTTTTTGGAAAAACGGTCACTTAGCTTTTGATCCTGTAAATTTTTAATTGTGGAATGAATGATTAACAAACCCAGTATACCCAAGCCAAGAGTCTTGCAAGAAAGCACGAACAGAAAACACTACGCGACCAACCCAACCAGAAGAACAAGAACACAACCAGAGAAGAACCACTACCAAGAATACCAAAGCTACAGAGCTCCAGTAGGGTCCAGAACCCGACACAACTGAAGTTCATCGATTTGAGCTGGCCATTTGTCCATGAAGGACAGCGCCATTTGAGAAAAGCAGCAGCAGCAGCAGAGTGAAGGAGGACGCGACGTGCGAGCGATGTTGGGCCGAGGACGAGACCTCAGCGCATTAACTCTCATCATGTGAAGCATACAAGGAGGTAACAAGAGAGGAATTCGAAGAGGAAGCCTTTGAGACTGAGGACCTTCTGAATCTGAGGTTGCCCGATATTCTGGCCTTTGTACAGAGACGGGCAGATTCCTTAGCGAAGGAAGGACACAGTAGCGGGATGCCCGGGTATTGGCGAAAAGGGCACTTCAGGTGCCTAGTCGCCAGACCTAGAGCCTACCCCACACTACTACTACTACTTACACTTGAAAACGGTTAGAGATACTTACTAACCGAAAGTCATGTTTAAAATGAATAAATACAATGGAAGTCCGAAATGTTGTTTCTATTTCTTATTTTGAAACTTTTTCAAGATTGGATTGGATATTATTTAAATCTTTAGGGTAAAAGACCAGACGGAACTCCACTAGTCCCCCCATATATTCAAGGTCCAGATGGTCAACCCGCTCCTGAAGGGGACATCAAACCAGGGACTAGTGGCCCACCCACACAGGTAAAAATTTACTGGTTTGTTTTGTTAGGTTTTTATTTATCATTTTTGTTACGAGCGTTTTTCCTCAAGTTTGTGTCCAAATTATATCCTTATTTGTTTTAGACCAAATTTTGATGGGTTTAACTTATTTTTTAAAATTTTTAGAGTGGTCCTTTAGTCCCAACTGGAAAACAAACAAGAATCACCACTTTGCCTAAACCCTGTGGTTTAGACCCAATCATTCTGTTGCAGGAGAGAGAGAACCGAGTCGCGGCAAGGATAGCTGCTCGCATTGAACAAGTAAGACACAGAAATTGTATAAATAGCACACAAAAATTGTAGGAAATGCAACGTTTCTTTCTTTAGCTCAATTACTTTATCTCTATTTAAAATTTTATGAATTTGTTCTTTTTTATTTTATTTTATTTACTATTGTTATATCTCGTTTGAGTACAAGTTTTATTATTTTCTTGGTAACTCGCAAAGGCTAGATTTAAGGATTTGTAAAATATTTTTAAGTTTTTTACGTTTTCCTCAGATGTGACATATTTATCTTATTATTAGCAAAATTTTGATAAAAATATGTTTTTGAATTTTTTTTTTCTGAGCGAAGGAAATGCTTCTTACCTGGTTTTTCTGCAATAATCGGTTCTTCAATTTATCCTCTATTGAACTTAATTCGAAAAATATCTTCATTTGCTTTTGATTTTTTGTACAGGGTTGCTCAAATACAGGAAGTTGTGCAGAGAAGGCCTATTTTAAACAGCACATGCGTCGAAGGGCCTTTTTTTAAAAATATTATCAGATTGATGTGCAACTCTTGCTTTATTTGTCGCATAAAAATTATTTTTGAGACTTTGCTCATAACATAGTTAGGCAGGTTTTTACCCATACAGGATTTTACCGATTATATTAGGGGAATCATATACATAGTATTAAGAAAATGCATTTAAATCGAGAATTTATCGCATTTGACCATCTGTAGTAGTTAACCTCAAGGATAGCTTAGTAGGCTATCGCTTTGTACGTATTATATACAGGGTGTCCCATAACTTAGGGGCCATAATGCAGCAGGTGATTGAGGAGGTTATTTTCGAGAAAAAAGTTTGTATACTATAGGGGTCAACACACATCTGTTTTTAAGATATAGAATAGTGGGGGGAAAAAGGGTTTAACAAAAAAATAAAATTTGTCACAGCCAGCTCAATACTCAGCTAATTGTGATTCAAAAATGTGGTATTCCTTTTTTTGATAAAATTATCAGTTAAGGAGATACAGGCTGTCAAAATAACCTCCAAAAACGTAAAAAAAAATAATAATTTTTGCTTATTTTTTAAAAAATATCAATAGTATTTTATTATTATGTCTTGCTAAAGACTTGTTTTTATTAACAAAAATATTTAATATGGCATATATAAAAGTTTATATCAAAAAAATAGTTAAAAAAAAAATTGACCAACTAATTTATTTAAAAATAATTTTTATTTTAGTTTATTGCTCTTCTTCTAATACACGACTCTACCAAATTTCATATTTTTGCTGCGTTTTTTTAAAAAGTTATTTTCAAAAAAGTTAAAAAAATTGCCAACTTTGATGCTCTGTATCTCGACAAAGAAAGAGTTTTGATACATGTATTATAGGAACTTTTTTATCAGAGATGACTTCCTCTATCACCTGTTGGCCTATGGCCTCTAAGTTATGGGACATTCTGTATAGTGTGTCCTAAAAATCTGAAATCACTGATTTGTCCAGAAAACGGAAAGTTTTTACGGAAAAAGCTTGCCCGCGTCAATTTGATTTAAAAAGTCGAGTTCTCAAAAAGCATACAGGGTGTCCTTAAAATGGAAAATAATATAAACTTGAATTTTTTTATTTAAAACAGCAAGTTTGTATCCGTTCTCATTTTGAGTGCACATAAATTTTTTATTATCGAAAATGCTTGTTTGTATTATTTATCATTTTTTAGACTTTAGAACTCGCTTTTTTAAATTATTTTTGTGTGTGTGTTTCGTAAAAACTATCAGTTTTTTCGACAAACTAGTGATTCCAAATGTTTGGGACACCCTTTATATAATATGTACATGCGTGCCAACTAAGCTAACCTTAAGTTTAACTACTAGAGATAGTCGAAAGCGATAACCATACTACTATGCTCTAGTATAATCGGTAAAATCCTGCATGGGTAAAAACTTGCACGAACTGTGTTATGAGCAAAGTCTCTAAAATAATTTTTATTTGACAAATAAAGGAGGTTTACATCTATTTGATAAAAAAATTTAGGCTTTTCGGCGCATGCATGTTTTTATGCAAAACTTCCTATATTTGAGCGATCCTGTACATTATTTAAATGCTATTGAAAAAGAAAATAATAAGCACTTCTTTCAGAAAATAAAAAACAGATTTTACTGAAAATTTCGCTAATATTAAAATATGTAATATCAAAAGAAAAATTTGGACAAAAATATTTTACAGATCGTTAGTTAAATAAAAGTTAATAAAATTTGTATAGTAAAATCAATAGTTTTGATGAAAAAAGCTGATATCCAAATTTATGATCCCCTGTATATAAATACAGAATCAACTTAAAAACATTTAAAATGTATTTTTGAGTTAATTGGATCTACAAAAATACCAAAAAAAATCCTTGATATACGAGCAACGGTTCTATATTGTTTTCAAAAGAAAGACCCGAATGCGCGCGCTAAAACAAGAGCCCGAGTATATTTTGAGATAATGTCAAAAAATTAGATTTAGACTTGAAAAAGTCATGATTATTTAAAACATTGTATTTTCTAGGTTAGTAATCTACCATCAGATATGTGTGAAAAGCTTCGTCTCAGAGCAGAAATCGAGCTGAGAGCTCTAAGGTGCCTTAATTTCCAGAGGCAGCTGAGAAGTGAAATTCTGAGCTGCATCAGAAGAGATACCACGCTAGAGACCGCTGTCAATATCAAGGCTTATAAAAGAACAAAGAGACAAGGTATAAAATAAAAATAGTCTACTAAAAAAATCCTGTTCGAAGCTATGAAATAATTTATCTTTTGCGCTCAGTCAGAAGTGTCATATGTCAATCTTTATGTCAAATTTTAACAGCAACTTTCTTAAGTTATAGGGTATATTTTCTATGAGAAAAAAAGATATATTTTCCCTGATTTTAAAAACAAATGGTTTGCTAATATTTAGTCAAGCCGTTACGGAACCTTGAACCAACTTTTGTATTTGAAGCTTTTTTTATCACAATAACCCCTGAAAAACGCCACACAAATATAATCAATGACCCTGTACATAGATCATAAAAATACTTTTTTAAATTAGTAGGGAAGCGACCAAGTTAAAATTTAAAAACAAATACGTTTATCCTGAATTGCCTATTTTTCTTTACATAATTTGAATTATTTTTAGGTTTAAGAGAGGCAAGAGCGACGGAAAAACTGGAAAAACAACAAAAATTGGAAGCCGAACGAAAGAGAAGGCAAAAGAATCAAGAATTCTTGACCACTGTGCTGAATCACGGCAAGGATTTGAAAGAATTCTATAAGGTAAAAATTGGCGTCAGCAGACACAAGCCTTTAACCATCCATGCAATTTCGAGTTTTGTTTTGTTTAAACTAATTTTTAAACCACAAAAAATATTTTAAAACTTATAAAATAACTACAATAACTTTAAAAAATATTGTGACAATTTTTTTTTCAGTTTTTTTGTTTTTAAATCACGACTATTCTTTTTTTTATTTAGCCAAAAAGTATATCTCAGTGCCAAAAACTGAGTACCAGCAGAACTAGCTAAGATGATTTTTCGAAGGAGAAATTTAATTTAAAAATAAAGCGGAAAAACAAATATCTGAGAAACTTCTTAATTTTTTTGTTTAGCACCCAAAGAGCTCTACTCTCTCCAAGTTTTGTTAAACTGACATTATTTTTGTAAAAATAAAAATAACAAAAAATAAAAAAAATTACGTTTTTTTAATTTTGCTCGAACATTTTGAGGTTTTGTAAAAAATTACATTTACAGAAATTTTAGACATATTCATGGCCTATGACTTTTCTGTATATCACTTTTTTCTCCGACGTCAACTTTCGCCGAAAATCGCAATAATACAATTCTCTGCCCCTTTTTACCCCGCCCCCCCCCAAAACCTAACCGAACCCCCCCAAACCTAACCAAACGCCCCCCCCCCCAAACCTAACCCGTAACGCTCCTGCTCGCGGATTTATTTTTTTTAACTTCGTTTTTCGCCGCTCTACAATCTCCAATGCTTTAAATCCTGTTAATAATTTAATTTTTTTGCCTTAAAATATGGTGATTCCACTAACCTAATACTTTATTCTCACAACGAATAATAACAATATTTTAATCGATTTGACTCTAGACTCTTTTTGAATTTGTGGTGGCCGTTTTTTTAAAATGGGGGTTGAAAAATCACTATTTGGTATTGAGGATTTCAAAAAAATATATTTTCAAAATCATCGGACTTTGAAAATACAAGATTTATAGAAAAAACAAGATGGTTAGAAGATCTTTTTTTTTATTAATAATTTATTTTTGTATTTAGGGTGTGCAAGCGAAAATCTCCAAACTGAACCGAGCTGTTATGAACTATCACGCAAACGCGGAAAGGGAGCAAAAGAAAAAGAAGGAATTGATAGAAAAGGAAAGAATGCGAAGGCTTATGGCTGAGGATGAAGAAGGTAACTTGAGATCAGATTTTCGCATTGCAGAAATATTTTTTTTCGGATTAGATCGAATTAAAAAGAAATAATTTTCATATGCATAAATAAAAATAACTAATAAAAAGTAAGAAAAAAAATTCTAGCTCTACGTAAAATACAGAATGTATACTTAAACTGTAGGACACAACGATTTTGTTTTCATCCTTCAAATAAGGTATAAATCTTGCAATTCGGTTAAGAAATGAAGATGCTTTTTATGTACAAGTTAAACAATAATATTTCTACAGAAGCTTGAATTTGGAGATATACGCAAAATAAATTTTTTATTATTCCATATATATTTTGTTTCTTGACCAAATCCATCGTGCAATACATTGTTTTGACGAAAATATTATGGGCTTTCAATAAGCTCACCATACATTTTTTCAAGCAAAGCTTACTTTACTAGTTATACGTGAAAAGGGTATAGCAGAGTACGATTAAATAACTAAGCAGGTCGTGAGTAATTAATAACAGTTTTATTAAAGTAAAATAGCGTTATAAAAACAATACGATGTTTACGCGGTCTGTCAGAAGAATGTTCAAAAACGACTACTGCCTCTAGTGGCAATATCCTAAACTAAACACAACCATATACATATGAGTTAAACACTAATGCCTATTTACTACTCATATAAGTATTACCTAGTCATGGTAAACACAGAAGTGTCATTATCTCTAACAAAGGGTAGGCCGCTATTCGGTTTTCAGTTCCGAATATCTTTGAAACAAAAGCTAACCTAGCTGAATCCTCTTAGTGGGTTTTGGGGTCAAGTGACTTATATTCCCGGTGTCAATTCTCCGTTCTGATCGTTACAACAAGTTGTTGTTGTTTTTCTTCAGGTTATCGAAAACTTATCGATCAAAAGAAAGACAAACGTCTAGCCTTTTTGCTTTCCCAAACCGACGAATATATTGCAAGTTTGACCGCATTGGTCAGACAGCACAAAGAAGATCAGACGCGAAAAAAGAAAGAAGAAGATAGAAGGAAAAAGATGCAACAGAGAATGATGCAACCCGATAGAAAGGTAACTAGCTGCACCCGGTTTTAAAATTTATTAAATTTCGTACTATTTACAGTTTAAATGAATGGAGTTTATTGCGTTTATCGGGTTAGTCTGGCCCGCCGTATCTTTTTTGTCCTTATGTCGAGAGCGTTTTAGAGAGATGTAAGCAGTTCGCGGCATTCTGATACTGAGTACAAAACGAATCTTTACTACGCGATGTTCAGTCTATGAGAAGGCTCTTGTCGCGTTTAATCATAATCAAACGTATCTCTGTCGCCCTCAGAGCGGGAGAGTTTGACAGAGAGATGCAAGCTTTTGCGACGTTTTAAGATTAGATTAGGAAATTTTAGATTATAAAAAGTAAACATTCACTGCTGCAGGAAACGAGACCCGAATATCTGTCAGCCTCTCCGAGGAGAGACATAGAAGTACATGGAGAGGATAAAGAATAGTATTAAAAAGCTTAAATCCGGAAAAGCTAGTGGATCTGGGGGAATATACGCTGAAATGCTCAAATATGAATCAGAAAAACTACTATAAAATCTCACAAATATTATCTATTAATGCATAAACGGACAGCCAGTACCTGATGATTGGAAAATTGCATTCATATCCTCAATACATAAAAAAGAAAACAAGCATAATTGCAATAATTACAGAGGAATTTCAGTACCAGTACGCTAAGTAGATTGTTATAGTATTATTATTATTAAGGCTTTTATTGTCGAAAGTCGACAATCACGGTTGTACGGTAGGATTCTTAGAGATCTAATAGAGAATGATTTTCATGAACAAGAAGAAGAAGAAGAGCAAAGTGGGTTTCATGCAGGCAGATATTTTAGTTATAATGTTTTTGTCTTAAACAAGTATTTGAGAAAAGGCGTCCCAGAAATATAGAGACTCATGTTACCTTTGTGGACCTACAAAAAGCCTATGATATGTTAAGTTATAAGGCCTCGGTGCCAGTTTATTGTTAACTGTTTTGAGGTCTGTAATAAATTGTTATTAAAAAAAAAAAAATTGACAGTGGTAGATCAAACTAATATCAATCATACATACATAAAAGCGATAAAAGAACTATACAAAGGGTCAAAATCTAAATTAAAATTGGAAATAGACTTTTCTAGACTAAATATCACAAACCTGATGATTTGAAATTTAAAAGTGAGGTTAAGGTCATCCACTATTTAAATAAAGTTGTTGCCTCATTACTATTCTTACATTAAGCTAACTTTATTTTGAAATGTCCAGTCTCCAATATCCAAGCATGTAGCGACATTCTTACAAACTCCATTATTATTTTTTTATCTTAGGTCATTGTGATAGAATCCGCCACTGGCAAGAAACTGAAGGGGGAAAACGCGCCTACGTTCAGAGAAGTGCCCGAATGGCTAAGTGCCCATCCCGGCTGGGAAATGATCGATACTGACGATGAAGAAGATGATGAGGATGACGAAAAATGTAAGAATAATGCAAATTAAAAAAAAGTGTTTAGCGTGTCCCATTTCTGATTTAACTTTTTTATTTGAAATGTCAGAAACTACACCTTCTGTCAAAACACTGACAGCATTTTTTTCCTCAAAATATGTTGCTGTAAACATGTTTTTACAGAATTGAAGTATTTTGTAAAATAATTTGTTAAAAATAAGGTCTTTAAAAGCCCCCGTATATTAATAACTACAGTGTATGACAAAAATCTGATAAATCATTAGTCCACAGCACACCGTTCTACATAGCTTTATTTTGCCGAGACGCCCAACTTTTCCCTCTGGTAAAATTCTTGATTGATTCCTAACAGAGTGCGAGGGCGCTGAATTCTTTCGACCTTGGACTGTCTAAACCCAGCATGCGATTTTGGGAACAATGTTGCCATTTACTTTCAAACACATTTTTTAGAACTACACTTGATTTGATTTTTGTCAATTATTTTAAAACAGATGGTGAGAAGGGTGACAAAAGTGAAGACGAAGAAGATGACGGGATCGCAGATGATATCAGAAAAGTCATCAAGAAAGCCAAAACGGAGGACGACGAGTATTTAAAAGCACAAGCTCTAGAAGAACAGACGTACTACAGCATTGCTCACACCGTCCACGAAATTGTTACTGAACAAGCTTCCATTTTGGTTAATGGACAGCTCAAGGAGTACCAGATTAAAGGTAAATTTTTTTAAAAAATTATTGTTGCGTCATGTAAAAATCAAAAACTGCCTCATTAGCCACCTTCTAGTAGTCCTTGACAATCATCGGAATATTGTTTTACTAATAATAATTAATGTCTTTATTTCACAATTTAGAAATCAAACTTACAATATAGGTACAAATGCTTATTTTACAAAAAAGACAATTGTGAAAAAGGCGAAATTCAGCCCTTTCGACATGCTTGATGCCAAAAGCGCTGATCAGTTAACCTTGAAAAACTAAAAAACAAAATATTTATTCTTTTCATAATCACCAACCCATTCATTTGTAGGTATTTGGTAGGTACCTACCTACAATAAATTTAAAACTAAATTGACCCAAAAATTATTGGTTTTGAGCTAATGCTCGTGTGTGAGAAAAAAAAACTATTATATTATTATAAAGTAAAAAGAAGAAAGAAAGAGTAAAAGAAAGAAAGAGTTTGCAGAAAATATAATTAGATATACAGAGTTAAAGTTAGATAAATTTTGTATTACACAATATTTAACAGTCACGAATTTTGTTGTTTTTGAAGATAGTCTCGATAAGTTTTTTTAAAATTTGTTACAGGCTTTTCCTTTATTTCATCCGGGATGGAATTGTACAATTTTGCAACTTCTCTCAAAGAATGTGGTTTTATGTTTTGGCGGGGTTATTTTATTTTTAAATCGAGTATTTAAGTCATGTGTTTTTGAACTCAGCTTTTTAAATAGATACGATGGTTTCCTTAAATGTATTATTTTATGATAGAAGCATGCTTTATGAAGTTTCCTCCTATTTTCCATATTTAGCCACCGTGTTTCACTGAGTTTATGCGATATTCTATTTCGTTTTCGAATTCCATAAATAGTTCGTAAGCACGAGTTTTGCATTTTTTGGACCCTCCTTTTTCCCTCTAATGTTAAACATTTATCATAAACGACATCTGCATGATTAAATACAGACAAAACTAGGGAGTCACACAAAATGTCTTTAGTTTATGGCTTAGTATGTGTCTGTTACTATAAATTAACTTAAGTCTAACGAAAGCTTTTTGCATGCATAATGATATGTGCTTGTTGAACCTTAAGCTGCTGTCCAACACCAGTCCCAGATTTTTAGCTTCGTTTTTTACTGGTAGAGTATTATTATTTATTTTTATTTCGAACTGGTTCTGGTATTGTTCAACAACTCTTTGGTTCGCTCCAAACAGCATCACACAGCACTTTTGTGGATTTAGAAGTAGGGCATGTTTAGTGGAATACTCATTAAGAGCTCTGATGTCTTCATTTATACGGACACATGCCTCGGGAATTTTGTTTTTTTTTCAAATGAATATTGCAATTGCCAGTCATCTGCGTAGTATTGACCAGCACAGTTTTTTACCACAGTCTCAAGGTTCGAAGTATAAATTGAAAAAAGTAATGGTGACATGGCATGACCCTTGGACGACTCCTTGTTGCACCTGTGGAAAATCCGATGACTTGTTTTTAATTCGAACTGATTGTAGTCGATTCTGAATAGAGCTTTTAATAAGAGATGTGGCAGAGTTATCAAGTCCAATGTAGTCTAAAATGCTCACTAGTGTATCGTGGTTTACCGTGTCAAATGCCTTGGTGTAATTCAATAGTACCACAGCAGTCATTCTGCCTTTATCACCCTCTTCAAAAATTTTGTCAGTTACATTGGCTAGAGCTGAAGAACAACTATGGTTTTTTCTAAACCCGGACTGTGTTTCTGGTAAGATTAAGTTCTCCTCTACAAATGCTGTGAGTTCTTTATTTAAAAGTTTATCAAACACTGGCTAGGCATGGTAAAATGCTAATTGGACGTAAGTCCTTATACTCTTTTGGTTCTGAGATTCTGGAGAGCGGTATTATGATGGATTTTTTCCAGGCCTCAGGGTAAATTGAATCACGGATGCAAGTATTAAAGATATGTGCAAGGTATGGTAATATAAATGGACAAGATATTTGAATTAACTGAATGCTAATTCCATCATGGCCTTTCGCTTTCGATTTTATTGATTCGGCTGCTTTTAAAACAGAAATTTCAGTAACCTCTTTAAATTTGAAGAGTTCGGAGAATTGATTTTTTCGTGTATTTTTGTAGTTTCTAATAATGATTTACATTTGGATTTGTAAATGGCACAGATGTAATAAAATTTAGGTTGATAGCATCCGGATCGCTGAGGTGTTCTGGAATATAGTTGTTAAACGACCTTGTGCTGATATTTAGCGTTTTAAGATCTTTCCATAAGTTGGAAGAATTCAAAAGATTTTGGTTGATATACGCTTTTTTCTTTCGTCTAAGAGCATTTGTAACCATGTTCCTAAGCTCTTTGTATTCTGTCCACATCCTTTCACTTTTTGTCCTTTTAAATTTATTCAACTTTTTGTTTCTTAGTGACATCAGAAGCCGAATGTTGTCTGTTATCCATGGTTCATTATTTTTTGTGAATCTTGAAACAGTAATAGGGGCATGAAGGTCCAGTAATGCATTAAAATTTTTTATGAAGAAGTCAACTTTTAAATTCACATCTTTAATGTCGTATATGTTTTCCACGGGATGCTTTCCAGGTCTTGACAGAACTGCGACCAATTCACATGTTTTAACGGTCTACACTCTTTAATTGTGATATCTTTATCTAGATAATTTAACTTGCGCATAAATGCATTCATGATCGGATATTTGTGGGACATGAATAGTGCCAGCCTGTTGAATTTGTATGTGTGAACTTGTAAGCATAAAATCAGTTAGAGTTGATGAAGTTTTCGTAATTCGAGTCGGAGAATCAATAATTTGAGTTAAACCAATCGCTTCAATTAGTTCAATGAATTTATCCACTCGAGATGACGCCATATTTAAAATTTTAAACATATTGATACAGTTAATAAAAGTTTGAATTCATCTTATGTTTCTACATAATCTCCATTATTATTTAAGCTTTTCTCGCACTACTGGATTTAATTTTTTAAATTCCTTTATAAAAAAAATTAAACTTGTCATTTTAGGTCTTGAATGGATGGTATCTCTGTACAACAATAACCTAAACGGAATCTTAGCCGATGAAATGGGTTTGGGAAAAACCATTCAGACCATTGCTTTGATCACTTATTTGATGGAGAAAAAAACAAATAAAGGTAAGTGTGGCTTTACATTAACTAAAAAACAATTATGAATATCTTTTTAAAACTTGCCTATAGATAAGTAATGTTAATGTGATGATTTTGTGACCATTCTCCCAATCATCAAGGACACAAAATCGTTTATAGAGGAGGCCAAAATAAGAAAAAGAAATATATAATGTCGCACCCCGCATTGCAAAAGGGATGCTTAGCAATATTTTTTAAGGAAAATTTACTTATTGAGAAAATTTTTAGTATTAAGTATTGACTTCTGATTTAAAACTTATTACCATACTAGTGGGGAAAAGGAACTTAAGAATAAAATTAAGAAGTCGGTATGACAGTATAAAACTAAAAAATGGATAAAAGTAAACCTAAAGGTACTTACATTCTAAATTTGTTTGGCGTCAGCCTTCGGAGTTGGTGATAAGACTTTATTACATCTTCCTGTTGACTTTCACTCAACTCTCTCGTAATCACGAACTTTAAAAGAATCCCCTGAGTTGCTTCGCACCACAAAGTAATACATCTTCGCACATCGATTTGGGTAAATCCGCCAATACAGCAATTTTCCCCATTTACGCATACAGGCGTAGGTAAGTCATTGACATGGTAAAACTGCTGCATCGCCACTTTTGATACGTAACAACCCAGGGTTCAATAAAAATTATATGTTTTTATAAAATATTTAAATTGATTACCTTTCCTACTTGACAATAACATGGACGTTACATTATCTTTTAAATATTAAAAATTTGACCTGTCCCACCTTAATCATTTTTTAACAGGAATATCATTTAATAGATCTAAAAAAGTTTCAAGAAATAATTTTAAAAAAAGTATTTTTATAAGCTCACGAGTTTAAGAAAAAACGACATTTTTGCCCACACGAAAACTTGACCTTTAACTTTGTCTACACATCTGTGCCTAGGAAAATCCCTTTGTAGATTAGTTGACAAGTTTAAACTTTTGACTGCAGTCGCGTGTCACCTCACTGTCTCGTCTCAGTGTGTCTGGTCTGAAGATAAAGCGTGCGGAGTATTTTAACATGCTAATTATTTATGGTGAAGCTTACCGAAGCTCTCATATCGCTAAGAGAATCTATCGGGAGCTAATTCCATTAAAAAATAATAAGAAAATTAGTGTACGTGAAACGCTCAAACTGCAACCAGTGCAGTATAGTGAGGTGACCATTTCCACCAAAAAATATCACGTTTTGTGGGTAAATAATTGTTTCAATTAAGTTTAACGCTTTAACTTTATCAAACCAATGTTCATACAACCTGCCGATAAAGCCTAATTTTGGGGTACGTAGAATTTAACTTTGTTCAAGCTGTTTTTGTATTGGGTATAAAAAATAATGGTTATAATTAATTTTATTAAACCGTTATATCTATATACCTGCTGATCAACACTAACTTTGGGGTGTTCTTTTAAGCGAAGTGTTTTTGTGTTTGAAAATTGGCCAGTTAAAAAGGAAATACGAAGATACCTACTTCGCATAAATGGGTATTTAATTTAACTAACCTTTACCATTAAAGGCGGTGAGTCGTAAGCTACTGTGGCTTTTGAAAGAATTCGCGCGAAATGCGTGGTGTTGCCAAACTTTGTAAACTTGCCCCCATGAACTTTGCTTCTTATTTTGACTTCCCCTATCACTGATTAAAATATTGTTAGTCATACCATTTATACCCTGCATAACAGAGCGCACAAGCGTCAGGCTTAAATTATTAAGTCAATTATCGCTTTGTTTGGACGTTATTCAGAGCTTGTTAGCATTAGACTTTGAGTATATGACCCATGTAGAGTTACAACCGGCGAGCCTTGCAATATTGTGGGACAGATGGCGCTGAAATAAATTCGTCTAGTACGCAATATTCAGAGACAACTACTATGATCTAATGACATTTGTATGATAGGCATGAACCTCGGAACTCGCACATGCAACTAAATCGTACTACAAGTCCCTGAATATTGCGTACCAGACAAATTTATTTAAGCGCCATCTGCCCCTCAATATTGCAAGGCTCGCCAGTTGCACCTCTATATGGGTAATTTACTGAATGCTATAGACTACAGACTGCAAGGATAATTATTACTGCCTTATCTCATCTGATCAAGTGATCTCAAAGTATTAATCACTTGTAGGTCCCTACCTAATCATCGTGCCTCTGTCTACATTGTCCAACTGGATGCTTGAATTCGAGAAATGGGCGCCATCTTGCGTAATCATTAGTTACAAAGGCTCACCGCATGTGCGCAGAAGCATTCAAGGTCAGATGAGAGGAGCGAAGTTTAACGTGCTTTTAACTACTTATGAGTACGTTATTAAGGACAAGGGTGTGCTGTCCAAAATTCCTTTTAAGTATATGATTATTGATGAGGGACATCGTATGAAGAACCACCATTGCAAATTGACTCAAGTTCTAAACACTCACTACATGGCACCCCACAGGTTGCTCTTAACAGGCACCCCTTTGCAAAACAAGCTACCCGAACTGTGGGCCCTGCTGAACTTCTTGCTGCCATCGATCTTCAAGAGTTGTTCCACGTTCGAGCAGTGGTTCAACGCCCCATTCGCCACCACCGGAGAAAAGGTCGAATTGAACGAGGAAGAAACGATTTTGATCATCCGTCGTTTGCACAAAGTGTTGCGACCGTTCTTGCTCAGGCGGTTGAAGAAAGAGGTCGAGTCGCAGCTACCCGACAAAGTTGAATACATTATCAAGTGTGATATGTCTGGCTTACAAAAGGTTCTTTACAAGTAAGTACATTTTTAACTGTCAATTTTTTCTTGTTTAATGACTTAACCTGCTGCTCTATCTATCTATTTAGCCTTCTTTAATCCATCTTTGGACATAGGCCTCCCCCAATATCTTCCACTCTTTTCTCTCTGTCGCCGTGGTCATCCATCTAGTTCCCGCATGTTTCATCAAATCGTCCGCCCATATTATTTGAAGTCTTCCCCTGCTTTTATTTTCCCAGGGTCTCCAGTTTACAATACATTTGTTTCATCGATCATCTTTCTGTCTGATATTATGACCGGCAAATTTCCATTCGAATTTTGCTACTTCTCCTCTTACATCCCTTACTTTTGTTTTATTTCTTATCAATTCATTCATTTTTCTATCTGTTAGCTTTATATGTAACATTGGTCTTTCCATTGATCTTTGGGCTTTTGTTACATTATTCATGTTTGATTTTGCAAGTGTCCAGATCTGGGATCCATCGGTAAGTACAGGAAGGATACATTGGTTATACACTCGTTTTGAGGTACTGAGGATATTTTTTATTTTTTAGTATGTAGTTTAATTTACCGAATGCTGCACAGGCCAATCTTACTCGTCTCTTGATTTCAGCTGTTTGGTTTTCTTTATTTAGTTTAATAATTTGTCCCAGGTATATATATATATATATATATATATATATATATTCCTCTACTTTTTTCTTTGGGGTTATTCTGATCGTTCTTCTGTGTTTGTTATGATTTTAGTTTAGTGCAGTTTATACTCAGACCTATATTTTTAGCTGCTGTATCCAGTTCTCCCAGCATTTTTATCAGTTCTTCTTTCTTGTCTGTTATTAAGGCGATATCATTAGCATATCTTAGTTAGTTCAAGTATTGTCTGCTTACTTTGATGTCTAGTTCTTCCCAATCTAGGTTTTTAAAAACATCTTCTAGGGTCTGGTTTAGGGGATATTGTGCCACCCTGTCAAACACCTCTTTTTATGCTGATTGGCTTGGTTCCTTCCTGGATTTTGATTGATGTTGTTGCTTCGCTATGTATATTGGTTATTAAGTCTGTGTATTTGTGATCCATTCGGCTATTAATTAAAGATGCTGTTACTGCCCAGTGCTTAATGCTATTGAAAGCTTTTTCGAAGTTTATATGGCTTGTTCGATTAGGATTTTCATGGTTAATAGGTGGTTAACTGCACTGAAACCTTTTCTAATGCCTACTTGTTCTTTTGATTAATATCCGTCATATTTTGTTGTTAGTCTATCTGTTAATATTTTCGTGAAAAGCTTATAAATTACATTAAGGAGTATTATAAGTCGATAGTTTTTTAGGTCAGCTCTATCGCCTTTCTTGTGTAGAATAATGGTTATCGATTTTTTCCAGTTGTTTGGCATTATGTTTTCTT
This sequence comes from Aspidapion aeneum, assembly GCA_963576565.1. Lineage (NCBI taxonomy): Eukaryota > Metazoa > Arthropoda > Insecta > Coleoptera > Brentidae > Aspidapion > Aspidapion aeneum. The sequence goes on from OY755040.1 coordinate 119,948,972, forward strand.
TTAGTATTTTATTCAGGAGAATATCGAGGGTATTAGCTACAGCTTTACCACCCTACTTGAGCATTTCTCCGTCTTTTCCAGGTCATTACTTATTTTTCTTTTTCTTTAATGCTCTCTTTATTTCCGCTTTGCCTATTTGAGGTTGTAGCTCTGAGTTTATGTTCTTTATTTTGGTTTGGAGTTTCTTCGTGGTTTCTAACGATGGTTCTCTTTTTGTTTGGTATAGTTCTGTATAGAATAGTTGTGTGATATTTATGATATCCTCTTTATATGTTTCGGTATTCACTTAAAAACATTTAAATTTTTTTTAGACATATGCAAAGCAAGGGAGTTCTACTGACTGACGGTTCTGAAAGAGGTGGAAAAGCTGCTGGCAAAGGTTTGTTTCTACTATTAACACTATAACTTTACTAAATAATGTTTCTTTATAAAATATTATAGGTTTAAATCTTAGAGTAATAATTACCTTAAAGTTAAAATTAACTACACTTCAGTGGTTTAACTTTTTTTCACTAATTTAGTATTTTTACATAATGTTTGTTTATTTTTATTTGTCTAGGCGGTGCAAAAGCTCTGATGAACACTATCGTGCAGCTAAGAAAACTGGTGAACCATCCTTTTATTTTCCAAAATATTGAGGAGAAATACTGCGAACATATTGGACAACCGGGCAATGTAGTTCATGGCCCAGATACTTTCAGGTACCTTCTACCAATATTTTAATCAGCCAAAGAAAAAAAATCATATAGCATAAAAGTTGACGATTTTTTAAACTCTAAAATCGTATCAAAATAAGAATAGGTAATGTAAGTAAGTATGTGACAATTATAGAGGTATATCTGTAACTAGTACGCTAAGCAGAATATATGGCAAAATAATAAGAAATAAAGTGGAGAGCGAATATAAAGATATGGAGGCAGAAGAACAAGCTGGTTTCAGGGCGGGTAGATCGACTACAGATCATCTCTTTTGTATAACCCAAGTTATTGAAAAGAAAATGGCATACGGACAAGAGCTCCATCTGCTTTACGTAGATTTGCAGAAGGCATATGATAGTATACCACTAAATCTACTTTGGAAAGCGTTGGAAAAGACAAACATAAGCGTACAACTAATTAAGGCCATCAAAGAGTTATACCGCAATAGTAAGGCAAAAGTTAAAATAAAAGCAAAACTAACCAAAGGCTTTCAAGTAAATAAAGGTCTTAAACAAGGTTGCTGTATCTCGCCTACGCTCTTCAAGATATATTTGGAACAGGTCCTTAAAGTCTGGAAGAGAAAATGCCAAAACATGGGAATTCCGTTGAATGAAACCACCTTGTATACTTTATGTTTCGCCGATGATCAGATAGTGGTGGCTCAGGATTATGACGACCTCGAATATATGACACGAAAACTAATAGAAGAGTACAATAAGTGGGGACTAGAGGTTAATATCAATAAGACATAAGAGTATATGTGTATTGGTGGAACGAAACAGGATCTAATCTTAAATACTGGGCAGCGAATTCAGTCCTGTGATGAGTATAAATACTTGGGTCTAAAAATTACAGCTGACGGAACACTAGACAAAGCTATAAAAGATAGAAACGTACAAGGAAGAAAAGCAATAACTTTATTAAATGGAATAATTTGGGACCAAAGTATATCAAAACATAACAAAAAGCTTATATATAACACCATTGTAAAAAGTATTATTACATACGGCTCAGAAGTATGGCCAATCAAAGATAGAACAGAAAAAATGCTTTCCGCTACGGAGATGGACTATTGGAGAAGAGCAGCAGGGAAATCAAAAAGAGAAAGAGTTACCAATCAAAGAATAAGAGAAATTATGACAGTGGGTGAACGTACTCTAGTGGATGATATAAGAACAAAACAACTGGTGTGGTACGGACATGTACAAAGAATGGATGATGGAAGACTACCTAAACAAATATTACAATGGAAACCAACTGGCCGAAGAAAACGAGGAAGACCAAGGAGAAGCTGGAGAGAAGGAATAGATAGTGAAATAAGAATAAGAGGCCTAGATGATGAATTATGGGCAAACAGAAACGAGTGGAGATTGGGTATCGGAAGACGTAGAACGTTGTGAAACCGATAAATATATATATATATATATATATATAATGTAAGAGTTAAAAAGTATTTTTTTATAAAAAAATCTTTTAAGGAAAAACGGTTTTTTTGTATAAAGTTTTTTATAAATGCTAGATTAAATGTAATCTTTTTGTTGAAGTTTTATGTTATTAGAAAGAAGTCTTTAGAGAGACATATAAACAACATATTATTGACCTTTTTTATGTTGTTATATAATTTTTTACCAATTTTTGGAGGTTATTTTGACAGCCTTTGTCTTCTCAATACTACACTTTTGGAACAAAATTAGCCCAACAGATAATCATTTCCATCATGCTGGTGGCGATTTTAAATGAAACGCTGCCTCCAGCGGGATAATATTGGTTTTTTTCGAACAGAAAAACAAAAACACGTGAACTTAAAAACACAGTTGACATATTTTTTCTTTTTTTCAAAACACCAAATATAAATCCGCATATCCCCATTTGCTAAATTGCTATTTTTATACACTTTAGGACTTCAGGTAAATTCGAGCTTCTTGACAGAATCCTTCCCAAACTGAAACGTACCGATCATAGAGTGTTACTTTTCTGTCAAATGACGACTCTTATGACTATTATGGAGGATTATTTGAATTGGAGGGGATTTAAATATCTTCGGCTGGATGGTAAGTTCAAAAAAGTGAGAGTGAGTGAGAAAGTCATTTTTTTACGATTTATGTATGTTATTTTTCCAATGACCACAAGATATTAACTCGAATTTCCTTGTTGTTTTTGTTAAAATTAAGTTTTATTATGTTGGTCTCGAGTTGAATGTTTTTGTTCTCGAGAGACGAAAGTATTTTCTTTTTTAGGGAGGAAAATACGGTTTTCAAATCATTGGCTTTTGACATTGACAAGTCTTTAAGAGATTAAAATATTTTCATCTAGAGACGAAATTAAAAATCAGTATGCCTGTGAAATATGCACCTATCTCAAACAGAAAATAGTGCAAATTTCTCTATTTTTGTATGTGGTTAAAAAAACACACAATGGTGATCTCATGCTTTCAAGCGTTAATACTCACGTCTCATTTGAGTTCACGTTTTAAAACATGGGAATGAAGAATTATAAGAGCAGTTGAATGGTTTTGTCAAGTGCATATACCCTGAAAACTATCGTTTCTATACCTTACCACTAACTATGATTGAAGGTTTTAAAAATGTATAATCATTTGTTTCGGTGACCCAATTGGTGGAGCGTTGCCGTACAAAGCTAATAAAGGTTCCGGTTGACACAGGAAACTTTTTTTATAATTTTTCATTTTAAAGGAAATGGAGTAGAAAATATCATATTCTTTTCTTTTTGTCTTTTAGGTATGGTAAAAGCTGAAGATCGAGGCGAACTGCTAAAGAAATTTAACTCCAAAGACAGCGATTATTTCCTGTTCTTGTTGTCCACACGTGCTGGTGGTTTGGGTTTGAACTTGCAAGCTGCTGACACTGTAATCATTTTCGATTCTGACTGGAATCCCCATCAGGTAAAATACATAAATTATTGCTTAAAAGAATAAAACCCAAGAAATTAATCCATCTCATCAATTTGGTTTTCAAGACAAGCGATAGATCAAGTACACAGAATTACTAATATAATAGAAAAAGCACTAGAAGAGGGAAAAGTTTATTCTGCAGTTTTTCTAGATGTAGCACAAGCATTTGACAAAGTGTGGCATGAAGGCCTTAATTTTAAACTTAAACGGTTTCTGCCAAAACAATATTCGGATATTTTTGAATCATACATATCTGATAGACATTTTAGAGTAAAACAGGAAGACTCATACTCAAATTTAAGAGAAATTCAAGCAGGCGTGCCCTAGGGTAGCGTACTAGGCCCTTATCTATATTTATTATTCACTTGCGATATCCCAAAGCCAGAAAATTGTCACAGCAACATTTGCCGATGATACTGGTTTATTGACGGTAGAAAAATCTATTGAAAAATTTCAGGATGCAGTCACCGAAGTTCACAGTTGGACCACAAAGTGGCGAATAAAATTAAATAAAACCAAATCAATTCATGTTGATTTTACAAACAAAAATATAAATCACATACAAATAACAATTAACAACATTCCCGTACCATATTCAAATCAGGCAAAATATCTCGGTATGACACTTGATGCCAAATTGCACTGGAAAGCACATGTTAAGAAAAAAAAGAAGAACTTGAGATAAGGTATAGAAAAATGAACTGGCTAATTGGAAGGAAGTCCATTTTAACAATTCATAATAAGTTACTGCTTTATAGACAAATACTGAAACCAGTATGGACATGGTATTCAACTATGGAGTTGTGCTTAAGAGAGTAACATTCTAGTTTTACAGAGATTTCAAAATAAAGTATTAAGAAACATTGTGAATGCAGATGCGAGATCTAAAAATCGAAACTGTAGCAGAGACTATAAAAAAGTACACAAAAAGCCATGAAGATAGACTCCATCGGCATGTGAGTGTGGAAGTAATTCAGCTTCTAGACAATACTAAGCTAGTTCGAAGACTAAAAAGAGTGAAGCCGTTTGAGCTAGTAAACTAAGTGAATTACATAAAACAAAATAATGCTATAAACACAACACAATTGTGAGTTACAGACCAAACAAAGCGGGGAGTACTGTTGAGTGAACCCTAAGTTTAAATCTGACTTCTAATAAATTAAGTTAAAACAAAATTGCTAATTAGTCTTACTGACTAGATTGTAATACAATAAACACAGTGTGTTTGACAAAAAAAAAAGGTAAAATTCATGTACAGGGTGTCCCAAATCAAAGATACGGGAGTGGAATATATAGCTTTTGATGGGATTACAAGATTGCAAAGGGATAAATACTTGAATTTTTAGTCATTAAAAGTATTAGAAGAATAATCTTAACACAGTTGTTTTATTAAATCTAAAATAAAGAATATAGAATAATGGCCTAGCCGATTAAAACCGATCGATAGTACGTCTGGTGATAGCTAAGGCAGCCACCATGCGTAGCTTGAAAGAGTTGTTGTATTTTTGTCGGGCATATTGTTTCAAATGTTTTGGTGGTAAATTTTTTAATAGATAGGTGCATTATTTTCCTAAAAATGTTATCCACTAAAACTGCAGAATTTCGATTTCTAAGAGACGACATATCTTCATATTAACTTTTTTCTCAAAATAGACCTAAAAATTATCTCTTTAAAAATTAGCATGTTATTAAATAAATTATATCCTAATAAAATGTTGTAAAAAAAGAAAAAATAACTAAAACCTTTTTTTTTAAATCTATCTTTAATTCTTTTCTAGGATCTGCAAGCCCAAGATCGTGCTCATCGTATCGGTCAAAAGAACGAAGTGCGAGTACTGCGTCTGATGACTGTCAACTCTGTCGAAGAAAGAATCTTGGCGGCAGCCAGGTACAAACTTACTATGGATGAAAAAGTCATCCAAGCCGGTATGTTCGATCAGAAATCAACGGGATCTGAAAGACAGCAATTTTTGCAGAGTATTTTGCATACTGAAGGGAACGACGATGAGGTAAGATAAAAAAACTCTGCCAATATATGGGCCCCTAAGCTCACAATAGGTACTATAGTTATAGTGTACGTGTGACCTAATATAACTAAAAACTGAAATATATTTTATTCAACTCCAGACTAAATTACCTTTTGTTTGATACCACACAAGCCATGTTTTGACTTAAACCCAAATTTTTGAAATCTACCCCCACCCTTAAAAAAAACAAAAACTAAAATGTATTTTGTTAAACTCCGGACTCAATTACCTTTCGTTTGATATCACACACGCCATATTTTCACTTAAACTCTAATTTTTAAAATATACCCCCACCCTTTTTTAAAATAAATTAAAATATATTTTGTTTAACTGCAAACTCAATTACCTTTCGTTTGATATCACACACGCCATATTTTCACATAAACTCTAATTTTGAAATCTACCCCCACCCTTTTATTTGGTTTCTGTTCGGTGGATTTTGGTCATTTTAAAATGGGACCATCTCGACCCAAGACCCAGCCTAGGTACCAAATTTCGTTAAAATCGGCCAAGCGGTTTTTGAGTTATGCGCGTTGGTCGTTACAGACATACAGACAGACAGACAGACAGACAGACGGCGCAACAAAAAACTTTCAAAATCATCTGAAACGCAAAGATATATAAAAAATTTTGAAATCGGAGCAACTTTTTTTTTCTCGAAAAATTAGGATCACCATAGCTCACACTACTATAGTATAGTATATGTGTGAGCTAATATTAGCTCACACATATACTATACTATAGTAGTGTGAGCTATGGTGATCCTAATTTTTTCGAGAAAAAAAAAGTTGCTCCGATTTCAAAAATTTTTATATATCTTTGCGTTTCAGATGATTTTAAAACTTTTTTGTTGCGCCGTCTGTCTGTCTGTCTGTATGTCTGTCTGTCTGTCTGTGTGTCTGTATGTCTGTCTGTAACGACCAACGCGCATAACTCAAAAACCGCTTGGCCGATTTTAATGAAATTTGGTACCTAGGCTGGGTCTTGGGTCGAGATGGTCCCATTTAAAAATGAACAAAATCCACCTAACACAAACCAAATAAAAGGGTGGGGGAAGATTTCAAAAATTAGAGTTTATGTGAAAATATGGCATGTGTGATATCAAACGAAAGGTAATTGAGTCTGCAGTTAAACAAAATACATTTTAATTTATTTAAAAAAAAAGGGTGGGGGTATATTTTTAAAATTAGAGTTTAAGTGAAAATATGGCGTGTGTGATATCAAACGAAAGGTAATTGAGTCCGGAGTTTAACAAAATACATTTTAGTTTTTGTTTTTTTTTATGGGTGGGGGTAGATTTCAAAAATTTGAGTTTATAATAAAACATGGCTTGTGTGGTATCAAACAAAAGGTAATTTAGTCTGGAGTTGAATAAAATATATTTCAGTTTTTAGTTATATTAGCTCACACGTACACTATAACTATAGTACCTAGTGTGAGCTTAGGGGCCCATATATTGGCAGAGTATTTTTATTTTTAGGTAATTCTTTTTACAGTGAATTTGTTTTATCATGCATCATAGGGATATCTGTACATGAGTACATGCTAAAATGTCAGACTTATGTTAACTTTTGTTCTGCAGTGAATTGGGGGGTTATAATTTTGTTTACAGATAGAGACGGGTCCTAGTTACATGCTAAATGATTGTTTTTGCCACCGAAACTGTTTAAACCGTAAATAGTAGTTTTCCTATGATCACATATGAAAATGGTGGATTTCAAACGATTTGCATCCTCAGAAAACGTTAAATTTCACCCGTAAAGTTGAAAAGTACTTTACATTTACAAAGATTTTTTTTCTATTAAATTTGTATGCCTTGCATTGGCTAGATCCGGTATCTAAAGAACTTCAATAAATTAAGTTTGTTCTTTGATCAAGTATTTCAATATTGTTTTGAAATATAGGAGGAAAACGAAGTTCCAGACGATGAAACTGTGAATCAAATGGTGGCTAGAAGCGAGGAGGAATTTCAACTTTTCCAAAAAATGGACGCAGAACGAAAAATCGAGGACGAGAAAATGGGAATTGCCCATAGATTGGTGCAGGAAGAGGAGCTACCGGATTGGCTGACAAAGGTAACAAATTGGTATAAGTTATCCAGAATAAACAAACAAATTTAGTCACTAACTTTGTACGTTAATGCATTTACTCCACAGTACAACTTTTGTAAATAGCTTCATTTGCAGACGCCTACCTTTTTCTCTAGTGTTAACAATGTTGTACTTTGCTTTCAAACACGTTTTTTAAGCCACAGAAAAAAGATTTGCAGGTTCCTAATTCTAAGTTTTTTTCAGCTACTAAAATTACGAAAAATCAGCCTGTTACTCATCACATAAAAAATAGCTCAGCAATATGTGGACTAATTCTTTGAAATTTAAAAGATTCTCGATGCTCGGTTTTGAGATTTTAAGCAACTGAACCTATTAAATAATTAATATTTTTAATATTAAAACCGTTCGAAATAATGGTTTTCGCAATAATTTTTTAACAAAATTCCGCAATTTTTGTGAGATTTGACATTATATTATTTATACATTTCTTCAATTGATTTGCATTTGTATTTCTTCATTTCAAATCTTACTTTGAAAATCTTGTTTTGCTAGCTGCCATGGCTTATGCCCTTATCCACGGTTACCGCAAAATTTTTGTGCTAAATTTGGTTAAACACGGTTTATCAGTTTTCGAGTTATCATGTCCTAGACAGACACCAGATCACAAAACTTGGACGATCCTAATAGCCTTCCATAACTACGGTATGGATGGCTAAAAAATTCATTGATTTTAGGCTGACGAAGATGATTGCGACTACTTTGATGAAGCTGACGCGATTGTGGGCAAAAGACAGAGAAAAGAAGTGGACTACGGCGACAGTTTGACAGAGAAAGAGTGGCTTAAAGTAAGTCTAATTTATTAAACGATTGTCTTACTTATATTTTCCACATATTATGATTCCATTCTTGGTTGATAATAGGGACCTTGTCCACGCCCTCCTTTAGATATTTAGAAGCCCGATTTTGACCTTTTGCACACACTTTTTAATCATTTATTCTTTATTTATCTGTCAAAAGCCTGTCTTGTGTTATGTGAGCAAAATTAAATAAAAAGTTCCGAAAACAACTAGGCAAAAACTGAAACCAGTGATAAACTACCAGGAAAATATAGGATTAGGTCTGTGTTTACTGTGTACTTCTTATTTTTTACGCACTTCACAGAACATTGATGACTTTTGGTTAGTTGCTGAACACTGTTGTCAAACAACACATGCCTACCAGTTTTTATAAAAAAAATAATTTTCAATAACTGGCATAAAATTAAATTTTGCGAATTACCCCGCATTGGTAGCTCTTGAAGTAATTGTCGGGTATCAAAAATATCTTAAATTTATATTTTGACATAACGTTATATGCGCGGCAACACTGTCTCTAAATAAAGGACCTAGTAGCCTGCGTTATTCGAACACAAGTAAGATAAAACACTATCCTTTAGTAAAGGATAATGTTTAAACTAGGTAACTGCGCATACCTCAAATATTATCACTTATATAATCTGTCTAATCACAATAAAGACCGTTTTATCTGGAGGGCAAGTAAGACATACAATACAATTTTGTTTAAATAGGAACAAATTAGCAAGGGTTTTCAAAATTTCTAGCAAAAACTAACGGTTTTTTTTTAAATTGCAATATCGTCGCCATCTTGTAAACTAATTTAATAAAATTCGACAGTTTTGTATTAAGCGACTTTTTAATCTTTTTTCAAGCCGTTTCCGTAATCTCATTAGGCTACTTTTATCTCTTTATACATGCTTTTTCTTTCTAATTAGGCAATCGATGAAGATGGCGACTATGATGAGGAAGACGAGGAAGAAGACAAAGGAAAGAAGAAACGTGGAAGAAAAAAGAAGAAAGAGGAATCGGATGAGGTATTTACTCATAGCCCAGTCCCTTCTTGAGCTTTGCTATATATAAGGCCCCAAATTTCCTAAAACTTTTTCAAAAAAGTCAAAAGTGATAAACTACATTAAAAAAAATAATAATATTTTTTTTCCTACTCAATATGTGGATGCTAAAAAAGTATAGAAAAACTCAGCTAGTACCTATTTTTTTGGAGCTTTCAGGTTTTTTTTACCCAATCTGAAAATTAATTAAATTAAACAAAATTACATTATTAATTAGCAAAACTAATGAGTTTGATCGAGAAATTTAATATTTTTACTTTACTTAGGAGGAAACACCCAAAAAAAGAAAAAGAAAATCCCTTGCAAATATGAACGAAGCCAAGGCTAAAAAGAAAATGAAGAAAATCATGGATATTGTCATCAATTATGCTGATAGGTAAGTTAAACTGTTTTTAACCATTTTCGTTTTAAAAAAGCGTCTTAACAAAATTGCACAAAGGCTAAAATATATTTGCGCGTTTTGGTTAATGTTAATTAATTAATCTTTTTTTTTAAATCCAGGTCCGTATTTTTTTTTAAATTTCTTATGAAATCTTGGTTGACTTGAATAGAATAGAATAGAAATCTTTATTTGTATGAAAGCCATTTTACAACGGATGTACATGGTCAAGGTGCAAAATACTTAAAAAGTGCTACAGTATTAATAGTAAAATAACTAAATTAAACAATAAAAGTCAAAAATATAAATAAGTCAAAATACAATTAAAAGGTTTTTTTTAAACTACATTGATTTTAAAGAAAAAAAAACTTACACATAGGCACTTTACAGACGTTAAGACAAGACAACATTAACGTTAATTAATAATTAACAAGATTAAAATATGTAGTTCAAAAATTCTCTTACAGAATAGAAACAGTTTTGTATGAGTACCTTTTTAATGTTTTTTTTTAAAGACTAAATCTGGTAAAGTTTTAATTTGATCAGGCAATTTATTAAAAAGTTTTTTCCCTATATAAGGACAGTTTTCGAACTTTGATAAATTGTGTGAATCCAAAACAAAGTCATTCGCAGACCTTGTGTTATATGAGTGAAAATGAGCATTTGTAAAATAGGAATTTGCATTTCTTTTTGTGTGCAATAAAAGTCTATAAATATAAATGCATGGCAAAGATAACAAACCATTTGCGATAAAAGTCGACTTACAGCTCTCCTTGTAATCCAAATTAAAAATAAGTTTTATCACCCTTTTTTGTGCAATGAATACTCGCTGATTTGTAGAGCTATTGCCCCACAGAATAATATAACTTGACACATCCAAAATTTGACGTCATTTTACAGAATCAACTTTCTGTAGAGAAGTTTTAAGAGAATTGAAATATCTGCCCTGATTTTCCCTCTTAGCTTCGAAACTACAAGGGCCTCAAAGTTTGAGGACAGTAATGTGAAATCCCCAATCCTCTATCTTTTATGATAAGTAAGTTTCGCATCCTAAACTTTCTTTCTTTTTTTTCAGCGATGATAGAATTCTGAGCGAGCAGTTCATGAAACTTCCGGGAAGAAAGGAGTATCCCGACTATTATTCTATCATCAAGAAACCAATGGATATCAACAAAATTATGAACAATGTTGAAGAGGGCAAGGTAGCTTATTTTTTAACAAAAAAAAAACAAAAAATAACATTAAGACAGAGCTCTACAAAACAGTTTGAAACCACAGGGGGGCAAACGTGTGCGTGAAAGAAACCTTGTGGGGCTGCCAAAAATTTTAACCAATCCCATCAAATTACGAAATAATCGTTAAACTCCAGGGCTGGTTTTTAAATCCGACAATCTCCATTAAAAGAACTATGCAAATACTCTATTTTACTTCCGCAAGTATTCCTTTTATATGGCCTCACGCATAATTTAATTAGGGATACATATTAAAGAAAGATAACCAATATAAATACTCTGCCAATATATGGGCCCCTAAGCTCACACTAGGTACTATAGTTATAGTGTACGTGTGAGCTAATATAACTAAAAACTGAAATATATTTTATTCAACTCCACACTAAATTACCTTTTGTTTGATACCACACAAGCCATGTTTTGACTTAACTCAAATTTTTGAAATCCACCCCCACCCTTAAAAAAAACAAAAACTAAAATGTATTTTGTTAAACTCCGGACTCAATTACCTTTCGTTTGATATCGCACACGCCATATTTTCACTTAAACTCAAATTTTTGAAATCCACCCCCACCCTTAAAAAAAAACAAAAACTAAAATGTATTTTGTTAAACTCCAGACTCAATTACCTTTCGTTTGATACCACACACGCCATATTTTCACATAAACTCTAATTTTTTAAATCTATCCCCACCCTTTTATTTGGTTTGTGTTCGGTGGATTTCGTTCATTTTGAAATGGGACCATCTCGCCCCAAGACCCAGCCTAGGTACCAAATTTCATTGAAATCGGCCAAGCGGTTTTTGAGTTATGCGCGTTGGTCGTTACAGACAGACATACAGACAGACAGACATACAGACAGACAGCGCAACAAAAAAGTTTCAAAATCATCTGAAACGCAAAGATATATAAAAATTTTTGAAATCGGAGCAACTTTTTTTTTCTCGAAAAAATTAGGATCACCATAGCTCACACTACTATAGTATAGTTATGTGTGAGCTAAAAATTCCTCATGTAGACAAAGATCTAAGTCACGCAGGTCAACTAGTCTGGCTAAACGAAGAACTGCCTAGCGCTGCTGACCTTGAAAAATCGAATAAAACTATTATCTCGGACGACTTTGGTGAAATTACAAAGTATTACTTTGTGGTTTCAAGTCTTGATCTCCTCTAAAAGTATCCGAACCTAATTAAAACTCTACAATTTAAAACAACCGGTAAATAAATGAACTGAACAAACCAAACTCAAAACTCTCAATTTGGCATAGACTGGTAAAAATTTAGCTCACGTTATCCGCATGCCGTCAATGCAAGCAAAATTACATATTTCTTTTAAAAATCCTACCGGCAGTTTTGCAGTTGTAAAACAAAAATTTGACAGTTTTCACCTATTTCGGCCAACGTATTAAATAATTGAAGAAATGTATAGCTATGTTGCCGCCAATACCAAAAAAATTACGTATTGGCTATGAAAAGCGTATCTGTAGTTTTTTAGTTATAAGAAATAACCACATACATACACCAAAACCAAGTCTCCTCGTTTTGTCGCTTCGCAAAGTCGGACAGTAAATACCTACAAATTTCAACGTAATTCAAGCTAAAGTTTGAATCGGTTTCGAACCTATTAAATCGCGAAAATGCTTTAAATATAAAATGTAATATTTCTTTTAAATATCAAAACTTATTTCTACACAATAAAAGGGAACTATAAAATAATTAAAATTTTCTGAAGCCGTTAAATCTCTAGAGGCGGTGCAGAGTTAAAGTGGAATAAAAATATTAAATATTGTAGGCAAAAATCTCGTTGTAAGGGTTTTGAAATAACACTTTTTTAAGCAGAGTTTTACAAGTTTTAAAAAAGTGTTTTTTGGACTTTTAAGAAGAGACTTAAATGCACCGCGCATTTAAAATCCCATTGCAATAAGTGGAACGGTTCTAGAGAAAATAATGTATCAAAAATGACTCAAAATGAGGTGATTTAGGCACGTTTTTCGAGGGTTGAGAATTTAAATGCGCGCTAAAGAATTATTTCTTTACTAATTGCCAAAAGTTTTACCAAAAAATATCGAATACTTTTCCCAATTTCAAAACCCTTTCAAGCTCATTATATGCCAAACGTAGAGCTCCCTCTTAAATAGAAAACACTAATTTAACAAAAAATAAAAAAACCACTACCAAAACTTAAAAATAAAATCTGACTATTTCATAAAATCTATATGTTTGTGGTGGATAACGCATTCATTCTACAAACAAAACTTAATTTTTTTTTATTATTATTTAGTACACAGACCTGGACGACCTAGAGCACGATTTTAGTCTTTTGTGTCAAAACGCTCAGATCTTTAACGAAGAAGCCTCAATCATCTACGAAGACAGTATCGTGCTTCAGTCAGTGTTTTCCAATGCCAGGTAATGTAATGCCGTTTTAGTGTTAAGACAAATTTTTTATTGATTTTTTGTAAAAAATTATTTTATGTTCACACATGCTCCTACTTAATTGATTATGTCTGTGTGAGAGAGAGATCACCGGTAAATTTCCGATCGATAATCGATTGAATTCGCATTGAGTTGAGCACAGTTAAGTGGGAAGTCCAAAATGGCCGCCGTCTGGCTTACGCAAGGCCAACAAAAATATACAGGCACGACCCTGAAAAAATCAGCTGTTCTCTGGGGGCTGACTTTTACATTGGGTCTTATGAGAGGTCAGACGTTTTTTTAGGATATTTTCAAAATGGCACTACAGATTTCCGCAAAATTTCAGTGAAATATTCTCAGACACCATCCCGATATTCTACCAAACTTTTGTAAGGATGCAAAATGATTAAAAGGTTGGAATCTTTAATATTTAGTATTTCTTATTTTGAATTCAAATTACCCGCCATATACCGCATGCCAACTATTATATTTGACATGTGTTTGTCACATTCGCTTCTGCTTTAAATTTAATTTTTGTGTGAGCTAATGAAGCGCCTCTGAAAAATTAAGGATTACTATAGATTAAAAAAAATGTTCTAAAAGAATATAGTAAAAACAATCTCAAAACCGGCTTTATTTAAAAAAAATCAAATATTCATGAACCGTCATTCTAACTTCAATATTGTAAAGACAATCAGCTGTGTCGTGATGTGACCATCAAAAAAAAATCAGCCCCAGATGTGACGTCAACAAAGTGGAGGATCGTGGCCCGTCTGTTTTGATAGGCCTGGCTTACGTTTCAGTTTAACATTTCCGTTCTCTGGTTTAGAAATGTCAAGTGCTTGTCAACCGTTGTTTTTGTTAATACAGGGCTATCAAAACGGACGGGCCACGATCCTCCACTTTGTTGACGTCACATCCGGGGCTGATTTTTTTTTGATGGTCACGTTGCGACACAGCTGATTGTCTTTAAAATATTGAAGCTGGAATGACGGTTCATGAATATTTCTTTTTTTTTTAAATATCGCCGTTTTGTTTTGTTTTTGCTTTATTCTGGCAGAACAATTTTTTTAAATGTATAGTAATCCTTAATTTTTCATAGCCGCTTCATTAGCTCACACAATAATTCAATTTAAAGCAGAAGCGAATGTGACAATCACAGATGACAAAGTCAAATACTTGTCAAATATAACAGTTGGCATTTGGTACATGGCGGGTAATTTGAATTCAAAATAAGGAATGCTAAATCTTAAAGATTTTAACCTTTTAATCATGTTGCTTTCTTACAAACCTTTGGTGGAATATCGGGATGGTGTCTGAGAATATTTTACTGAAATTTGGCGGAAATCTGTAGTGCCATTTTGAAAATATCATAAAAAAACGTCTGACCTCCCATAAGACCCAATGTAAAATTCAGCCCCGGGAGAACAGCTGATTTTTTCAGGGTCGTGGCCTCTATTTTTGTGTTGGCCTTGGTTAATATAAAATGTAACTGTCAAAAGCTGTTCAGGGTCTTAAAACATTACTTTTTCTATTAGAGTAGGGAAACTCCGAGATTTTCTTTCCTTTTCAACAAAAATAATAACAACCTGACAGTCTTCACCATTTTGACAAATCAAATTATACTATGGTTAGGATCATATTATACAGTGATGGCTTCTCCATTAGGTCATTTGGTCAATCACCTCCCAAAATAAATGTCTGTAATAATCAATTTAATAATCTTTGACTATTATTTTCTATATATGTATTCAAAATAAACAAATATTCTATTATTGTCCATTGGCAACATCTTTTGGTTCGTCCCTCGTATTGAACCTTCAAGCTTAAATTTTGTTAGACAGGCCACCAGTAATTCGCGTCGCTTCACAACTATCGTCCTTGCCATACGCAGTTACACTTTTGTGACTTTGACACAAAATAAACATATTTTCTAACCCGAAATATATTAAAAAGTAAAGATGTTATGTTGGTATATAACTAAAGGTAAAGCTATCATTGTCTCTGGATAAAAAGATACTGACTGTAGGTTGACAAAAAAAATGCACAGATAAAAACAACTCAAAGACATGCCATTTTTCAGATGTTTTTTTGTTGCTGTCGGTATGCATATGATAAATAAAGAGGTTGGAAATGTCACAAAAGTGTAACTGCGTATGGCAAGGACTATAGGGCCCAGCTGTGTACTGTCGAATTCCATAAACATGTTATTTCTTCCTATTTTTCGCAATTAGTAGGCGACAGAACATATCGCTATTAAATTATACCGTGCAGAGAATATGGACCCAGATGCAATAGTTCATTTGTTTTAATTTCAGACAAAAAATCGAATCAAAGGAAGACGAGGAAGAAGAGCCAAAGGCAGAAGAAGAATCGGAAGCTGAGTCTCCGCCGCCCAAGAAGAAAAGCAAGAAGAAAAAGAAAGAAGTCTCGAAACATGAAGATGAAGATAGTGAAAAATCGAAAAAAGGAAGGGGACGACCCAAAAGAAGCGCGAAAAAGTACGTATCGGACGATGAGGATGACGATGACTAGAAAAGGAAAGAGCTTGAACAGTGTGAAAGAAGATAAGCTAACAAAGGTAAAGAGGAAAGGGGTTTTATAAAACTGAAGAAATTTGTCGAAAAAAAAGCACTTTTATGAATTCTAAATAATAAAAGGAGACTTTTAGTATGTAGAAATAAGAAAAATAATTTTAATTCCTGGAAGATTAACAGTAAATTTGTTCTAATTTAGATTTTTTTCAGTTGAATTCTTCAAACTTCTTTCGTCACAATTATTTTCTATAATCTTTTAATTGTTGACTTTAACTTATTATTGTATTCTTGATTGTTTAAGCAAATAAAGTGACTTTTCATCATAAAGATAAATTCAAAAACTCGATATTCAATTGTATACTGCAAATTTCACTACGTATTTATAAATGCGAAATTTTATAATGTTTGATAACATATTTGGTCACTTCTTTTCTAAGGTACGAATTTTAAATGTTTTATTTTATACAATTCATATTTTGAAATTTAGGACACACAACACATAAATACAAAACAGAAGATAATAAAAACGTATATAATCATTAATATTATCAAACAAAGCCTTAGAATGAAAGTTCCTAGTTATAGTAGTGACCTTAACATCATTTTTAGACCCGAACAGCTTTTGTCTACAAAAATTTATATTTTACTATTGTTTTTTAAAAAATAAAAGCAAACTGTGGCATAGCTTTTATTGTCTTTTTCTAAGTATTATGTACACGACTTAGTAGTCTTGATAAAAAAAGGATAAATATTGTTTGAAGTTATCTAAAAGATTCTTATTTAGGGGGAAGCTAGTTTTTTCTAGTTTACCAGATAATGTAGAATAGCTTAAAGAACAAAAATTACTTAAAAACTATAAATGTTGCCAAGCGTTTCAAAAGGGAAGCTGAAGACTGATATCAGTGACGTATGTGTATACACGAAAAATACTATAGAAAAATTCAGTTATTTTTGAAATACATAAATTTGTTAAAATAAAATAAAATATTGCAAAAAGTTCCCACCATTTTAAATAGGAACATCTACTACCGATTTAAATATTGTTTTTTCTTATTTACCAATTACTACTTAATTAATCAGAGTTTTGATTAAATATATATTTTTGTCCGCCATCTCAAATCCAAGATGGCGGACAAAAATAACATGTACCCTTCAAAGATGCTCGTTTATTCTTGTGTTGCGAACATGTTTTAATTATATTTTCAAATTAGTAAAAAAGCTGCATTCTTGCCATGCACAACAAGATACAAATCAGCAACATGGGTTCAGTGGTTCTAAGAAAACCACCAAACTGATTTTGCTAATTCGTACCTTGTTGTGCGTGGCAAGAATGCAGCTTCTTTACTGATTTAAAAAAATAATTAAAACGTTCGCAACACAAGAATAAACGAGCTTCTTTGAAGGGTACAATTTAATTTCGTCCGCCATCTTGGATTTTGTGATGGCGGACAAAAAAATATATTTAGTCAAAACTCTGATTAATTCTCTGCCAAGTGCAGTTTGTCCCATTAAAATCGATGGTATAGTTCAAAGTTATAATGAAAAAAGTTTTCCTGTTTTTTTTGGCCCACCCGGTTTTTTCTTTGTGTAGTAGTTTTGTTTTGCCCCTTTTCTTACGCTTGCCACACATCTTTAAAAGTAGCAAAATCAAAATGCCAAAATCGACCTCTTATTATTACAATATTGACATATATTAATATAATATTGTCTATCATTACCTAAAAAATTATAGTTTACAGCTTCTTAAAGATATTTTTAGTTAACCAGCTTAAAGTTTGTTCAGTTTAGCACGTTCCTTAATTTTTGCAATGGGAACCGGTCCAGTGTTTTTGGTTTAGTAAAAAATTTATTTATTCATTCAAGTTAAGTTTCTACTGTTAAAATGAAAAGCTGCAGTATGTAGATTGATAAGAGTTCGTTTTGGGCTTTGTTTCATAGACTATTTTCGATTTTTTTCAGTTTATTTTCGATTTATTTAGAACATAGTATATAGTCTAACCTTTTTAAAAATGCTTTTGACATTAGTATTCCGCTTTTATTTTTTAACATTATATTTAAGCTAGTAAAGAAAATATAGAAATTGATAAAAAAAAGAAAGTATATTTTTTTTCTACATTTATTAAGATATTATATATCAGACAAAATATGCGTTTAGTTAGCTTAAAACTAATAACATCACAAAACAAAAACAAACAACTTACAAAATAATAAAATTTAGAAGCTTATAAATTACCAGTCGAATTAAACAAAAACAGCCGAAATGTCACACTTATGTATGTAAAAAATTTGATTTTTAAAACCATCTAAAAAATCCTAATTTATAAAAAGCCAAACAGCTAAGCATGTATAGGTTTTAAATGGGTTGGTTTTTGACAACTTTAAATTACATTAAAACATTTAAATTGACTATAACGACATAACTAATTTACATCGATAGTCATTGAGTGACGTACAGTTAAAAAAAACCAAATAGGTTTTACCGAGTTTACAGAAAAACGTTTTAAAATAACGGACAACAAAAATGTATAATACATAGAAAAACTGTAGATTAGTTGGATCAAAATATTAAGATCTAGTGCCTTTGTCCAAAAGTTTTATTTTTTCATTTCGATTTTCTCTAATAACTTTTGGACTAACTAATATTTTTGCAACAAAATTTTGGCGTAGAGAACTTTTAAGACAAGCAATTTGATTTTGGTAAAAAATTTCTTGTATATTGTACAGGATGTCCTCTGGGGTCACTACCATACCATGTACATTAATTTTTTTACCGAAAACAAATTGCTCATCCCAAAAAAACCCCTGTCCCAATTTTTTTGCAAAAATTTGATTGAATTTGAAGTTATTAACGAAAAACGAAAAGAAAAATTAAGTTTAACGCCCTATGTGCCATTAGTTCTGGGTTATATAATATAACAGGGTATTTTTTGTGGTTGTTGCACACCCCTGTACACAAAAAATATAAAATTTTAAAGTTGTCAAAAAATCGAGTTATTTAAGATGTGTATATGATAATACAGAGTGTCTGAAATTAGGAGGTTTCCGGTAAAGGATATCCCATTTTTGATCTTAGGTTTTTACTCTTTTAAAGCCCTTGGATTCTGCTATATAGAAAATGTTCTTCTTTTTATTCTTTGTGTAGTAGTTGGAAAGAACCTTTCGGAAACTCCCACTTTGGTACACCCAATACATACATTAATTATTAAAAAGATTTTTTTTATTATTAATAGTGGCACATATTATGAGTACTAGGTACTAAATGAGCAAAGGTTATTGTGAAGATTATGGCGAATAATAAAACTTTTTATGTTCGATCATTTTATCTCCTTTTTTCGAAAAAATACCGAAGGTGGTTCGAAAAAATTTTTAATAGACTACTAATTTTTTTGCTTTTGTCTATAATTTTGCAAACACTTAAAAAAAAAACAGAAAAACATGTAAATTGCAACCTAATTCTTTTTTTAAATCATTTAGGTGTAGTTTTGCTTTGGTTACTACTTCAAAAAAAAACATAATTTTAACAATTAACATAAAAATAGAATAAATCAACGAAAATAAATCATATAACTCGCGCAAAATCTCCTATTATTTTTTACACAGTAAATTTGTGTAATAGTAAACATAAAGCTAAAACTTGCTTAAAGCTTAAATAGCAAAAAAATATCACAACATACATTTTTGGCAATAGTCGAATAAATATGTAGGAATTCAAATGTTTTATCATTTACGATTTATTAAGCACTTAAAGAGTTAATAAAGTTGCAACGCGACATTTAAAATTTGTGCTATATGGCATAAATGTCAATTGATCTAAAGTCCTTTCATAATTTTTAGATCACTTTTTGACAGTGACAGCTGGTTATAATAACAATAACATAGGCCAACGAAAAAAAGTTTTCTAAAAAATTATCACTGTACCTGTCAAGCGTCTTATTTTGTATTTTATAAGTTACGCAAGCTACAGGAAAAAAATATCGAGATTCGTTATTTTTTGACACTAAATCTAAATCTGGGGTCAAAAAAGTCTATATATGTCAGAATCTTTCGTATTTCAATGATTTTTGGTACATGTATTCTACTGGTCAAGGGAATGAAGAATCCCAATTTCAACATTTTGTGATAATTAGTTTTTGTTAAATTTGTTTTTGAAAAAGAAAACTGTCAATTTGGTTTAAACATTTACTAAAATAAACTAAGATATCTCGATAACTACTTACATCAGTGATTATTGCTTGTTTAAAAGGTCAAAATACATTTTGAATGAGGTATCACACAATTTAATGTTTGCAAAAACAAATTCAAAATTAAAAGAAAATTAAATATATCTTTTTTAATTTTGATTTTTTTGCAAAAATTACATTATATGATCATTTGAAAGCAAAAACGGCTTAAATTTCGTTGTTCGAAAGGTATATTAAACCTTTCAAACAAGGCATATACCATTACCTAAATTTATTTTAGTACATTTTTGAGCCAAACGGACAGTTTTGATTTTCAGAAATTAATTTAACAAAAACTACTGATCAGAAAGTTTTGAAATTACGATTCTTCATCCCCTTTACCGGTAGACCACAAATCATTGAAATCGGAAATATTCTGCCAAATTTCCTCTTTTTTTCAATGATTTTATATGAATACACTAGGGAAAATTTCACACGTCTAGGGACTTTTTTGACCCCGGATTCAGGTTTACTGTCGAAAAATACATAGGAATGTGATGGTATATTTTGTGTGGGGTTGTGTTATTCGTGCAGGATTCAGGATTATCTACTAAAATGGCATAAATTGCATAGTTAAAATATTCCAAAGACTTACACAGAGTAATAGCTTATTCGTCGCTATCGTTCTCCTCTTCTGATACATACTTTTTAATACTTTTCTTTTTCTTGCTAAGTTGCTGGCTTTTCTTGGATTTGCTACTGCTACCACTCAGTTTAATCTTCATTTT
This sequence comes from Aspidapion aeneum, assembly GCA_963576565.1. Lineage (NCBI taxonomy): Eukaryota > Metazoa > Arthropoda > Insecta > Coleoptera > Brentidae > Aspidapion > Aspidapion aeneum. The sequence goes on from OY755040.1 coordinate 119,970,075, forward strand.
GACAGTTGACTCATGGTCAGATCTGAAATATTTAACAAATTTTTAAACTCAAAATTTTCTCCTAAATAAATTAAAACTCTTGGATTTAAAAATAAATCTTTCGTTGACCTTTTTTATGAATGGCTGTAAACACAGATTCAACCAAACAAATAAAATAGAGTGGGTTTGACATTACCATTCAAAAAGCTGAAATATAAGGACACTGGTAGGCAGCTCGTTAGACAGCCCGGCCAAACTCGCTATACTTTACGCGGCCTTGTCAAAATGGCAGAGACTGTCAGTTGTTGTTATTTTGGTTGTTTTTCTTGAAAAAGACAGAAATTCTTGGACCTTCTCTATTCTAATAAAAAAACGTATTGTTTTAAGACCCTAAACAGTTTTGAACAGTTAGATTTTATTCCAAATTTAATTAAAAAAAACTGGCAAAAACACAAATAAACAAAAACAGCGATTTGCAAGCACATAACATTTCAAACTCAGAGAACGAGAACAACAACAAACAAACTAAAAAGACCACAAAAAACTTAATTTTTCATTCATATTTTTTATCTTAATTTCACTTTTTTTTTTAGAAAATTTCATTATTACTAAATTATTTTGCTGTTCATCTGTTCAGTGCCCTGTTGTTATAAAATGTGCAATCATATAAAATTCAAAGATTACTTATTTTCTTCCTCTCTGTCTTCCTTATCTCTTTCTTCTCCGTCAGATGTCACCTTGTCGCCAGACTTCTCTTTGGACAACTCTCTGTCCGCTTCCATTCTTTGTTTCGCGTTGGAAAAGACCGACTGCAGAACGATGCTGTCTTCGTGAATCAGCGAGGCTTCTTCGTTGTAAATTTGCGCGTTTTGGCAGAGCAGCATGAAGTCTCGTTCGAGATCGGCGAATTCCGTATACTAAAAAAAACGTTAGCAGTTAGAAACATGATGTGATAGGGACCTTTTGCATGTCCCATTTTTCGCATTATCCTTTATTGGAGGCATGCGCAGTTAACTGGTTTGAACTTTATCCCTTACAGGCTAATGTTTAACCCATTGGGTTGTATAAGGCCCTGAAAGGGCCTTAGAGACCGACAGACAAGGCATTTTTTGTTGACCCTATTTAATTTGGTTTCTATGGGCAGGTATTTCTTATACAATAAAAAAATAGATTGAAATTATTGAATTTGTGAATCGGAAAGAGATGGACTGATCTTGCATGCTAATAACACCCTAGAGGTACTTTTATCTGTTTCACACTGACAGCATAACTGCGAAAGAAAAGCAGCTAACTAATTTTAATCCACCTGCAGTATTTTGAGTTAAGTCAACCTGCTTGTCGTTTTATACAGGGAAACCGGGTGTTTTATTATGGTCAATGTTGCCTAACTACAAAATTGATTTTTTTTTTAGTTTCGTGCGCGAATTTTGCAAAAAGAAATCTTAAAAACGTTTAAAAACAAGTTTAGAACTAACTATTTGAGTTTAACCATGGTGCAAAATTCTATTTTTATCCCTGTCTTGCTTATTAAATTCTGACTTATATGTGGTCAGCTGCGATAAAAGCTTTATATAATTGCAATTTAGGCCCATGTCGGGTCTACCCGTAAGGTATAGAAGTCCACCTTACTTGTGGCCGAGTAACGCAGATTTGAGTTCTTCTATTTCGAGACAGTGTTGCCGCATATAACGTTATGACAAAATGTAATCTAAATTTAAAATATTTTTGATACCAGACAATTATTTCAAGAGCTACTAATGCAGGGTAATCCTGAAAGTTAATTTTATACCAATTATTGAAACTTATTTTTTATAAAAACTGGTAGATATGTGTTGTTTGGCAACAGTGTTCACCAACTAACCAAAAGTCATCAATGTTGTGTGAAGTAGGTAAAAAAAGAAGAAGTACACAGTACAGACATCCTATATTTTCCTGGCGGTTTTTCACTTATATTTTTCGGTTTTTCACTATAATTGAGGATGTATATAAGTGGCACCGCGTCATAGCTATGATAAACCAAATTTTGCGGCAAAATCTAAGTAAAGAAGCCTTAAAAACTTAGTGTTTCACTTTGTACATGCAGTGTGCCGCTTTATATGTGTAAAACAGGTACTTTCCTAATAAATAAAGATCCGAAACAAAAAAGAGAATCCAAAATGAAATTAAAATGTGCGCAAATATTGATTTAGTTGCAAAAACGGTAATTTGTTTTGTAAAAAGCTCGGTGGTAATTTGTGTGACATAAAACAGTCAAAACAACAACAAATAGAAAACGTCAAAACCCGACTAAATCAATATGTTCGTAACGACCAGATAAGAGTATATATGTTCCTTTCTAATGAAATCGTTTAGAAGGAGACATCAATAAAAAGCAAGTAAAGTAGTAAGCTACTTTTTATTTATTTTGCCTACAGAGCACAAAACAGACTTTTGACGGGATAAAAAAAAATAACGCAAATAAAAATTGTGTCTGCAAAAAGTAAAAATTGGACTTCTAAATAGCAAGTGACATCTGTCGATTGACGTCGCAATAATACAGGAAAAGTTAGCTAATGGAGTGCGTGCAAAAGGTCCCTAATATCTCGGCTGCTGATTTAAGTCGAAAAATTAAGGAGCCCTTTACAGACAGCACTGACTTTGGTGAAATTAAGATGGTAAAATTCCACCTATTTTTCTCAGAGATTATAGAACAGCTAGATTTTGGACTTCACAACCAACCAAAATAGAAAGAGTCGATACACTATGCGTTTCACATTACCATTTAAGACGTGATAAAAATAGTTGGGCACTGGTAGGCAGCCTAACCAAACCTACTTATAGTTTGCTGACTGAGACTGCCAGTTGTTGTTATTTTTGTTGAAAAATAAAGAAATTCTCGAACTTTTTCTACTCTAATGGAAAAAGTAATGTTTTAAGACCCTGAACGGTTTTTAACAGTAGAATTTAATTTAAAAAAATGGCAAAAAACCAAATAAATAAAAACAGCGGTTGACAAGCCCTTGACATTTCGAAACCAATGAACAAAATGTCAATGGTTAAAAAGGCCGGGACGGTGGCCATTTTTGATTTGCCGCTTTTACTTTGGTCAAATCCAGTCAATGTTCTATTATCCGTAGTTTATGTTCAATAATCCGTGATTTTTGCAAGAGTCTTCTGGAAGACAATAAGAAATTACCTTGCCATCTTCGATCCTGTTTATAATTCTAGTAATATCCATAGGCCTCTTGATAACCTCGTAGTAGTCAGGATAATCTTTCCTCGGAGGTAATTTCATAAACGGTTCACTTAGCAATCTTCCATCGCTAAAAAAATATAATGGTTAAATCTTTCATTTATATAACCTGTGGTTATATAGGCAAAGTCTATACAACTTGACGTTATATAGGCATAGTCTGTAGTTATTATAGACTATACCAACTAGTCCACCTATCTAGGAACATACGGTGGAATACACCAAATTTACTAGTTCCATGCATAAAATGTAAAATTTATAGGAACAGATAAAAAACAACACTTTCTAAAAACCAAAGAGTTCCTCCTAACCATAAATATCAAAGTACATGCTCGCGAAGTCCTCCTTCTTCGGCTAGACAATATATTTATATTTATTTCAAAGTTCTTCTAAATTATTGGCTCTGTCATGCCCGTAAACTCTTTAGTAAATTTCCACAAAAAAATCATTGGGAGCAAGATCGGGCGATCTTGCTGGCCTTAAGATAGCTTCCCGTGTGCTTATCAATGGATTGTAAATTGGGTGACAATATTCCTATGTTCCTAGTAGCGTGGACCTCTGTGTATAACCAGAGGTCATATAGGCAGAGGCTATATAACCCGAGGTTTATAGACAAAGGCTATATAAGCAAGACTATATAACCAGATTTATTACTCTAAGGGTTGGGGTGATATAAATTCGCGTCTCCCTTAAAATCTGGAGAGTCCTGAATACAATGAATAGTCTCACCTATCAGTATACTTCATAACAATTCCCATTAGTTTCTTCATTTGTTTCTTTAATCTAGCTTCGGCGGCGCTTTGCTTCTTTTTCTGTTTGCTTGTAGTTGGCGCGCCGTCGCTGTCGCTATCCGAATTCTTCCGTTTACGCCTACGACCTTTCTTCTTTTTCGACTCATCGTCGTCTTCTTCTTCGTAGTCGCCGTCTTCGTCTACTACCTATAGGTCAAAAAAAATGAGAATATCAAACGAAAAAGAAAATTAGTACTCATAGTTATTATCGTGAACACCCAATTTATTTACAGAGTATGCTAACTAGGTCAGTCATTAGAGCGAAGAAAAGACCCAGCTTGCAAAGGTTCAAAAAAATTGAGATTTCGGTCCTAAGTGGGTGGGGGCCTCCCTTCCATCTTGGATTTAGTGTACACGAAAATGTTTTTTTTTTATCTACTTGGGTCCTTGTAATTTTAGAAAAAAGTTTTAAACAAAAGTTGTAGATAATAAAATTCCCTACAAAAGCGCTCTTATACACTTTTTCGTCAGAAGAATGGTTTTCGAGTTTTCGCCGCTATTTTGGATTTTGAAGTTTTTCTTTTAGTGGCCTTTAACTGAGAAATAAAATAAAGACCAATTAGTAAACCCTTTTTCTATGTAATTACATAGTATATGCAAAATAAATCGAAATTATTAAGTTTTATTGTTATTTTCTCAAAAGGTAAGCATTTTACAGAAAATATGTATCGAAGGAATTGTAGGAAATCAAATTATCTGTTAAACGATGTATCACTTAAATAAGTCAAGTAACTAAGCACTTTAGGGAAAATGTTAAAACACCTTTTCTAGAGAAAATAAATAAATTTTTAGGGCGGTAAATCTTGGGTCCTTTTTGATATAAAAAAATGCACATATGTCCTAAACTTTTGAGATACAGTGTTAAAGATTGCTAAAAATCTCTTTTTTTATTAATATCTGTGATAATGCTATAGATATTTTTGTGAAATTCAGTACACACTTTCTAGTTATCAAGAAGCATTTTCTGAAATATAAAACTGTGCGTCAAACGAAAAAAAATCAAGAGACGATATTTGCTAAGCAAAAAATGAGAAACTCAAAAATAATTTATTTAGAAAACAACAGTGGCGTACCATTATTTTCTTCAAAAATACCCAAGGCAATTCCCGCACAAACGTCACTATAAAATAATCAAAATAAAAATTTTCCCTAAAGGCATAATTTTAGCTCACACATATACTATACTATACTAGTGTGAGCTATGGTGATCCTAATTTTTTCGAGAAAAAAAAAGTTGCTCCGATTTCAAAATTTTTTATATATCTTTGCGTTTCAGATGATTTTGAAACTTTTTTGTTGCGCCGTCTGTCTGTCTGTCTGTATGTCTGTAACGACCAACGCACATAACTCAAAAACCGCTTGGCCGATTTTAATGAAATTTAGTACCTAGGCTGGGTCGAGATGGTCTCATTTAAAAATGAACAAAATCCACCGAACAGAAACCAAATAAAAGGGTGGGGGTAGATTACAAAAATTAGAGATTAAGTGAAAATATGGCGTGTGTTATATCAAACGAAAGGTAATTGAGTCCGAAGTTTAACAAAATACATTTTAGTTTTTTGTTTTTTTAAGGGTGGGGGTAGATTTCAAAAATTTGAGTTTAAGTCAAAACATGGCTTGTGTGGTATCAAACAAAAGGTAATTTAGTCTGGAGTTAAATAAAATATATTTCAGTTTTTAGTTATATTAGCTCACACGTACACTATAACTATAGTACCTAGTGTGAGCTTAGGGGCCCATATATTGGCAGAGTATTTTTTTATGTGAAGGTGAGTGTGTCAGTTACCTTCATCCATTCTTTCTCTGTCAGACTGTCAGTATAGTCCACCTCTTTTCTCTTTCTGCAGCCGCGTTCCAAAACGCTTTCATCTTCCTGGTAGTTCCACTTGTCTATTTCGTCGTCTTCTTTTAGAAGCCAGCTTGGCAATTCTTTTATTTCGATCAGTCTCGCCTAAAAATATATTTAACATATTATGGTTTAAGCTGTCAGCCATTCTATGCTAACGGAGCTTAAGTTTTGCTTAGTTTTCTTATATGATAATCTTGGCGGTGTATCCTCAGAGATTTAAGTAAAAAATTTGACTTCAAAATCATCAAAATTTATTTTTTGTAAAACGGATGTTAAACACATTTATAACATGCAAACCAAAAATCATAATTTTTAATAAACTTTAAGTGCTTGCAAATTATACGGTTAATAATTAGTCCTAAAATAAAGGATTTGTTTCATAGCCAGACATATCTCAAAAATATATTTCAATAGCGATATTAAAATTTTAAAAAATGACAAAAAACGTTCATCCCATTGCATTAATTTCCAGTACGACTTCATCTCAAAACAAACGCGATAGTAACAAAGTGAATTAATTAAATAATGCATACAACACTCAGTGATAAGAGTCACTGTTATCCCGGACACAAGAACTTCCGAAAATTAAAAGATTTACCTTTCGAGCCGGTCCTAGCTTGGCGTCATCCCTCTTCCTTTCGATATCCATCTTCTGGAAAAGCTCGAACTCATCGGCAGACCTGGCCACCATTTGGTTAATAGTCTCATCATCTGGCACTTCGTTCTCTTCCTTTAAAGTTGAAAAATAAAGGCTTAAGATTAAAGAATGAAAGTATGTTCAGAAATATCTTTTTTATTATTAACTTTGAAATCATTTAAGCCAAAGAATTATGCCTATTTGTCTTTACATGACATTTAGAAATATCCTGTATAGGAAGTATCTAATTTATAGTTTTTTTAGACTGTATTGTTGTAATTCACAATACATCTAATATAGCGCATTTAACAAACCCACGGATCTCCTATCTAATGGACTTACTTCTTCGTCATCGCCATCCTGATGCAAAATACTCTGCAAAAACTGCTGCCTTTCCGTACCGGTGGACTTCTGATCGAACATCCCGGCTTGAATCACTTTTTCGTCCATGTTTAATTTATATCTGGCCGCTGCCAGGATTCTTTCTTCTACCGAATTGACAGTCATTAGACGTAAGACGCGTACCTCGTTTTGCTGACCAATGCGGTGAGCACGATCTTGAGCCTGGAGATCCTAAATAACAAATTGTTTTACAGATAGGGAAACAGCGCTAAAATTGTCAACTTCGTATATAACACCTAGATGGCTCAAAACGATGGGGAGCTCTTTTTACCTGACTCACACACACAGATTCTTTATTAAAAGCATTACATCAATTTATTGCAAGAAGAGGAAGGCCAGTAGATAGAAATGTTTTCAGATAATGGAACTAACTTTGTGGGGGGGACAGGGGACGAATGCACGGCTCTCAAAATTAAATAGAATTTCAATCCGCCGGCTGCATAACATATTATGAGAGGTGTATGGGAAAGATTAGTTCGTGCGATCAAGCAGATTTTGAAATTTATGTTAACTTATATCAAAATTTCGGATAAAACTTTACAGACATTTTTATTAGAAGCTGAATCGATTGTAAATTGTGGACCTCTGACTTACATATCAGAAAATACGGGAGACGACCCAGAAGCTTTAATACCCAACTAGAAAATTACCCTAGTATTTTTGGACCCAGAGACATGTTTGGAAAAAAGCAATGGCGTTAGTCCCAAGCCTTGGCACAGAAATTTTGGAAGCGATGGATAGATCCCATTATATTTCTAAATTAATTCAGCGACAAAAATGGTTTTCCAGTGATACCACACCTCTGAATATCGGCGACGTGGTAGCTATACTAGATGAAAACACCAGAAGTAAATACCGACTTGGAAGGATTATACAACTTTTTCCAGGAAAAGACAATCAAGTTCGAGCAGTACAAATTAAAATAACAAATGGAAATTTAATTCGTCCAGTTACACAATTATTTTACTTGGAGGCTAGAGATTTGTAACGGTATATTTATAGAAATGTACAGTATATGTTATATTTTTGATTGAATGAACAAAAACCGTCGCAAGTTTACAAATTAAGACAAAATAAGAATTATTGTAAGGCAATAGACCTTATACCGAGGCTCTCTTAAGGTGCAAAAGGGCTCTTCTCCCGTTCTATGCCAGAGATATGGGGAGGAAATGATTACCCTTCCTCCTGCACTAACGTTGAGATTTCTTGGGCGTTCATTTTTACATTAAGAGACGTCATTGCCGGCAGCCTATAGTTCATTCATTTACAACTGAGAAATGTTGAATCTCTGAAATACTTTGACTGAATTTTTCTTAAAAGGACTGAACGTAGGCAAAGGCCTCTGTTTTGCATATTTAGTCGCTAACATTTTGAGGAACCACCAAAACAAAGAAAATAATGCACCCGACAAAAATTAAACCACTGTTTTAAGTCATGAGTGGTGGATGACTGGATGCCTACCTTAATGATCATACGTTCGGTTTTAATAAACTAGGCCACGTGGTGTGGTCTAATACATAGAAGTGATTCGTGTCAATGGAATACTTCTTTATTTTAGATTTAAAAAAACGATTATGTTAAGATTATTCTCTTATACTATTAATAACACAAAATTTAATGTATTCTACAAGTTTCAATATGTTTTATGCCGAAAGCTATTCGCTATATTTGCTTTATGTGTCCAAATACGAATAAGTAAACATATTTCTCACGTTTGAGTTTTTTTTGCTAATTCCGTTTTTGTGCATGTATAACATGTCTGCAAATATTTGGCCAAATACAGCGAAACTGCTACAAATACGCTGTGCCGTCATTAAAAGTGTGTAAATAAATAATGGTGGTAACGTGTAAAGTGTAAAGAATACACAAAGCGCAGAGTGTCAAAAACAGGTCAACTCGTGAGCTACTCGATATATATCGCTGCTTTCCAAGTAACATTTAATTACTTATAAGAGCTTGAACAACATTCAAAAGTGAGTACCCACATAATTTACTCTCCAAAAGGTTTCAAAATGTGCTATAAGGGTCTTATAAGTCCAAAATGGGTGCAGTGTGTGGAAGGAAGTGGAAATAATTGTATACATATTGTGTAGTTGCCGTACAATCTCCAAGTTTAATTATAAGAGAGTATGAGAATGTATATCTATAAAATCGGTTTTACATGCAAAACTGGATACTTTTTTGAGGGTAGTCAACCAGTACTAAAATTGTCAAGTTCGCATTTTACTCGCATTATTAATTCAAGTCTCACTTACGGCATGAATGGGTTCTTCTCACCGTCTATTACCCTTAATTGTTTTAAAGATAGGCAACCAACGATAAACATGACAATTTCGAATTCTATTACTAGATGGCGCTATTATTCAAATGTCTTAAGGGTTTTTGTCGCCTTTAATTACTACTTCTTGCAAACTTACTTGATGTGGGTTCCAATCAGAATCAAATATAACCACAGTGTCGGCGGCTTGTAAATTTAATCCCAGACCACCAGCTCGAGTGGAAAGCAAAAATATGAAAATGTCACTGCCTTCTGCGTTGAATTTTTTGAGCAGCTCGGCTCTGTCCTCGGCTTTTGTCGAGCCTGTAAAGAAAAATAAGAAAGTTTTTAAGAGAAACAAAAATAACAGTAAAAATAACATACTGGTATTCTTAGTTATTAAATAATAAGATTTATACTCAGTGAAAAAGACACGGTGTGAATGAAGGTACTTTATTTTTTAAAGGAAAAACATATTTTAGATATTTTTTAAATAGAAAATAGGTAACGGAAAATCGTACGATCTTTCTTCTATCTGGTTCTGAAAAAAAATCTAAAATAGTGGTTTTATATTCATAGAATGTAAAAAAATATATATTTTTCAGAATACCGCCTGTGTTACTATGGTATTAAAGCTTACCATCAAGTCTAAGGTAAGAAAAGCCTCTGTAGTTCAAGTAATCCTCCATGATTGACATCAACTGCGTCATTTGACAGAAGAGCAAGATTCTGTGGTTGCCTGCCTTCAATTTTGGAAACATTCTGTCTAGCAGTTCAAATTTACCCGAAGCTCTGAAGATGTCAGGCCTAAAAAATACAAACTTAAAATCTTATACTCATTTTTAACGAGACTTTTTGTACTCCACTGAAAATATTTGATTCATTTTTGGGAAAAAAAGAAACAATATGGGGTGTTTTTTTTGTAAAAATATGTTGAACAACTGAAGAAAATTTAATAATATTCCTTAGTTTTAAGTTAAAAAAGCCACTTATCGTACAAAAAAACAAAAAATGATTAAGCACCAAATTTTTTTAAATGCGATCGTTTAAAAACGAGCAATACTAGGCTATTATGCATTTTTACGTAAGAAAAGTATTTTCTTGTTGTTCTAATAATAATAGAATGCAATAAGAAGCTCAACATGTTACAGTTCAGTTGGACACTACGTGCGTTTGTAATAATCCATCGAAACACAGTATAAAAAATACGTTTTGAGTTAAAATATATTACTACGTACCCTGACATGACTCCTCCGGTAATTCCCACATGATCACAATACTTTTCTTCAATATGTTGAAACATGAACGGATGGTTGCAGAGTTTCCTTAACTGAACAATAGTGTTCATCAACGCCTTGGCCCCGCCTTTGCCTTTGTTGCCTCTCTCAGACCCGTCAGTTAGTAGAACGCCTTTGCTTTGCATGTGCCTAAATAAATAATTACAGGGTAGTCATTTTTTTTTCAAATAAAATTACTTTACGGCTTTATAGACCATTATTTTTAATGTTTTTCTGTGACCTTTAAGCCTACATTAAAAAGCTCACACGTCTGCTCTAACTAAATGTAACCTGAACAAACGTCAGATTGAGTGAAAATTGAAGTCGTGAATTGATTTTGCATTGGGCGACATCGCATCTATTTCAAAACCGACGTTGTTAGACACAAGTCAGTTTATTTAACGATCTATGGAGGTCAAATAACGCAATGTGGTAGTTTATTAGTTTCCCAACGTCGTTTGTACGTCAGCCCAACGACCAACCAACGTCGGCTTTCGATGCCTCTACTGATAGTCCATCAACTCAAGCCTAAGGTTGGGTGTGCATGGAGCGTATTATCCGCGCGGATTTATCTTTTCTTAGGCTCTGATTGGTTGATTTAAATATTTTAGCCAATAAAAACCTGAAAAAAAATCTACGCGGATAATACGATCCATGGACATCAGGCATTTAGTTTGATTGGTGTATAATACGTCAGGTCACGTTTGCTTGACCTGATTCACGTTCGTTCATACGCCCTACGAGTTTGAGATATTTGCCTCCAAAATTACCCAGGAGCGAACAAAAAGAAATAGGGAGAGTTTCTAAATTCCCGATGGTATCTAGAATATTGACAAATGAAAAGTGACATCCATAGGATATTGATCGACGGTGTGCTGATGAGCAATCGAAAAATAAAAAGAAACCTGATGAAATCAAACCCTAACCTATCTTTTTTCTCTAATTTTTTGTTTCTGAGCAATAATCAATTATAATTCCTCATCTGAGTAGCTGGAATCAGAATCATTAAGGGGATTTCGGCCTAGTTTACTAACTGTTCCTATCATTGTGATTATTTGCTTTTATTCTATAAATTGAATCAAATTTATAAAGGACTAGTTTACTAACTATATAACTAAAGGGGAATAGATAGCTTTTAGACGCGTGCGCAGCCGAATTTGATGAAGACACCATCGTGATCTGTCAGTCGGCCATTTTGTTCTTCATATCTTCTCAGGAACTATTCTCCGATACCAGCTTACTAAATACTACAAGATTGCAAAGGGATAAATACCTAAAGTTGGTGCAGGATCTAATATGTAAGGGCATTATTTTCCTAAACATGTTATCCACTAAAACTGCAGGAAAGAGCGCTTTGCCTACGTACAGTGCTTTTAAGAAAAATTCAGAGAAAGCACATTTGGACTATAGGCTGCCAGTAGTGACGTCTTGAAATGTAAAAATGAAAGCCCAAGAAATCTCAACGTTTACGCATAGAGGAATGTGTCTGGTTTTAAGCGAAATTGACAGTTTCATTTACCTGTATAAAACTCTCTGCAAACCAGACATATCACACTTGACAATGTATTCGATCTTGTCGGGAAGCTGAGACTCGACCTCTTTTTTCAACCGCCTGAGCAAAAACGGTCGCAACACTTTGTGCAAACGACGGATGATCAAAATCGTTTCTTCCTCGTTCAATTCGACCTTTTCTCCGGTGGTGGCGAACGGTGCGTTGAACCACTGCTCGAACGTGGAACAACTCTTGAAGATCGATGGAAGCAAGAAGTTCAGCAAGGCCCACAGTTCGGGTAGCTTGTTTTGCAAAGGGGTGCCTGTTAAGAGCAACCTGTGGGGGGCCATGTAGTGAGTGTTTAGGACTTGAGTCAGTTTGCAGTGGTGATTTTTCATACGATGTCCCTCATCAATTATCATGTACTTCCATTGAAGCTAATAAAACAAAGATTATTTAATGTATTCAAGGAAAGCAAAATACGAAAAAACGTTATACATATGTAAACGGTATGACTCAATAATAACGAGTGATATGGCAGTCCAAAATAAGAGAAGAACTTTATATAACATGAAGGTTAAATTTTAATTATTGTTTTTGAAATGAAGGGCATTAAACTTTAAAAAGTTTGTCACACATTTCACGCGACTTCTTTTAGTGGCGTTTGACTTATCGCCTTTAATGTTAAAGGTAATAGTTATGTGCAGTAGGTATCTTCGCATTTTCTTTTTTAAAAACAAAAACAGTTTGCTTAAAAGAACGATTCGCCACAAAGTTAGTGTTGATCAGCCCCATCAGCAGGTAACGAGTATAAAGGCTTAATAAAATTAATTTAAACCGTTATTCTTTATACCCAAAACATAAAATGTTTTAAAACAAAAACAGGTATATAAACAAAGCTAAATTGTACTTACCCCAAAATTAGGCTTTATCGGCATGTTGTACAAGCATCTGGTTTGACAAAGTTAAAGCGTTAAAGCATTGAGTAAATAACCCACATAGAGCAGGCACCGGCGAGCTTTACCATATTGAGGGGCAGATGGCGCTGAAATAAATTTGTCTGGTACGCAATATTCAGGGACTGCTAGTACGATTTAGTGACATGTGCGAGTTTCAAGGCTCATGCCTATCATACAAATGCCATTAGATCATAGTAGTTGTCTCTGAATATTGCGTAGCAGACGAATTTATTTCAGCACCATCTGCCCCTCAATATGGTGAAGCTCGCCGGTGGCTCCTCTATATGGGTTATTTACTCAATGGTTAAAGTTAATTGAAACAATTATTTACCAGCAAAACCTGATATGTTTTGGCGGAAATAGTCACCTCAAGGGGAAGGGCGAAAAAATATCGAAACAAACTATCGAACTAAAATATCGAAAATACATAATATCGAAACTACAAAATATCGAAACTACAAAATATCGAAAATACAAAATATCGAAACAACAAAATATCGAAACAACAAAATATCGAAAACACAAAATATCGAATAAAAAATATCGAAAATACAAAATATCGAAACAACAAAATATCGAAACAACAAAATATCGAAAATACAAAATATCGAAAACACAAAATATCGAATAACAAAATATCGAAAATACAATATATCGAAACAACAAAATATCGAAAATCAAAAACACAAAATTTCGGAACCTGCACCTAACCTGACCTAATCTAACGTAACCTAATCTGATATAACCACACGAAAATAGATAGTTTTAAAAACCTAACCTAACGAAACCTAATGAAATCTAACCGAACCGAACCGAATTAAACCGAACCAAAGCAAACTAAACCAACAATTTTTTTTCAAAAAAAAAACTTTCCTGAGTTCTTTCCCGGGATCCTAGAAAGTGTGAATTTGAACCGAACCGAACCGAACCGGACCGGACCGGACCGAACTGAACCGAACCGAACCAAACCTAACCATACCCAACCAAACCTAATTAGCAGTGTTGTAGTTTAGTTTGGTTAGGTCAGGTTTGATTCGGTTCAGTCACGATCGGTTTGTTTTAGTTCGGTTCGGTTCGTATTCACACCCTCTAGGATCCCGGGAAAGAAGTCAGGAAAGTTTTTTTTTTGAAAAAAATTGTTGGTTTAGTTTGCTTTGGTTCGGTTTAATTCGGTTCGGTTCGGTTAGATTTGATTAAGTTTTGTAAGGTTAGATTTTTGAAACTTTCTATTTTTATAAGGTTAGGTCAGATTAGGTTTAGTTAGATTAGGTTAGGTTACGTCAGGGTCGGGTTATGTTAAGATTTCGAAATTTTCTATTTTTGATTTTCGATATTTGTTAATTTCGATATTTTGTATGTTCGCTATTTTGTGATTCGATATTTTGTATTTTCGATATTTTGTATTTTTGATATTTTGTATTTTCGATATTTTGTATTTTCGATATTTTGTACTTTCGATATTTTGTAGTCTCGATATTTTGTGGTTTCGATATTTTGTAGTTTCGATATTTTGTAATTCGATAAAATGTAGTTTCGAAATTTTGTAGTTTCGATATTTGGATGTTTTCGATATTTAGTATTTTCGATATTTTGTGTTTTCGATATTTTGTGTTTCGATATTTTTTCGCCCTTCCCCTCATTATATTGGTTGCATTTTAAGGAGTTCACCTACACTGTAATTTTTTTTCTAGAGGGTTTTTATTTTTTTGAAAACGCACTAATTTTTTTATTATTTTTTAATGGAATTTTGTCCCGATAGATTCTCGCAGCGATATGAGAGCGTCGGTGAGCTTTACCATAAATAATTAGACCACCATCTTCAGACCAACTTCAGACTGAGAGGAGACAGTGAAGTGACACGCGACTGCAGTCAAAAGTTTAAACTTCTTAGCAAATCTACAAAGGGATTTTTTTACACAGTGTTTTTTTTTAAATAATTTTTTTACCTTTTAGACATGGTACTTTTTTAATTCTTTAAATTTCTATTAAATAATTTTCCTGCCAAAAAAGTATTTAGGTGGGACACATTAAAATTTTAGAATTTGAAAGATAATGGCTTCTAAATGTTAAAACTTTGATACGATTTACAAATATCAGTTGAGTTTTCACACCCATCATATGAACGTTTTTTTCTTAATTTTGCCTTTTCTATCAACCAATAAAATTTTGTGAATCATACCATTTACAACCTGTATATATCATGAGGGTAAAAACCCTTTTGGTGTCAAAATACAAAGCCTCAAAGTTCTTGATTTTTTAAACTATTTTTGTTATAATTTTTTTTTAAAAACGCAGTAGAAATATGAATACCAAATGAATGAATACCAAATACAATACCTAATTAAAGGCACAACAAGAACAAATGATTGATATATTTTTTAAAACTTTTAGTTTCAAACAGAATCATTTTTTACCAATTATTGGCGGTTATTTTGACAGTTTGTATCTCCTCAACTTTTTATTTTACCGAGTAAAAAGTAGAGTAAATTGCCTTATAAACTTGTACTATTTTACCTTGGCAAGTACTCCTTTGTCCTTGATAACATATTCGTACGTGGTAAGCAAAACATTAAATTTGGTAGACCTCATTTGGCTCTGGACCTGTCTTCGGCCGGCCGGGGATCCTTTGTAGGAGACCACAACTACCGAGGGGGCCCATTTTTCGAATTCTAGACACCAATTCGACAAAGTACTGTAAATAATAAACCTATGTCATTCAAATTTTTCTTTCCCTTTCACTATGTCTGCAATTTGTCAATTCATATCCTTGTGATCGACACTGGAGAAAGTGAAAACCACATAGTTTTAATAAGTTCCCAACGAAAGCATCAAGCCATCAGAATAGTTTAATACCGGTAGGGGTATTTCCCCTCGGAGTAATTGTTTTTGTTGGTTTCACCAAGGCCAACAAAAAAATAGAGGCCACAACCCTGAAAAGATCAGCTCTGGGGGCTGACTTTTACATTGGGTCCTATGGGAGGTCAGACGTTTTTTTAGGATATTTTTAAAATGGCACTACAGATTTCCGCGAAATTTCAGTGAAATATTCTCCGACACCATCCCGATATTCTACCAAACTTTTGTAAGGATGCAAGATGATTAAAAGGTTAAAATATTCAAGATTTAGCATTTCTTATTTTGAATTCAAATTACCCGCCATGCGGTACATGGCAACTATTATATTTGACATGTATTTGACTTTGTCATCTGTGTTTGTCACATTCGCTTCCGCTTTAAATTTAATTTTTGTGTGAGCTAATGACGCGGCTCTCAAAAATTAAGGATTACTATACATTAAAAAAAAAAATTGTTCTGCAAGAATATAGTAAAAACAATCTTAAAACCGGCTTTATTTAAAAATAAATCAAATATTCATGAACCGTCATTCCAACTTCAATATTTTAAAGACAATCAGCTGTGTTGTGAAGTGACCATCAAAAAAAAATCAGCCCCCGATGTGACGTCAACAAAGTGGAGGATCGTGGCCCATCCGTTTCGATAGCCCTGGTTTCACACTCCTACCTTTGAGTATAAATACTAAGGTAACTAATAATGGGTAGGAGCGCAGCACTCATCATCAGTTACGTTAATAAATACTGGTTCATAGCTTTTGGGAAACAATGGCAAATTTAAATTGGCAGACAAAAAGTGCGCATGCCTGTGTTTTGGCACCACGTACGTCTTAAATATATTTGTACCGCCAAAATCTAATAAAACCATTAATGGAAAATGACTGCTACAAGCGTTCGGCCTTATTGGATTCAATTAAACCGAAACGTATCGCTTGGATTAAAAAGGAAATGCTTCAAATAAAATTTAAAAGGGACTGCTTTCAAATGTCGTTGAAAATTTGTCAATGCGGTGATTTGACGTCAAAATCAGTGTTAATTTTTATATAAATTTAAGAAAGTTTTTTGGATTTTGGAAAACAAAAATATTATCTTGAGTTGATTTAGCTGCTGACTTGGCTTGTTTTTAAACAAATTAAAAGGTAGTTCTCCTAAGGTAACTCATAATGGGTGTTTTTAAGCTTAGAAAAGAGATGACGCTGAGAGCGCGGCACCCATTATCAGTACCCTGAATTTATCCAAGCAATATGTTTGGGTTCATTTAAAATCCAACATACCAGCACGCTTGTAGCAGTTATTTTTAGAGGCCCTTTGCCAGTACAGATATATTTAAGACGTACGTGTTTGGCACGTAGACAAACAGGTGCTGCGTGAGTAGACGCCATATTTGCTGTTTATTTACATTTTGCGGTGTTTTGAATTGATCGTGTCAATTTGTGTTTTTTCACGTAAAACATGTGCAGTTTGTGAAAAAATATCCGTGAGAAAAGAGACTGGAATCATTTTTCTTTATAATCTGTTAAGAAAGTTAATAGTAGTTTATAGATGCCATTAAACACTCTTCATGGTGTCCACAATAAATCTGCACAATTAATTTTAGAAAAACTAAAAATATTATCCGCAATTTGATAAATTTCCTCCCATTTTTAGAAAAAAAAAATAAGACATAACCTTAAAATTTTGACAATTGTCAAATAATGTAGTGACATAACCAGTACCAAAACTGACGCATGTGCAGTTACCAAAATCCTGTCAACCCGAAAAAGAAGCATTAATGATTAAATGGGGTCCTGTATTTATGCTTTAAGGCTAAGGTAGAGTCCCTGTATGTTGACATATTTGGATATAATATATCCAAATATGTCAACATACAGGGACTCTAGGCTAAGGTATTTGGTTTCACATAATAAAAAATAAATTTGGTACTTACGAGAGTGGAACAATAATCAAGAATGGACCATTCACTCGTTTCTTTTCCATTAGATGTGTAATTAGAGCTATAGTTTGGATGGTCTTGCCCAAACCCATTTCGTCAGCCAAAATCCCATTCAAGTTATTATTGTACAACGATACCAGCCATTCTAAACCTTTGATCTGGTATTCTTTAAGTTTGCCGTTAATCATAATACTGGGTTGTTCGGTGACGATTTCGTGAATGGTATGGGCTATGCCGTAGTAGGTTTGCTCTTCCAAAGCGTTCTTGTTCTGGTATTCGTCGTCTTCAGCTTTGGCTTTTTTGATTACTGCTCTTGCCTTTGCTTCTTCTGAGTTTAATTCTGAAAATAAAATAAATGGATCCATAACGGATGTGATACCTTCCTAGCTAGCCTATTAGCACACTACAAGTGAATCAGCCTTGAAAACAGTTTTTTGTAAATATCTCATAAACGAAAGCTCCCACGAATTTTTAGCTATAACACAAATTATTAAGAAAAATAGGATCTTCTATATTCCGAAAACCGCGTATCGATGTGAAGTTCCGCTAAAAAGGTAGCATTTTTTAAATTTAAATAAAATAAACCGGTGTACTGTGGACTATTTATTACCTCTATCACTGTCATCGTCATCTGAAGAAGTTTCATCTTCTGTATCAACAATGTCCCAACCTGGATTTGCGTGTAACCAATCCTAAAGTTAAAAATAAACTTGATTTAAGAACACAAAAAAGAAACGTATCCTACTACCATCAGACGATAACTAAGCTGATTAAAAACACTAATGCTAGTTTATACAGCTAACTAAATTAAATATGGTGTATATATAGCAGAATTAGTTCTTTGGTCGTTTGACATTTCATTCTCTGGTTTGGAAATGTGAAGTGATTTTCAACAGGTGTTTTTGTTTATTTATGTTTTTAACAGTTTGTCAATTAAATTTGGTATAAAATCCAACTGTCAAAAACTAGTTAGGGTCTTACAACGTTACTTTTTTTAAATAAAGTAGGGAAAGCCCAAGACTTTTCAAATAAAATAACAACTGACCGAGGGGTGATCAGCTAAGCCAAATTTGTATACAATCCTACAGGACTTTCAAATCAAATCTTGGTCCTGTAGTTTATTTTAGGGTCCTCTATAGTGTCCTGTGGAGTCCTGTATAATCTTGTAGAAAAAAATGTGTATACCTAAGGTCACTCATCGTCAAGTAAAGCTTGCCTTTACGATGAGTGTCCTTATGTATACCTACTGTGGGCAGCTGATCACCCCTCGCAACTGACAGTCTCCGCCACTTTGACAAGGCCGAGATAAAATGAAAGTATAGCGTGTTTGGTTCGGCTGCCTAACAGAATGCCTACAAGTGCTCATCTTTTTTATCTATATTTTACGCATGGTGTACCCACTCTTTTTATTTTGGTTGGTTGTAAAATCC
Source organism: Aspidapion aeneum (assembly GCA_963576565.1). Lineage (NCBI taxonomy): Eukaryota > Metazoa > Arthropoda > Insecta > Coleoptera > Brentidae > Aspidapion > Aspidapion aeneum. Next base: position 119,989,165 of record OY755040.1, read on the forward strand.
TATCTCTAGCTATTGTGTAATTTCTGGTAGAAACTCAGCAGAATTAAAAAGGTGAGTTACCTGCAACTGACTAAGCAGTGGGGCATCATCTCCTGTCAGTTTTTTTCCAGTAGCCAGCTCAATGACAGCCACAGGTTTGTCAGAATCTTCTGAATTATCGTCATCAACTTCTATTCCTTCGGCTATCAAACGCATTTTTATTCGCTAAAAAATGAAAATATATGGCTAGTCAAATCTCATTTTGCAAAAATTGATAGACGGGACCTAAAAATCGGTACTGTTAAGTATCTAATATTGTTAAGGAATACAGGGAGTACTAACTTTAACGGTTGGTAGCATTTCCCAAGTTTGATGAATGAGAGAACACCTTTGAATTTTAAAAATTACTATTGGAAATCAAAAAGAGAGAAAGTCACAAATCAAAGAATAAGAGAAATTATGACAGTAGGTGAACGTACTTTAGTGGATGATATAAGAACAAAATAACTGGTGTGGTACGGACATGTACAAAGAATGGATGATGGAAGACTACCTAAACAAATACTACAATGGAAACCAACTGGCCGAAGGAAACGAGGAAGGCCGAGAAGCTGGAGAGAAGGGATAGACAGCGAAATAAGAATAAGAGGTCTAGATGATGAATTATGGGCAAACCGAAACGGGTGGAGATTGAGTATCGGAAGACGTAGAACGTTATGAAACCGATAAATATATACAAATTTGACAATATCAATTAATTTTGCAATATGTATCAATTTTTAATTTTTTTTAAAGAATTAATTTTTTATGAGCTATTAATTAATTTTACAAAAGAAAATTGAGATGGATTTTTGTACATATTTAAAGGACCCTTAATATTTACAAATATAATGATATTAGCACTACAAATTATTTTGAAAAAAAATGCATAAAAAAAACAAATTTTTGGTAATACTTTTGAGATTTTTTAAAATGTTTACATTTACCTTTATTGTAATGCATGATTGCACAAAATTTCAACCGTCTGTTTTAATTTCTAAGAAAAGTATAAAAAAATCGGAGAAATATTGTTAATTTTGACACACTGTATCAAAATAAAAGAGGTATGATGCAAAATATAACAGGATTTTTTCTTCTTATGACTTTTTCTACCACCTCACTGCTTAAAGTTTGGTGTATCATTTAAATTACACTGTGTATAGTTTTAAGTTATTTAAGACAATTCAAACAAATTTTCCAAAATTTTCTATTTTACTAACACCATTGTTTTGTTAATCAGGTGAGCCTTATCTCTGAAACCCATAAGAATTGCTTCAAATTAAAAAATTTATAGTTGCATTTATTTATACTCGTTAAATACAGCTTGCGCCAGATGTGTTCTTAGGCCTAATTTTAATATTTATTGCCAATTAAAATTTCAAAACTCCTTGTTAGAATGTCTAGTATTAAAGAAAATGTTTCTGAATATGAGAATATATCCAGAAAAAGGTATCTGCAATATTTTGCTGCTTTTACAGGTACAGTTGTTTATAGGACTTGTGAAAAATCATAAAGTGCACTTTTCTGGAATTTTATTTAAGTATATAGGGTGTAATTTAAATAGTGCAACCAAACGTAAAGGAGTGGTAGGAAAGGTAAAAAAAACTAAATTACATTTTACATCAACCTCTTTGTTTTTTAAATATAATTAATAATTAGTTTTTTACTTTTAAGCATAACTTAAAACTAACAACAGACAATCGAAATTGTGTGTAATTATGCATCCATTGAGTTATTAAAAAATATACTTAAAATAATTGCCAAACCTCTTTTTTTTCTTTTAACGAATAAAAAAAGTGTTATTAAATGTAGTGCGTTTCAGCCTATATTTGACCTATCTAAAACTCTACTTCGGAATGAGCTACGAAACTCAAACCTTGCACAGTCGTAGATCTTTATAGTGTTAACAACCCGTCCAAGTTTCATGGACTTCCATAAAGTAGTAACGTAGTTACAAAATTTCAAAAAACGTCGAAATTGTCACACTCACTCACTTACCGACTCATGTATAGATCATCAAAATTCTACTGTACTTCCAGACATGCTAAAGGGTTAAAATTTGGCACACTGATAGAAATTATGACCAAACCCTTGGAAAAAATAAAAAATTCTAATTTACTTCACCCTTCTATACATGTGAAGTTATGTAAACGTAACATTGCCCACTTCCAGAAACGCTAGAGAGCTGAGCTTTGGAAGGCTGCTAGGAACTATAATAAAACCATGGGGAAAAACCTCAAAATTTTAAATAAGGCATTGCAGAACAATATTCCGCATATTTTACTACTTCAAACTTAAATATTATCTAAATCCTTAAAAAAAGGAGTGAAATCATAACAGAAACCTTTCATGTAAAAAAAGCCAAGTAAAAAGAATTGAGATAAAAGTAAACCAAGTCTTCGAATACAAATTTTAAAATTAAAGGTTCTTACTAGTTTGGAAATGTTTTTCTAAACTTAGCTATTACGGCTGCAAATGACTATTAGGCACAGTGCCAAATTAAACACAAAGAAGTTTGGCTGTACCAGCAAAGTTCCAATCTAGTTTTCGCGTACTTGGTTTTTTTACATAAAATGTTTTTGTTATGATATTATTATTTTCTGTAATTATTAAGGGGTCTTCAGATACAAAAATCTAATTAAAATTTTACTGGAAACGAAAAAAATTATTCTTAAAAAGTTGACAAATGGACCTATTGAAAAAGTTATGTGGTGTATCTCTTCAACCTATAATTTTTTTGGAAAAAACCCAATATAACATTTTTTGACAATAATGCATTACAAAATTATTTGACATTGTCAAATTTGTTATTTATAAAATTCGTAGTTTTTCCCCACTCTTCAAATTTGACAAATTCTATGACTTGGAAACATTAAACTTTTGATTAACAGTTATTAAATTGGAACTTCTTGTCTACTTTGGACCCTCTGCACCAACCCTTAAAGTTTAGCTCGTCATTTAAAAACACCCTGTATATATAATAACAACAATTTCGTTGTATTTTTTAGCAACATTTGGGATTATGACTAGTCAGATGCATGTAGGATGGCCATCTCCTTCTTCCCCAATTTTACTGAGTGAAGAATATTATTTCACAATTACCAGGTATATAGAAAGATTAAATCTGTTAGGAAGTGTTCTTACAAGTTATGATACCTTGGGAAAAAGTATTAAGACCGATATGACTCTATCGCTCTATCCTATAAATACTATCTTAAAGAACGTACAACGAAGTATCCTAATGTGTAATGATGTTATTTTAATTTAGTGACGAAGAATCATGGCTCACAGTGGTACCTGTCATAGCCACAATTTTCGGCGCTATGGTAGCTGCATTTGTTGTTGATATTTTTGGTAGGAAAAACGTTATTTTGTTTTCCGCATTTCCGTTTATTATATCTTGGATAATGATTGGGCTGGCACGCTCCAGTACGCTCTTGTTTATTGCAAGGGCTATAGCGGGTAGGTTACCATTTAAATCTACAGTTTATTCGACTCTTCTTCTTACATTTAATTATCGTTAACAATAAATTCCAAAAGTTTAAGTTAACAATTAAAATACTCTACCAATATATGGGCCCCTAAGCTCACACTAGGTACTATAGTTATAGTTTACGTGTGAGCTAATATAACTAAAAACTGAAATATATTTTATTCAACTCCAGACTAAATTACCTTTTGTTTGATACCACACAAGCCATGTTTTGACTTAAACTCAAATTTTTAAAATCCACCCCCACCTTTAAAAAAAGCAAAAACTAAAATGTTATTTGTTAAACCCCGGACTCAATTACCTTTCGTTTGATATCACACACGCCATATTTTCACTTAAACTCTAATTTTTGAAATATACCCCCACCCTTTTTTTTAAATAAATTAAAGTGTATTTTGTTATCGCAGATAAAAACTCCAGACTTAATTACCTTTCGTTTGATATCACACACGCCATATTTTCACATAAACTCTAATTTTTGAAATCTACCCCCACCCTTTTATTTGGTTTGTGTTCGGTGGATTTTGTTCATTTTTAAATGGGACCATCTCGACCCAAGACCCAGCCTAGGTACCAAATTTCATTAAAATCAGCCAAGCGGTTTTTGAGTTATGAGCGTTGGTCGTTACAGACAGACATACAGACAGACAGACGGCGCAACAAAAAAGTTTCAAAATCATCTGAAACGCAAAGATATATAAAAATTTTTGAAATCGGAGCAACTTTTTTTTTCTCGAAAAAATTAGGATCACTATAGTATAGTATATGTGTGAGCTAAAAGTGTTACTTTAACTACTTTTTGCAAATATAGAATCTAACAAATAATTCGTTTATTATAATAATATCATCTAAAAAAACAAACTTTAAAGATATTTTTCTTTTAGGTGTTCAGGATGGTATAGGATTTACAGCAGTCCCAATTTATCTTAGCGAAATTTCTGAACCAGACATAAGAGGTGTTCTATCAGCATTTTGCAGTGTCTCAACGATTCTGGGACTTTTAGTCATCAACATTTTAGGATCTTATTTAACAATAGATGTAACCGCGTTTGTTGCTTTAATATTTCCTGTTCTACTACTGATATGTTTTTTCAAAATGCCTGAAAGTCCATATTACTTAATTATGAAAGGAAAAGCACACCAAGCAGAAATTAGCCTGCAAATATTCAGAGGTGTAAAAGATGTAAAAAAAGAACAAGAAAGAATAACTGAAGCTATAGACATCCAGAAAAAAGAACAGCAAGGAGGATGGACCGATCTAGTAAAAGGATCAGACCGAAAAGCACTCTTAATTGCTTTGGGGCTTCGCAGTGTTCAACAACTAAGTGGAACCATGGCTATTGCCATTTACTGCAAGACTATATTCACGGAATTTAGTGATTTTATCTCACCAACCATTGGAACTATAATATACTTCACTATTCAATTAGTTTTGACTTTTGTGTCATCCATTATAGTTGATTACACCGGTCGAAGACCATTGCTGATAACGTCGTCAGCTAGCACGTTTCTTTGTCTCATGCTATTGGGGATATTTTTGTACATAAAATCCTGTACAGATATAGACACTAGCTCAGTTAGTTTTATCCCAGTAGTAGGATTGTTAGGGTTTATAACAGTGTTTAGTATAGGACTTCACTCAATTCCCATGATGATAGCCGGCGAAATCTTTTCGACAAAAGTGAAAGGAAAGGCTTTAGCAATTGTGGATGTTTATTATGGTCTTTTAGTTACAATCGTGTCAAAATATTTTCATTGGTCTAACGAAAGATTTGGACTTCACGTTTCGTTTTTGTCTTTCGCGTTGTGTTGTTTGATTGGTTTGATTTTTGTAATTTTGTTTGTTCCAGAAACCAAAAATAAAACTTTAGAAGATATCCAGAAGGATATTAAAAATGGTAATTATGGATGCTTTCAATAAAATTGTTTTAGAGAATTGTTTGATGTTGAATTAACAAATTACGGGGTTTTTCCAAGATATGAAGTGTAATAATTTAAGTTCAAATCCAACAATAAAAACTATACTTTATCTTTTTACGTTTTTCTTCCTCGAATTAATTATGAAAGTAAAAGCACAAGAACCAGAAAATAGTCTACAACTATTTAGAGGTTTAAAACGTAAAAAGAGAACAAAAAATAATTACTGAAGCTATAGACATTCAGAAAAAAGAAGAGCAAGGATGCTTCGATCTAGTTAAGTGGTCTGACCGAAAAGCACTTTTAATTGCTCTTGTCTTCGTAGCTTTTAACAACAAAGTGATTTTGCATCGCCAACCATTAGAACTATAATATTTTTCACTATTCAATTAGTTTTGACTTTTATGTCGTCCATTATAGTTGATTACACTGGTCGAAGACAATTGGTTATAACGTCATCAACTGGCACATTTATCTGTCTCATGCTATTGGCATATACTTGTACAAAAAAATCCAGTACAAATATAGACACTAGCTCAGTTAGTTTTATACCAGTAGTGGGATTGTTAGGGTTTATAACAGTGTTTAGTATAGGACTTTACTCAATTCCCATGATGATAGCCGGTGAGATCTTTTCTACAAAAGTGAAAGGAAAGGCTTTCGCAGTTGTCGATGTTTATTATGGTCTTTTAGCTACGATCGTGTCAAAATATTTTCATTGGTCCAACAAAAGATTTGGACTTCACGTTTCGTTTTTGTCTTTTGCGCTGTGTGGTTTGATTTTTGTAATTTTGTTTGTTCCAGAAACCAAAAATAAAACTTTAGAGATATTCAGAAGGATATTAAGAATGTTAGTTACCCAAGTAACATTTCTTTATTTATAGCAGAAGCTAAAAGGTTGCCAGCGCCTTTCCTTAAAACCATTAGTTTCAATGATTGGTCGCTAGCACGTTCCCATTACCCTTATATACCCCTTAGACCTCCTAAATAGGACTCCCCAATTGGTGGTGGCAACCTATGTATTAAACTCACTATAAAACCAAAAGAAATAAAATCTAGCTTCGCCCTCTAGCGGTTCCACCAGTATAGAACCTTTTAGAGCCTAAAGCTATTATGCCAGGATCTAAAAGTAACTCAGAAACGTCCTCTACCCTATTATAAAACTAGATTTGGTAATTTGGTATCCTGGCGATTCTGTTGAATACCATAATACCTTTGGAGTAAAGAATTTTTCGTATAAAAGCGTTAGCGATATTTTAGATTCACAATGGCTATATAAAATAATGTAGGTCACAAAATTGCCAAAAATGTCAAGTCCCAAAATTATTTTATCACATAAAAATATACCTATATATGAGAAGTTTGTCGTTTTGTTGATCATCAAATTGCCTGCCAGACTTATTTTTCTGATAAAATCGTATCTGAAAAGCTCTCAAAACAAGCGCGCCCTCTCAAAAATGCTTTTTAATCGTTTGTTGATAACAAAATAAGAAATATTTAAAAAAAAAAATAATAATTTACACTATATTCACCTTTAAAAAAGTCTGTTTGGTTTACATAAATCAAAATTAAAGTAAAATTATTGTTAAAAACACTGCTAAAACGACTAGATAAATATTTTCTGTTTACAATATTTTTTAAATAATTTTATATACGCCATTATAGTTTTATAGTGGTCACTTGGTTTTATTGGTTACTCTATCGCAACAAAGATTTTTGAGTGCCCTTATGAAACCAATAAAAAAGAGAAGGTAAACATAGTCAACATAACCTCACTTAATTTTTTTGTATTTGTTTTTCAAAGTGTTAAAAGCGTATAATTCAACACTTTTAAATGTTTTTTATCGTGCAATTTGCACACAATCAAGAGGGCATAATGTGCAGTGCAATGATATCCGTTGTGCCTGAAGGTTGGAGGCAACCTTTTATATTGGCCATTTATACCGGCCTTATCTGTGCCCTACCCAGGAGGACGGAAGCTCAACAATTATTAATTATTGTGCTTTAAATAATCAATCTTGCACTTTGCAGTAGGTAGGTACCAATCTGTACCCAGGTATATCTATTATTTTTACCAGAAGTACCTAAATAAACTAAAACACGAAAGTTTTTATTTACTTCTGTTAGAACCCTTTAGGAAACAAGGTTTTATATGGCCGCCTATTTAAATAATATTTAATATGCAGCTATGGGTAACTATAAATACAAAAGAATTAAGTTTGCCTTTAAGCCTTCCTATAACACCTTTTTAAAATGCCTAAAAGTAATGGCAAAAACCAAAAGTCTAAAGTTTATATTTACCACTCTTAAAAACCTTAAGGAGGTTCTATATGACTGCCTATATATATACTATCAAACTACTGGTAACTATAAAAACAAAATGATATAAGGTAACCTTCTAGCCCTATTATAAAACACTTTTGTTATGACCCAAAGTAATGAAAAAAACTAAATGACCAAAGTTTATATTTATTTCTTTTTAAAAACTTTAGGTAAAAGGGTTTTATAAGACCATCTTTATAAATCAGAAATCAATAAAACTGAAAGTATCTAAAAGGAACAGAAGAAATATCCCTTTATAAATCACTTTTTGGTTGTATAACACCTCTTTAGGTAATTGGCAATATAAATTACCTTTATGTAGCCAAATTGATCCTAAAAGCCATAACAGCACCCTCTAAATAACCCCGGAACCAAACTAATAAAACCTTGGGTGGTAATAATGTTACTTGGGTATGGATGTTTTTATTAAAATTGATTTTAAAGAATTGTCAAATTAACAAATTACAAGGTTTTTCCAAGATATAAAGTAGTGTAATAATTTAAGTTCAAATCCAACAATAAAAACTATATTTTATCTTTTTACGTTTGATTTCTTCGATTTAATTATAAAAGTAAAAGCACAAGAAGCAGAAAATAGTCTATAAATATTTAGAAGTGTAAAACGTAAAAAGAGAGCCAGTTAAGTGATCTGACCGAAAAGTCCTCGTAGTGTTCGACAACTAAGTGGAATCATGGCTATTCGATTTACTGCAAGCCTATATTTGGAACTGTATTATTTTTTACTATGCAATTAGTTTTGACTTTTGTTTTATACATTATATTTGATTACACTGGTCGAAGACCATTGCTTATAACGTCATCAGCTGGCACATTTGTGTGTGTGTGTGTGGCACGAGCACTGTTAGTTTTATACCAATAGTGGGATTGTTAGAGTTTATAAGTGTTTAGTATAGGACTTCACGCCATCCCCATGATGATAGCGGGCGAGACATTGTCCACAAAAGTTAAAGGAAAGGCTTTAGCAATTGTGAATGTTAAGAAGGATATTAAATATGGTAATTATGGATGTTTTCTTAAAAATATTTTTAAAGAATTTCAAAATTAACAATTATGGGGTTTTCCCAAGATATGAAGTGTAATAATTTAGTTTAAATCCAACAATAATAACCATAATTTACCTTTTCACGTTTTTCTTCTTGTACTTAATTATGAAAGGAAAAGCACATGAAGCAGAAAATAGTCTAGAAATTTCAGAGGCGTCAAAGATGTAAAAAAAGAACAAGAAATAATAACTGAAGCAATAGACATCCACAAAAAAGAAGAGCAAGGACGATGTACCGATCTAGTTAAAGGATGAGACCGAAAAACACTTTTCATTGCTCTTGGTGAAACCATATAATATTTTTTAATATTCAATTAGTTTTGACTTTTATGTCGTCCATTGTAGTTGATTACAATGGTCGAAGAACATTGCATATAACGTCATCAACTGGCACATTTCTTTGCCTCATGCTATTGGGCTTATATTTGTACATAAAATCCTGTACAAATATAGACACTAGCCCAATTTGTTTTATACCAGTAGTAGAATTGTTAGGGTTTATAACAGTGTTTAGTTTAGGACTTCAAACAATATACATGAGGATAGCCGGCGAGATTTTTTCCACAGAAGTTAAAGGAAAGGCTTTAGCAGTTGTAGATGTTTATTATGGTCTTTTATTTACGATCGTGTCAACATATTTTCATTGTTCTAACGAAAAATTTGGACTTTATGCTTTGTTTTTCTCTTTGGCGTTGTCTGATTGGTTTGATTTTTGTAAATTTGTTGAATGGTAACCATGGATGTTATCAAAAATAATTTTAACCAATTGTCAAATTAACACATTACGGTGCTTTCCCAGGATATGAAGTGTAATAATTTAGGTTTAAGTCAAATAATTTTTTTTACCTTTTTACGTTTTTCTTCCTCGACTTGCATTTTTCTCTGCTCGATTTTGTGTTGTTTCACCATCTCAGTCAGATTGCAGATGTACTCATCGGTTTGAGAAAGAAGGAAAGCAAGACGTTTATCTTTCTTTTGATCGATGAGTTTTCGATAACCTTCTTCGTCTTCCGCCATCAGCCTTCTCATTCTTTCCTTTTCAATTCTTTCTTGTTCTTTCTTTTGTTCCCTCTCTGCGTTAGCGTGGTAATTCATTACAACCCTGTTCAATCTCGCTAGTTTCGATTGGTTGTTTTTATGGTATTCCTGAAAAAAAAATGATGACGGTTGTCTCCTACCTTTTCTCGCAAAATCCAGTAGGTACAGCAGTAGATATGTACACAGTGTTCGTAATGTTTATCGATATTTTAAATTCTTTAACGTTTAAAGGTTTTCCCAGGTGGCTACGAACCCTGAGTAAATATCTACATATATTCCACAGTACACCGGTCTATCTTTTAAGTTAATTCTTAAAAGTGATTCCTAACAGAATACGCAGGCGCAAACATAATTCAAGCGTCGGACTGACTAAATCAAGAATTTTCAGACACATTTTTCCTATTTTTTTATTTCGTTTTTTTGACATGTTCGGGGTGGCGGACACAGCCTTTTTGATTTTACTCGAAAACGGTAGACTTTAGAGCTTATGACCCAAGTACCTTTTTTGTGTAGAAAACGACGGTTCAAGTCGGCGTCTCAAAACCGTACTTTTTCCAGTAGCGTAGAAGTTGGAGAGAAAAACGCCACTACTTCTTTAAAACCTCCACCAATTATAATAAAAAAAATCCGCACAAAACATAGCTTATTATGAGTGGAAAATGCTTATAAAAGCTCTTTCGCAAAAAACTATTTTTTTTTTAAATTTTTAACACCCTGTATCTCGAAAATGGCGCATTTTAGAGGGAAGCTTAATAAAAACTATTTTTCATAATTTTGGACAAGCTATCACATCCTGAAGTCCTGCCTATATATTATGAAATACCCTATATACATACCTTAAAATCTTTAGTATGCTGTAACACCAAATTCAAAAACTCTTGATGTTTCTGTCTCTTTTTGCGTTCAGCTTCCAATTTTTGTTGCTTTTCAAGTCTTTCTGTAGCTCTCGCTTCTTTTAATCCTTGGCGCTTGGTTCGCTTGTAAGCCTAAATAAAACTGAATCTGAAGACGCGTATTCACTTGAGCAGAAAAACGCATGTCTCGCTGTGAGGCCAAACGAATGCCTCGTTCGCGTTCATGCTCAACTGAATACCGGATTGGGAGCAACAAATGCCGTCCATATCTGATTCGATTCGTTCGGATGACGTCATATGCCTCGCGTCCGAAACACATGCCGTGTCTCGAAGGCAAGTACACATACATATGCTCGCTCAGCCTCGCAGCGAGGCAAGGGTATTTTGCTTCCAATGAATACGCGCCTTAACAGTTCTCCGATTAATTTGTTGCTAAATAGTAGTGATAATTCATTAACCATTATTATTTAAAAAAAGTGTTTAGACTAGTGCAGATACCTTTTGAAAGAACAAATTGTTAATAGCATGAGAAAGAGAGAAAGAAGAAGAGAATCTATCGCATCGGGTGGGCTATTAGGAGTGGATAATGGTTTTTTACGGTTTTTATTATCATTACAAGCTTTTATTTAACTTCACCTGTATGTATGTATGTAATCAAATCTTGCAACTCATTTTTGAAGAACTTCCAAACATCCGATTGACTTCAAATTTCGCATAGCGTCTTAGTTCCGATGACAATACAATAATATGGTTTCATCGGGTACCTACCTCCCCCCTAACGTGGGGGTGGAGAGGGAGTAAAACTTTAATTTGTCCGATTTTAACCAAAATTGGTATCTGGAGGTTTTTGAGGATGAGAATTACGAATTTTTGATCAGATTACAAAAATTCAATATGGCGGATTCAAACTGGACGATTTAATGTAAAGTTTTTCTGATTACTTTCAACTGACTTCCACGTATTCGATTGACTTTAAATTTCGGATACCGTTATGGTTCCGATGACAATCCAATAATGTGGTATCACTGACTGCCTACCTCACCCCTAACCTGTAGGGCGGAGAGGGGGTAAAATTTTAGTTTGTTGGATTTCCACCAAAATTGGTATCTGGGGGTTTTTGAGGATGGGGATTACGAATTTTTGATCAGATTATAAAAATTCAATATGGCGGATTCAAAATGGACGATTTAATGTCAAGTTTTGCTGATTACTTTCAACTGACTTTCACGTGTCCGATTGACTTCAAATTTCGCATATCGTTATAGTTCCGATGACAATCCACTAATGTGGTATCACTGACTGCCTACTTCCCCCCTAACGTGGAGGGCGAAGAAGACGTAAAATTTTAGTTTGTCGGATTTCCACCAAAATTGGTATCTGAGGGTTTTTGAGGATGAGGATTACAAATTTTTGATCAGATTACAAAAATTCAATATGGCGGATTCAAAATTGACGATTTAATGACGAGTTTTTCTGATTACTTTCAACTGACTTCCACGTAGGTATCTGATTGATTTCAAAATTCACATGCTCTCCCGCTAAAAAAAGGGGGGGGCGTAGAAGAGGTAACGCTTTAGTTTGTTCGATCTCGACCAAAATTAATTAATTCTAGCGTATAATGATCATAATAATAACGAATAGTTTTAGGGATTGACAGGAAAGACTCCCTGCAATATTGATGCGCTAGCTGAAAAGCATAGACAAATCTAAAAATTAAAAAATAAATTTAGAAAAAAAAACTTTTTGAAAACAAGATTTTATAACATGGACTAAAAAGCATAAAATAATTTTTTGAGTATTCTGATATCATAATAATAAAAGCGATGGGCGTATTTAATATTAGGTAAATGCCTTTCCATGCACATTTGGTGGATCGTCCACAACCGATGATGGGCCGACTCTTCTTTTTCAATGTGACAAAATAAATCGACACACTGCCGGTCGCGGATGATCTGCCTAATATGAAGCAGGCGTAATAATGTCCATCCATATCAGAAATACTCTGCCAATCTATGGGCACCTAAGCTCACACTAGGTACTATAGTTATAGTGTGAGCTAATATAATCAAGAACTGAAATATATTTTATTCAACTCCAGACTCAATTACCTTTCGTTTGATACCACACAAGCCATGTTGTGACTTAAACTCAAATTTTTTTAATCTACCCCCACCCTTTTGAAAAAAACTAAAATGTATTTTGTTTAACTCCAGACTCAATTACCTTTCGTTTGATATCACACACGCCATATTTTCACTTAAACCCTAATTTTTGACATCTACCCCCACCCTTTTTTTTAAATAAACTAAAATTCATTTTTTTTAACTCCAGACTTAATTACCTTTCGTTTGATATCACACACGCCATATTTTCACATAAACACTAATTTTTGGAATCTACCCCCACCCTTTTATTTGGCTTGCGTTCGGTGGATTTTGTTCATTTTTAAATGGGACCATCACGGCCCAAGACCCAACTTAGGTACCAAATTTCATTAAAATCGGACAAGCGGTTTTTGAGTTATGCGGGTTGGTCGTTACAGACAGACATACAGACAGACAGACATACAGACAGACAGACAGACAGACAGACAGCAAAACAAAAAAGTTTCAAAATCATCTGAAACGCAAAGATATATAAAAATTTTTGAAATCGGAGCAACTTTTTTTTTCTCGAAAAAATTAGGATCACCATAGCTCACACTACTTATAGTAGTAGTGTGAGCTAAAATGTAAGGGTAGTTTGAGTAGGGTTGGGGTGGGTTGGGTTGGGTTAAATTGTCTACCCTTACATTTCTCTGCTATAATTTAATGAATTTGGATTTTCACTAAACTTCGAATTAGCAAGGCTAAAACAAAAACAGTTAAATTTCCTTACGCCCATCGCTTTTATTATTATGATATCAGAACACTCCAAAAATTATTTTATGCTTTTTAGTCCATGTTATAAAAGCTTGTTTTCAAAAAGTTTTTTTTCTAAATTTATTAGCGAAACTAGGTTTCCTACAGAAAAAAGTTAAATACAAAAGTTATACCGCGTGGCCAGCCTTCTATCTAGGGGTAGGATTTTTGTATGGGCCATAAGGGTTGCATGGGAAATCAGAAAATCATTGCCGGTTTAGCGAAAATATCAGGTTTTCAGTAAGTTTTATGTAAGTGCCTTCATTAAATACACAACCAGAATAATACATTAAAATTCTGTTAAAAGTGTTATTCTGGTTATTGATTTTCGTTTCACATTCACTAAAGTGAATTTTATGTGAAAGAAAACTTACCAATCTACAGGTAATCTACCTATTATTTAATTTTAGTTTTTGTGATAAATTTTTAGTCTAACCATAAAAAAGTAATGGTGGACCATAGTGACGCGGGGTGGGTAGTGGACGTGAAGCCTCAAAAGTAGTTGACCTGATTGAGTACTTTTCCTGAACAAATATTAAAATTATGAGTAGTAATCCCTCTTAAACCACAAATAAACATTTGAAAACAGGAGCAGACATTTCTTGAGTAAGTGCGTCGGAGACAAAATTTTCCAAAAATATAGGAGGAATAATACTTTAAATGCTCGCAGGCGAAAATAGAAACTTTTTTGACAACTGAAGACATACAGAAAAAAATTTGAAACCAGAAAAATTCGCCGCAGGTAGCAAAAATCTTTTCAAGTTAAACAGACCCCAGACAGGAATTTTTCATCTTTCTAAAACAATGATGCACTTTTTGTTTTAATTACAAAAAGAACAGTTTTAAACAAAAATCGATACAACAAGTATAGTTATGCATAATTGATAGTATTAAGGTAAAATTGAATAAATAATAATAGTACCACTTTCTTTTTAACCATAAATCTAATACCAACAAAAGGCTTTTGTTGGCTCATAATTGGTTAAAATCACTTAAGGTGTTCTTGATTTATCATGTATTCAAACAGACAATTTACAGTTCATGTCATTATTTTTGGGACAACTTTTTACAACTTTTTTTTGTTGGCCTATGCTTTTTGTTATATAAACAACTGATAACTGTCAAAAAGTTATCTCAAAAATTATGATATATAGTTTATTTTATTCGTCGATTTAGGTGTTTTAAGACCTAAAATTCACATTTATTAAAAGTAAAAAATTTAATTTTTACGTTGAATAGTCCACCTTTTGTATAGTGGACTAAAAAACAACTCATGTAATAATTCTCGCCCTAAACAAATGTTTCAGCTTGTCCACCCCTTGACAAGAGCTTCGTAGGTAACGGACTACTTGCGCCTGTAGTTATTTATCAAGGTGATTTTTGGCAACGCTGACGTATCGCGGTCTCTCATTAATACATGCTATACTCAATTTGTTTTTTATCCTCTTATGGAAATTAGGCCCCCTAAATGTGGACTTGTTCACGCGGTAGATAATAAAACAGTCTACAACTTTTGTATAAAACATTATTGAACTTACCCAAAAATTTTCCGAAAAGAATAGCGAAAAACTATTTTTTTAATTTTTAATGTTTATCTTTAACTTCGGTAAGAGATACTCAGTACCAAAACCGCATGTTTAAAATAAATAAAGACAATAGAAGTCCGAAATTTTGTTTCTAGTTTTCATGCTCTTACTTATTTTTCTCCTTTTTGCCCTGGTCTACTATTGGTGGTTTAAAATTTGAATTTTTTCGCACCCAATTCGATGATACCTTCATATTTACCGCAGTTTCCAAAGTGGTATCCCTTCTGGTACAAGCGATGATCTCGGTTCTGAGTTGTCTCTGAAAGTTGAGGCATCTGAGTGCTCTTAGCTCGATCTGAGCCTGCATTCTGAGCTCTTCTGACATTGTTGTGGGTAAATTGGTGAGTTGCTCCATTCTAGCTGCAATCCTTGCTGCCACTCTGTAAAAGAGAGTATACGTGTCAGATAAAAGTAACTATACATTGGGATTTCGTAAACAACTTTTAAAAAAAGTAGAAAGCCTAGAAAAAATTCGTTTATGTCATTCGATGGGCCATAGTCAATAATAAAACATTACCAAACTCTCTTAAATTTTGTTATTAAATGGGTGAATTTGCAAGAGCCGATATGGTTATAACAATCTTTTTCTCAAAGTCGTAGCGATAGTAGTTTCTGAGATAAATCCGGCTGCCATCCTTAATGGGACACCGTGTATATTTTATGGGTCTAAAAGTTTAGGTATCAGATTAAAACAGAAGAATTTTACCTATTTTCTCTTTCTTGCAACAACAGAACAGGGTCGAGTCCCACTGGTTTTGGTAGTGACGTTATTCTATGTTGTTTCGAGTGAGCTATGGGATGTTGGACAGGTCCCGGTCTTATAGGTTGACCAGGCTGAGGCCATTTCTAATTAAAAAGCCAGAAAAATATATTTGTGATACTAAAAAAATATAAAATGTAAACTATATATTTTAATGGGTGATAGGAGGCCAAAATATTGTGTAACATGAGGGTCAAAACAAGATATACGATTTTCAAAGTTAGAGAAGAAGGAAATAGATTTACAAAAAAAATCTGAGACCCCTAAATAATTATTTGGCACCTTATGATACAAAAATATGGTAGATATACCTTTTTTTGATAAAATGAAAACCTAAAAAATACAGGCTGTCATAATAACCTTTAAAAATTCTAAAAAATAACATATTTTTTGAAATATATCAATAATATCTTACCATGTCTTTCTAGAGGTCTTTTATCAAATAACAAACATTAACAAAAACAGCATTTATATAACTTGTGCAAAAAAAAACACTTTTGAGGTATACCTGAGGTCCCATATTGTACCCAGCCATATGAGGAGGGCCTTGAGGAGGTCCTAAATGAGGTCCTTGAGGTGGATGAAACAGTCCCGGCTGAACCATCGGGGGTCCTTTGAACTGTTGCGGTGGGGGCACGGGACCCATTTCTGCGGGGCCTTCTGGCAAGTCGCCTGCGGGTGGGGTTGGACTCTGAGAAACGTTAAAACAAACTTTTCTTTATTTTCACTCAAAATAAGGTTGGCCGAAAAATGCCTAACTACGAAATTTCGTGATGGTGTCTATTGGTCCCCAGTATCTTTATCTCTGGGACACGATAACTCAAAAAACCATATTTGGCACAAAAATTTTTTGGTACACGTTAATAAGGCCATTAAATGTTGGTGGGATTAGGGGGCTGCAAGGGGATAGTAGGGAAATAAATTTAAAATAAAAAATATTTAAAATAATATAAAAAATACTCATGACATTCTGAAAATGTCTAAAAATCGCTACTTTACACAGAACTTAATTTTAATAAAGGAACTCTAATCAACCAACACTTCTTTAAATAAAAATTGTTTTAATAAAAATTAGCTCGCTCTTTAACTATTAAAATTATTACCGGTAAACACGGCCGTAAGAAAACTACTTTTTGTTTCAAGTGTCCCTAAAATATATTTTTAAAAATATGCAGTTTTTTACATTTACGCACGTTGTCAATTATTAAAAACAATTAATAATTACATCTTGGATAATTTAAATAAACTATCATCACACGAAAACCACAATTTACACTAAAATAGGCATAAAAAATTGTTACTATACGAAAAAAATTAATACGATATCGATAATTTTCAGGGTCAAAGAAAAATTGAAAAAAAATTATTAAACCATAACTATATATTCATAATATTAATCAGTACCTATTGTACTGTTTAAAAAATTAAAAACTTTGTTTTAACTGCAAATTATTTACTTGTACCCAGCCCTTATATTGATATGAAAATTTAAAAAGTTAATAAAAAAATTAAATGTTGCAGGAAAAAATAAAGCAAATATTGAATCTTTTAGAGTTTTAGAAATAATTTGGTTGAAGGCAATAATAAAAAGAAGTGGTCCGAGATTTGACACATCAGAAGAACTTACATAAATAGTAGACCTACCACCTTTTAATTCCACAAAGTGATATCCTTTACTTGTGTTAGTTCCCAAATAAGATTGAATTAAATAAGCTAAGTATGGAGAAACATCCATTCCACTTTACTTTAATTACTTTATCAAAAGCCTTTTCTAAATCCGTGTAAACAACATCTATTTAACTGTTTTTGTTTAAAGTCTCATGTACATATTGCCATAAAATTGTTAGATTTTTAAAGGTAGATCTTTTGGGTAAGATTCCATGCTGTATGGAAGATATTTTATTTGACACTTCTGCAAAAAGTCTTAACTACAATAATTAATTAATTTTAATATCATGTGATTGCTTGTGCTTCGAAACGTTGGATTTTCATAAAAACATTTTTAACAATGCCCAAAAAGCTGAATCTTATAAATATTACAGTTCTGACGAAAACCACAAAAAAAACTGACCTGTCCAGGTGGGGTTGGACTAGCAGGAGAGCCATCTGGTTTCTTTCCTTGAAGGGCCATCAAAATCTGATGGGGTATTGGTTGATTTCTAGCCAAGTATCGGTAAGCCATGATTTGGTTCCTAAAATAAAATAAAACTTTTACTATCATAGGTAATTCGCCTTAAAACGAAAAAAGATAGACCACAACACACATTTTTTAAGCAAAAGAAAAAAAAACACAAGATATATTCTAAATCTAAAAATTAAAACGACAAACCAAAAATTGAAATCAAAAAAATGATTATTATATAGCCCCTGATCATGTCAGAGTCACATACCTTAGTTGTGTCATCTGTACAGAAGAAAAAGCATTACCGCCACCTGGTGACGGGCTCCCGGATCTTGCTCTAAGAGCCAGAAGCTGTGAGTATCTGGGATCCTCTTGCATTCCTTTTTCTTCCATTGAGTCAATGGCCCTTTGAATAGCCTGCAGATTTTCTTGACCTGCAGGAGGTAGCCCTAAACAGAAAAATAACAAACTTATTGCTATCGTCTTCTATTAATCCACTAACAATGGTAAAACTTTAGAAGTAACTGCTAACTTAACAGACATAATCAGTCTCTCTTTTCCCATTTATAATATAACTATTTACCTCCAGGCGAAGGCGCCTGAAAATGACCTTGAGGAGACGGATGGCTTGGTGGCACCAAATGCCCTTGATTTTGACCCGGCGGTGGCCCATGACCTTGATTTAATCCGGGCGGAGGTCCTAAATGAGCTTGGGGCGGCAAATATCCACCTTTTTCGTTTAACGGATAGTTCTTCTCAGTATGTGGCGGGGGTAAATGTGATCCTTGAGAATTAGGGTGACTTTGAGAACCGGATTGATGTACTTGACTTCCAGATAAATGACCTGGAGATGACAAATGAGTGGGGCCGGAAGGATGACCTTGATTTGGAGCGTGCCCTTGGTTGGTTGAGTGACCTTGGGGCTGTGGAAGATTAGCCTGGCCTTGTGGTGAAGGGTGACCTTGTTGATGAGGTGGGCCAGGAGATACCGAGGTGTTCTGAAAAAATAAATACAGTCTCAACTATAAAATACTATAAAGGCCTACATATATTCAGGGTGTCCCAGAAAAAAGTAACTACATTTTAATTAAAAACAAACAAAAAAGAATAAAGAGAAAAGTTATATTTACCAGAAATTAGGAAAAGTTATTCTGTTAATGCAATGACATTTGATTGGAAATGTTATGTGTGGTTCCTCTCGTGTTGTGTTTTATCAAGCGTCAAGACTCAGGATTAGGTAACCTAATCAGTCCTTTTCATATATTTTCATTTTATTTATTTGGATTTTTTAAATATTTTAAATATTTTACCCTTCTTTGTTGATTTTTTTTTAAATCTATTTTTGTTTAAGATATATTTATTCGTTTCAATGACTTATTCTACCAGTTTGAAGAAAAATTAATATGTAGTATTACTCTTTCCTAAAACCACAATATTCCTTATTTATATTTTGGTACCTATATTTTTAATAATATTAATTTTTACACCAAAGAAGAAAAAACAAAGTTTGAATCCTATTTTTACGTACTTATCGTGTTTAATAAGAACCATTTTTTGTTTGTAGCTCTGAAGAAGACTAAAAATATAGTTGAAACGTCAGCATAATTCAATTGTCTTTTGAATACGCTCAGTCCTAAACATATGAACCTCTAAACATGTATCTAACCATAAGGACGATAATTAAATCTCATAAAAAACATACTGTTTTTGATTTAATTTATATTTTCTATGATCCAAATCATTCAAGCTTCTTATATATGGTTGAAAATATGTTTCTATGCTCTATTTAATAGCGTATAAAACCAATATGGCGGCGTTAAGAAATTGGCGATTGTTACAAAAAAAGTAGAAGGAATTTGTTAACGTAAAAAAGTAGAAGAAATTTGTTAACGTCATTCGATTGGCCGTAGTTACTACAAACACAACGTTTAGTTTTGGCTCGATATTTTGGAAACCACTGTAGATATTTTTAATTTCAATACATCATCTAATCTAAAATCTCCATGTCGTTACTTTTATCTGGAACACCTTGTATATATCTTTATTTTTTGTAACAAATTAATTCAATTAAGATAATTTCACATGTAGTGAAGACCAAATTTTTTTAGGAGACTCTTATTCTTTTTCTTTATAACAAAGATAGAGGATAATATTTAATAACTAGCAACACTTTTGATTTTGTTTCCATACCATTCTAGTAGAGTAAATTTGTAGGGTTATTTCAAGAAAAAGCTGCAAAAAGGGTATATTTTTTTATATTTGGCGTGGTAGTAGCTAACATCAAAATCTAACTTCTCAATCGAGGATCCCCTATTTTCGGGCATCAGAATCCAAGATGGCGGCTGCCAAAGTTAAGAAAAAAAAATGAATTCCCTGTTTTAAGAGAAATTAAATTAATTTTAATATATTTACGTTAAGTGGGACCTCCTCAATTCAAAAATATAAAAAAAAATTACCTGTCACTTTAAAACAAAATGGCGGCTACATTAAAAAAAGTCGTTTTTCTTTGATATTTTATTTAATTTTTGCACGATATTTATTTTTAAAAGCTTATCTAAAGTAAAAATGAAATGAAAATGTAAATATTTCAACAACGGCTGGACTAAATGTTAACATATTATATATTTTAGAAATCAGAAAAAGGAGCCCTATCAACTAAAGAAATTATATACAGGGTGTTTTATTTAAAAAAATAAACCACATGTCAATAGTTTGACAAGTGTATGACGTATGTCATTTTTTGACATCAGATTCGGATGATTTAGGAAAAATTATTTAACTTTGCTTATTTAAACGTTACTGTTAGATCAATATTAACGGAGATAGCTATTAAGTAAAATATGGCCAATTCAATCAAATCACCCAGTACGTGACATATGTCAACTTTTTTGGCCTTTTTAAAATAACTGTGTTTTTTTAAACGAGATGTCTTGTTTTTTTCTGTTTTTTTTTGTTAAATTTCGAAAATAAACAAAAATGTTTTTTCTTTACTTTTTTGGCCGCCATCTTTAAAAAGTAAATAAATTATATTTTTTTTGTATATTACAATTTAAAACTAATTAAGATTAATATAAAACCACATATCTTGGTAAAAAAAAATTACCAAATCAAAAAGATATTGTTTTATTTATATTTTGAACGCCGCCATCCTGGATAATAATAGACATATGTCATTTATTATGAAATATTTAAAATCGGCGACCCCCATTTAGTATAAATTGATATATTACACGGCAATACTAGTTGTGTCAAACAAGAACAAAAAAATTACTTTTTTATCTGAACTTCGGTCGCCATCTTAAAATGTTAAAGTCAAATTGTAACTTTCTATAATTTTTTACAAAACTTGGCTTGCTGTTGATAAAATGCAATTTTTTTTTGTAAAGATTTAATTTGGTCTACAGGTTATAAAGGTCTCTTTTATTTTTGACATATTAGGCGCCATCTTTGTGTCAGCTGGGAAACTTATCATTTCTTCTAAGCACGTTTAAAGAGCTGGTCAGTAGCTTCAATATGAGATACTAAACATAAATATCACACAAAAAATTAAGAAAAATCGAAGAAAAACTATTTTTTTTAAATATAGCCGCCATTTTGTTTTGCAGTGACAGGTGTAAATTTTTTTAACATTTTTAAATTACGTAGGTCCCACTTAAAGTAAATTTATGAAAATTAATTTAATTTCTCCTAAAACAATCATTTTTTTTCTTAACTTTGACAGCCGCCATCTTGGATTCTGAGGCCGGAAAATCGGGGATCCTGGATAAAAATTTAGCTTTTTGTTTTAGGTACTACTATACCAAATATAAAAAAAATATACCCTTTTTGCAGCTTTATTTTACAAATTTACTCTACTATTCAGCTTAAATAGAATAATACTAACAATAAGAGGATTCATAAAAAAAAATATTATGAAATACTTAAAACGATTTTTATATTGGATATGTACTTAAATGACATACATGTTAATATGTAAACAGAGATAAAAAGTTTCAAGATAGTTTATGTAGGTTATGTTAAACGTTAGCCAATATTATTTTTAAGCATGGAAAAAGTTCAAGAATATTTTGATTATGTTTTGCCACTAGTGAAACAATCGGGAAAAGTAAGTTTATATAATTTTTAAAGAATACAAATACAATTATTGTTTTCAAACTAAATTACATTAAAAATATACACTATATTTCATTAAAAACAAAAATTCATGAGAATTGATATAATTAGTAAAATTGATTTTAATGAGCAATATTTTCAGTTACTTTTGGAATCCCATTCCAAAGATCTTGAAATTCAAATCAAGTCAGCTCATGATTTGGTCACAAAATATGATGTTCTTATAGAAAATACCATAATTGGCCAAATTCGGAAAGTGTATCCGACCCACAAGTAAGTTGAAATATTTTAAACAAGAAAAGGAATCTAAAAACTATACATACGTATCTACATTTAAAAAAATTCGCAAAGTAAGAAAAGTTAAAACGCAATACACTATTTTTCATAGATTTATTGGCGAAGAAACATACGACAAACACAAAGAAAAACCAATATTAACAATTGATCCAACATGGATCATAGATCCTATTGATGGAACTACCAATTTCACCAGGAAAATTCCACTATGTGGAATTTCAATAGGTATGCAACCAATCTCACACAATCAATAAGAACTTTCAACTAATGTTACTAATATTGAGTCTGCAGATTTCTTGATATTGGCTCAACGAGTGATCAACATTTAAAAAAGTAAACATGTTTTAAATTAATATTTGTTGTTGTTCTTATTTAACGACTGAAATTATTAGTTACTATTATTGGTATTTTAGGTTTGTGTGTTAATAAAGAACAAACTATAGGAATTATTTTTAATCCATTCTTGGGCGAATTATTTACAGCAATAAAAGGACAAGGCGCTTTTATGAATGGAAATCCTATAACAACTGGAAACCTCAAAGGTATATCGAAGGACTTATGCAGAAATAAATTAGAAAAATGAATTACCTTCCTTTTCAGTCCAAGAAGTATCCACTTTTTTTGCTTTTTTATTTTTGATTGATTAATTCAAATCCTCTTCAAAATTTAAGGATAATGGTGCAAACTTTTTTTAGGCCGTTAATTTAGATTTTGCATTTAAATCTTTTTTTTTATATTTTAGATATAAAACAATCCGTTTTTTGCTATGAAATATCATTGGCCAGCAGAAATGACCATCTGCATGCTTTATACATGACTAGAACAAGACATCTGGTCAAAAAAGTTCTGGGGTAAGGATGGATAGATAAGGATCTAGAGAAGGTATTCTTTTCGACCAAAAAAATATTTTTAAGATAACGCCGAAAATGTGTTACTTGGGGGTGTTTTGACTTTTAGCAATATTGTTGTGACGTCTCAGAGGGGCAAAATCAAAAAACATGCGATTTAGTGCAGAACTCATTTATCTAATATGGGAGATATTTTTACCGAAAAGTATTTATTAATAATCGCTTTACCATAGCAAGTTAGCTTCGGATAGTCAAACGTCAAACAAATGAATAAAACACCTTGTCAAATTTAGCGTGTTTTGAAAACTGACGATGCGTAGTTGTTTTAAGAACACAAATGAATCAATTTTGCCACAATTTTTAATGTTGATCAAGTTTGGTTAAAATAATTTTAATTATGTCAGATAATCATTATGGTGAGTACATTATTCTCGTATAAAAAAAATGCAAAATTTTTTGTTGATTTTCTTTAAACTGCCATTTTTGTAAAATCCTTCAAAATTTTTTTATCTTCTTTAATTTTAAAAATATACGTGGACACAAAGTAACTTGTCGCCCGCCGTCGCGGGCGAGTTTTCACATGTCATTTTTTATTGAACCTTCCTTTTTAAAATGATGCCACACTTAGCTGCTAGTTTTTGCTAATAAGGCCGGAATTAACTTTTAAATATTAACATTTTTCTCCAAACTTAGCGAAATGTGTGTTTAAATTGTAGTATAGATATTTAAAATATAACGTACTAAATACATATACATCTACACATACTATTATTATACTCAATATATATTAAGGAATAAAATTCACACCTTATCCCGAGGCAAAAAGTTTGTAGCCTGAGCGTAGCGAGGTGTATAATTGGCCAATAGCTAACAAGACACTAATTACGAATTTTAGGAGATATTTTTTAAACTTTTGGATTTTTCTGCCCTAAAATTAAATTATAATTATAATTATGTGGTTTTCAGCTACTTTACTAAAAACATAATGTCTGATAGAGCCTTTTTTTTTAATTTTAAGGATAAAAAGTGACAGTTTTATCGCTAAAATAAGGATTAAAGAGGGCCCTGTTCTAATAATAAATACCAAGGGATAAAAGTGATACTTTTTATTTCAAGGTAAAAAGTTGTTAGCACGAGCGTAGCGAAAGCTACAATTTGTTAAAGGATAAAAATACCCTTTTATAACGAGGTTTATACGTTAATTTTACACTTTCAGATCGATCTTTTTTAGCTCACACTACTACTATACTATAGTAGTGTGAGCTATAGTGATCCTAATTTTTTCGAGAAAAAAAAAGTTGCTCCGATTTCTAAAATTTTTATATATCTTTGCGTTTCAGATGATTTTGAAACTTTTTTGTTCCGCCGTCTGTCTGTCTGTCTGTCTGTCTGTCTGTCTGTCTGTCTGTCTGTCTGTATGTCTGTCTGTAACGACCAACGCGCATAACTCAAAAACCGCAGGCCCGATTTTAATGAAATTTGGTACCTAGGTTGGGTCTTGGGTCGAGATGGTCCCATTTAAAAATTAACAAAATCCACCGAACACAAACCAAATAAAAGGGTGGGGGTAGATTAAAAAAATTAAAGTTTATGTGAAAATATGGCGTGTGTGATATCAAACGAAAGGTAATTGAGTCTGCAGTTAAACAAAATATATTTTAATTTATTTAAAAAAAAAGGGTGGGGGTATATTTTAAAAATTAGAGTTTACGTGAAAATATGGCGTGTGTGATATCAAACGAAAGGTAATTGAGTCCGGAGTTTAACAAAATACATTTTAGTTTTTTGTTATTTTTAAGGGTGGGGGTAGATTTCAAAAATTTGAGTTTAAGTCAAAACATGGCTTGTGTGGTATCAAACAAATGGTAATTTAGTCTGGAGTTAAATAAAATATATTTCAGTTTTTAGTTATATTAGCTCACACGTACACTATAACTATAGTACCTAGTGTGAGCTTAGGGGCCATATATTGGCAGAGTATTTTAACTTATTATTTGATTTATTAATATAGTTAAATTATTTTTTGTTCTGTTTAGGCCGTATTTTATGCTGTTTTATGTTTGTATTTATAAAATATGTGGAAAATATCTAGAAAAATCTTAGCTTCGGGGGGTGCCCGGGCCCCCCAGGCCCCCCCCTTATATATGCCACTGAAAGCTTCTGTCAAGTCGTTTTAAAAATGGCGAAAGTCACACAGAAGAAAGGTGTGTAAAAATTTAATGTCGGTTCTGTCAAGTTTTTTTGGGGGGGGTTTAGGTGTTTTCATTTTTCAGGGGGACGATTAGTTATTGGGAGGGGGCAAACTTGACGTTTCCGTTTCTGTAGGGTCGACAACATAATATAATATTTTGTAAACATTGCCGTCGTACATAGTATTTTAGGAAATATTTTGAAGCTTATTCGACCACTTATACCTCGACTAACAGCTCGGGGCCATTTTTATTTTATTTTGGATCACTAAGTAATTCATTCTAAACATTCCTGACTACAAAGGAATACATCCATTGCACTGTGGGACTTTATCGCACCTTTTTGTGCTTCTGCCCCACTGTGCGTGTGTCCGTGTGTGTGTCTGTGAATGTCTGTCCGTAACACGATAAATTCTAAACCGCTCAACCGATTTCCATGAAATTTTCAGATAAAATAGTGTACCGTAAAGAGCTCATTAGATTTTGGTCAAAATCCATTAATGCTAATAACAGTTTTTTGACAGTTAAAAAATCAAAAATATGCTAACCTCTTAATGGAGCACCGCATCAATATGCAGTTTTCGGAATATTGTAGAACATGTTCTTCTCAATAATTTATATTATAACGAAAAGCTTCGTAGGAGCTTTCGTTTTTGAGATATTTACAAAAACTGTTTTTTACGCTGATATAGCGCGGAGTTTACTTGGAGTGTGTTAATGGGCTAGGAAGCAATCAGATCCATCATGAATCCATTTATTTATGTTAATGAAGTATATTGGGAAAATTCATAAATCATCAAATATAGAGTTTCCAAAGAATTATTTTTTAGTTACACATCTTTCTTCACTTGATATAATAAGAGTAAAAGTAGTTACTAAGTACTACTAGCTATAAGATAAAAAGGTTACCAGTTTACTAAAATCTTTTTTTTATCTAAGAATGAGAGCTTTTGGATGTCCAGTGGTCAGTCTGTGTTACGTAGCTTGTGGAAGATTAGATGCTTATCAGTGTGACGGGTTGTATCCATGGGATGCAGCTGCCGGTACTCTATTAGTCAAAGAAGCTGGGGGCTGTGTGGTTGACACTACAGGTATTTAGTCCAGTCATTATAGAATTTTAGCTTGCAAAAAGTGGTGTAGTCGTTATTTTGACATATGTTGTTGACATTGGTGTCCTAAAAACTAATTTGAGTTTTCGACCGGGGGAGGGGCAGGCTCCCCCCGCCATCCTGAATTTAGTGTGCACAAAAAGATTTTTTTAAAATTACTTGGTTACTGTACGTTTTAGAAAAAAAAGACTTAAACAAAAGTTGAAGACTAAAATTTTCTACAAAAACGCTTTGGCACGTTATTTTGTTGAAGAAATGATTTTCGAGTTATGACGCTAACTAATAGCCTTTAAAATGAGACATCATTAAGTTTTCTGGGTAGTACACTTGCTAAGTTACGAACCCTGAAGTGTTAGCAGTACACCGGTTTCCTATGTATTTCCATAGTCTAAGCAAAATAGACCGAAATTATTCAGTTTTATGTAATTTTCTCAAAAGGCAATTTACAGAAAGTGTGCAATTAACTTTATTGTAAAAAAATACATTATCTTTTAAATGGTGTAACACTTAAGTGGGCCAAGTCCACGGTTAGCACTTAATTGGCATCCATAAATTGGGGTTGCTTTTTAGAATCACGAAAAAAAATCATGTTTTTTAGGTTTTATTCAGTTTTCAAAAAAAACTTTTGTAGGAAATTTTAGTCTTCAACTTTTGTCTAAAACTTTTTTTTTCTAAAATTGCCAGGGACCAAGTAAGAAAAAAAAACCTTTTTGTGCACACTAAATCAAAGATGGCCGGGGGAGCCGCCCCTCCCCAAGGTCGAAAACTCAATTTTTTTTAGGACTCCAATGTGAACATATTATCTCAAAATCGCGACTACACCGCATTTTGCAAGCTTTTTTTCGCTCCAAGAACTGACCTAATTTTTAGAAAGAAACTGCTACCAATTTTAACGTACCTAACTCAGTTTCCCAGGTTTAAGTTAATTCTACTTAAAGTACTAAGATGACTTTTGAAAACTGACTGTGGACTGTACCAATAACTTGTTATTTTAGGAAAAGAGAAGTTTGATGTGATGGATCCAAATTTTTTGGCAGTTTCAAGTGAGGAACTTGGTAAGCAATATTTGGAAGTTGAAAAAATTGCGGATCAAGAACTCAAGCAAAACCACGGTTTAGCAAGTTTAATATGAAAAAGTCCATTCTACAATATTTACAGTGTGAAACTAAAAAATACTTTTTAGAATAGTTATCTGAATGTTTAATGTTTCTTCTGAAAAACTTTTTTTTATATACGTAATACATGCTGGTAAATCATATAGACCTAGTTTGTATAACAGAAGCATAAGTAAATAATTAAAATATTCTTAATTCTTCTACAAACCTAGACTGTAAAATAACATATTTGATAAAGACTAACCTAATTTTTTTGTGAATTTTTTTACCTTGCAATACCTGCAGATAATTACATTATTTTAATTTAAACCAGTAATAAGCTCAGTTAAATCACTCTTTTTTTTTTTGGTTAGAACAATTGAATTTTTTTAGCATTAAAAATCAGGTGTTCTATTTTTAATTTGTTATTTTGTATTTTGGGACTCAACAATTGGTTTTCCTGTTTTGTTTCGATTTTAGAAAAAATAATTCGACTGGAAAATTATTTGTCAGCGTGAGAAAATGTTACATTTCATCATTGACCTTCAAAATTAGATAGATAAACATTCAATCCACCTTTAGACATAGGCCTCCCCCAATATTTTCCACTCCTCTCTGTCTGTCGCAGTGTTGATACGTCTAATTCTCGCGTTATAACCGGCAAATTTCCATTTAAATTTTGCTACTTCTCCTCTGACATTCCTAACTTTTGTTTTATTTCTTATCCATTCATTTCTTTTTCTATCTCTTAGCTTTACATGTAACATTTGTCTTTCCAATGATCTTTGGGCTTTTGTCACCTTATTCATGTTTGATTTTGTAAATGTCTAGGTCTGGGATCCATAGGTAAGTACAGGAATGATACATTGGTTATAAACTTTCGTTTTGAGGCACTGAGGATATTTTTTATTTTTTAATATGTAGCTTATTTTACCGAGTGCTCCCCAGGCCAATCTTACTCGTCTCTGATGATTTTAGCCGTTTGGTTTTCTTTTTTTCATTTCATAATTTGTCCCAGGTATACCTCTACTTGTTCTATTTTATCTTAGTTTATTCTGATCGTGATATCTTTATCTGTGTTTGATATTATTTTAGTTTTGGTGTAGTTCATACTCAAGCCTATATTTTTAGCTGCTGTATCCAGTCCTTCCAGCATTTTGATCAGTTCTTTTTTTTATCTGTTATTAAGGCGATATCATCAGCATATCTTAGGTGATTCAAGTATTGTCCGTTTACTTCGATGCCTATTCCTTCCCAATTTAAGTTTTTAAAAATATCTTTTAGAGCCTGGTTACATAGTTTAGGGGATATTGTATCACTCTGTTTCACACCTCTTCTTATGAGGGTTGGCTTGGTTCCTTCGCGGATTTTGATTGATGTTGTTGCTTCGCTATATATATTGGCTATTAAATATGTGCATCTGTGATCTATTCGGCTATTAATTAAAGATGTTTTTACTGCCCAGAGCCCAATGCTATCGAAAGCTTTTTCAAAGTCTATAAACGCAATATATAGTGGAATGTTGTACTCGTTAGCTCGTTCTATTATGATTTTCATGGTTTATAAGTGGTCAACTGTACTAAAGCCTTTTCTGAAGCCTGCTTGTTTCTTTGATTAATATCCGTCAAATTTTGTTTTTAGTCTATGTGTGAAAATATTTTAATATTATATTGCAAAAGATATCGTAAGGATATATTCAATACGAGCGAAATTGTAAGTTAGATGTTCGCTGTCAAAAGCCTAAAAGAAAAATATTTGTGTGACATCAAATTTTTCCTCAAAAACTACCCTGACTAATACTTTAATACGGCAGTCTTATTTTAGAAAATTTACACGTTTCATATTTTCTTTTCAGACATCATCATCAACATTCATGGTCTCTTCACACAGGTTATCCCCCTTTGCAATATTTGGCCACAAACTTTTTTCTTTTAATTTGTTTAACAGAGAGTCTTTAAAGTAAACTACCATGGTATCTCCAAATATAGTTATCTCTATCAGGACTTAAAAATTGAAATTGTGCAGAGACTATAAAAAGCTCGCAAAAAGCCATGAAGATAGTAGTCTACAGTACAAGTACAAGATGAGTAACAAGGTGATATTTCGTAAATTACGGACAGACACACAGAAACACACACACAGATAGACACATCACATCACATTTTTCACGTCATCTCAAAAAAAAAATTCGTCCAAAAAATATACCTTTTCAAGCCGTTGCTGCGCGGGCTAGGAAGGTAATAGTTATTTAAACAACAAGGTTTGAAAACGACTCTTTGCACACGATCGAGACAGTTTGGTCCGGCTACAAGTCGAGGGAGTGTGCAAAGAGGTTTTCAAACGAGTTTTTTACAATATTTTTTATGCGACTGCTAATAAAGAAAGAAAAATCAAATTTTAATTTAACTTGTTTTTATTTCCGACATTTTTACAACAAAACTTTAAAAATTCAACAATTTTTTGACGTATCTAATCAACAAAACATACGAGCAGTGACGGTTGCTACGGAACTAAGCCAACTTATATTGATGGGTGACAACAACAAAAATCACAATGACGGGAGACCCGTATGCAGAAATGACATAGGCGTGCGCAAAAATGACATAAGCGTGTGCAAAACGTTTTGCACACAGCGTGCGCAAAATGTCATTTTCAGATTGTGTTCTCCGTGCGCAAAACCCCCTTTTACAAGACAGTCATATAAAATAGTTATTTAAACAACAAGGTTTGAAAACGACTCTTTGCACACGATCGAGACAGTTTGGTAGACCGAGCCGAAGGCGAGGTCTACAAGTCGAGGGAGTGTGCAAAGAGGTTTTCAAACGAGTTTTTTACAATATTTTTTATACGACTGCTAATAAAGAAAGAAAAATCAAATTTTAATTTAACTTGTTTTTATTTCCGACATTTTTACAACAAAACTTTAAAAATTCAACAATTTTTTGACGTATCTAATCAACAAAACATACGAGCAGTGACGGTTGCTACGGAACTAAGCCAACTTATATTGATGGGTGACAACAACAAAAATCACAATGACGGGAGACCCGTATGCAGAAATGACATAGGCGTGCGCAAAAATGACATAAGCGTGTACAAAACGTTTTGCACACAGCGTGCGCAAAATGCCATTTTCAGATCGTGTTCTCCGTGCGCAAAACCCCCTTTTACAAGACAGTCGTATAAAAAAATAATTACGCACAAGAAATTAATTAAATAGGGTATATTTGTGAAATTAAATAAGTACTTAAAATATTTTCATTGTATAATTTAATAGTTAAGCCTAAAAACAAAAAGGTTCTGTGTGTCAAAATTGCACAAAAAATAATTAGTATTGTTAATGAGGTTATCACTTTTCTCTGTTAATTATTTTACTGTTGTATGTTTAGTATGTACAGAGTGACCGAAAAAAGGCAAAAACGTAAACAGTATCGGTTTTACGAAAATATATTTTAAAAAAAAATTCACTAGTAATACCACTAGAGGTTAAATTATTTCCGGAAATTTTTTCGAGCCAATGAATATTTTGAAAATTAACCGATAATTTTCTAAAAATATTCATTAGCGAGAAAAAATTTCCGGATTTAATTTAACCTCGCGTGGTATTCGGTAAGAAAATTCCACACCAAATTATGTTTAAAAATTAAGATCAATATAAATTTTATTTTAGCTCACACTACTACTATAAGTAGTGTGAGCTATGGTGATCCTAATTTTTTCGAGAAAAAAAAAGTTGCTCCGATTTCAAAATTTTTTATATATCTTTGCGTTTCAGATGATTTTGAAACTTTTTTGTTTTGCTGTCTGTCTGTCTGTCTGTCTGTCTGTCTGTCTGTATGTCTGTCTGTCTGTATGTCTGTCTGTAACGACCAACCCGCATAACTCAAAAACCGCTTGTCCGATTTTAATGAAATTTGGTACCTAAGTTGGGTCTTGGGCCGTGATGGTCCCATTTAAAAATGAACAAAATCCACCGAACGCAAGCCAAATAAAAGGGTGGGGGTAGATTCCAAAAATTAGTGTTTATGTGAAAATATGGCGTGTGTGATATCAAACGAAAGGTAATTAAGTCTGGAGTTAAAAAAAATGAATTTTAGTTTATTTTTAAAAAAAGGGTGGGGGTAGATGTCAAAAATTAGGGTTTAAGTGAAAATATGGCGTGTGTGATATCAAACGAAAGGTAATTGAGTCTGGAGTTAAACAAAATACATTTTAGTTTTTTTCAAAAGGGTGGGGGTAGATTAAAAAAATTTGAGTTTAAGTCACAACATGGCTTGTGTGGTATCAAACGAAAGGTAATTGAGTCTGGAGTTGAATAAAATATATTTCAGTTCTTGATTATATTAGGTCACACTATAACTATAGTACCTAGTGTGAGCTTAGGTGCCCATAGATTGGCAGAGTATTTTGACTCACAATGCCAATTTTTTCTTCGACAAGACACCAGCAAAATATAGACAGTTTTGATTGACTTAATTATTTTAGTTACTATGGCAAATCATATTTTGTCATTCTATCTACCTAAATTAAAAACTAAAAGATGATTTATTATTTTTATGACTACAAGAGGAATAGTTGAAAATTTTCTTAATTTCATTTTCATATACTTAGGTTCATGAACAAATTAATTTTCGTCGGAGTTTCACCACCAATTAGATTAATTTCTACTTATTGTAGTTTCATGAAAATACCAGTTTAGAATGTAAAATATTTTATTCTCTTATTTCATATCAATTTTGGGTTACTACAAGTGGTAAAAAATTATATTTTTATCAATTTTTCAACCGGTACATAGATAAATTTAGTGCGCTTTGCAGTTTGGGCAGCAATGACTTCTTAGCCTTTTAGATGTTATTTCTACTTGTTGTAGTTACACAGAAATATCATTTTACAAGGAAGAATATCATAATCTTTAATTTTTTAGTAATTTGGAGCTACTACAAGTGGTAGAAAATAAAAAATGTTTCAGTTTCGTCACCAATGGATTGTTAGCCTCTATATTGATGATTTCTACGCATTGTAGTAACACAAAAATACCATTTTATGGTATAAAATATTATATCTTCCATTTTATAGTTACTTGTGGCTACTACATATGGTAGAAACATAAAGGTACATACCCAGATTTAGTTTGTGTCACAGTTTCGCCAGTAATTTAAGCCATATAAATAATTTATATTGTTGATTTCTACCTGTTGTAGTTTCACGAAAATAACATTTTAAGACTCAACACAGTACATTATTTAATTTATCATACGTTTTGTGTTACTACAAATGGTAGAAAATTGCTTTTTTTCGTTATTAGCAATTTCTTATACGAGCTTTATTGGTATATCATTCATAACTATGCTAAATGCAAAAATGGTGAATAAAATCGTGTCCAATACCTATATATTTTATTAGAAATAGAGATTTAATTCATTCCATTCAAAGTCCAGCTTCTTGAGGTGTCCGAAGAAAACAGAAAAAACCTTAACTATGTGATTGAAATGTATAAAAATCGAATAAATAAATTAAAATCAGTACCTACTGTCACTAACAATATCCTGTCATAAAGACGTCAAGAAATTTCCGATTTAATTCGCTGTTGGGTACCCACGAGGATAAAATGTCCACTAAATTTCGTGGGTTGCTATGGTGATATGTCAAAAAAACCCATTTTGATTGGTTAAAAAATACTGGTGTGGAATTTTCGCCATAATATTCATTAATTGTTGGGGCCGTAACAATGGCTAGAGATAGTATTATTTTCGAGGTATTTATTTTTTAGCTCACACATATACTATACTATAGTAGTGTGAGCTATGGTGATCCTAATTTTTTCGAGAAAAAAAAAGTTGCTCCGATTTCAAAAATTTTTATATATCTTTGCGTTTCAGATGATTTTGAAACTTTTTTGTTGCGCCGTCTGTCTGTCTGTCTGTCTGTCTGTCTGTATGTCTGTCTGTCTGTCTGTCTGTCTGTCTGTATGTCTGTAACGACCAACGCGCATAACTCAAAAACCGCTTGGCCGATTTTAATGAAATTTGGTACCTAGGCTGGGTTTTGGGCCGAGATGGTCCCATTTAAAAATGAACAAAATCCACCGAACACAAACCAAATAAAAGGGTGGGGGTAGATTTCAAAAATTAGAGTTTAAGTGAAAATATGGCGTGTGTGATATCAAACGAAAGGTAATTGAGTCTGGGGTTAAACAAAATACATTTTAATTTATTTAAAAAAAAGGGTGGGGGTATATTTCAAAAATTAGAGTTTAAGTGAAAATATGGCGTGTGTGATATCAAACGAAAGGTAATTGAGTCCGGAGTTTAACAAAATACATTTTAGTTTTTGTTTTTTTTAAGGGTAAGATTTCAAAAATTTGAGTTTAAGTCAAAACATGGCTTGTGTGGTATCAAACAAAAGGTAATTTAGTCTGGAGTTGAATAAAATATATTTTAGTTTTTAGTTATATTCACACGTACACTATAACTATAGTACCTAGTGTGAGCTTAGGGGCCCATATATTGGCAGAGTATTTGAGATAACGCCGAAAATGTATTATTTGGGTATTTTTTGACCTATCTTAGCAATATCGTCGTGATGTCTGATGGTGTGTGTGTGTATTATTTATGTCCGTAACACGATAGCTCCTAAACCACTGAACCGATTTTCATAAAATTTTCAGGTAAAATAGTGTTTGACACTCTAACGATCTGATTAGATTTTGGTTAAAATTTATTATTGCTAATGACAGTTTTCTGACAATTAAAAATTTTCAAAAATGCTAACTTTTTAATGGAGCGTCCTATCAATATTCGGTTTTATAACCAAAAACTTTGTAAGAGCTCTAGTTTCTGAGATATTTACACTGTTTTCAAGGCTGATATATCATATCTTCACTTGAAGTGTGCTAATAGGCTAGCTAGGAAGATATCAGATCCGTCATGGATCCATTTATTTTAGAAAATGTCCAAAGGAATATTTGAATTATTTCCACTTTTTCTGAATTTTAAGCAGCACATCTACAATAGGATTCAAAATATGTTGGCGCGTTAATATATTAAATGTATAGGTAAGACATAAGAATTTTAGCTCACACTACTACTATAAGTAGTGTGAGCTATGGTGATCCTAATTTTTTCGAGAAAAAAAAAGTTGCTCCGATTTCAAAAATTTTTATATATCTTTGCGTTTCAGATGATTTTGAAACTTTTTTGTTTTGCTGTCTGTCTGTCTGTCTGTCTGTATGTCTGTCTGTCTGTATGTCTGTCTGTAACGACCAACCCGCATAACTCAAAAACCGCTTGTCCGATTTTAATGAAATTTGGTACCTAAGTTGGGTCTTGGGCCGTGATGGTCCCATTTAAAAATGAACAAAATCCACCGAACGCAAGCCAAATAAAAGGGTGGGGGTAGATTCCAAAAATTAGTGTTTATGTGAAAATATGGCGTGTGTGATATCAAACGAAAGGTAATTAAGTCTGGAGTTAAAAAAAATGAATTTTAGTTTATTTTTAAAAAAAGGGTGGGGGTAGATGTCAAAAATTAGGGTTTAAGTGAAAATATGGCGTGTGTGATATCAAACGAAAGGTAATTGAGTCTGGAGTTAAACAAAATACATTTTAGTTTTTTTCAAAAGGGTGGGGGTAGATTAAAAAAATTTGAGTTTAAGTCACAACATGGCTTGTGTGGTATCAAACGAAAGGTAATTGAGTCTGGAGTTGAATAAAATATATTTCAGTTCTTGATTATATTAGCTCACACTATAACTATATTACCTAGTGTGAGCTTAGGTGCCCATAGATTGGCAGAGTATTTTTGAAAGTAACGAACAAAATTATTAAGGGAAACTGTACGAGATTGGATTTTTTTAAAAATGTAACATGACACACACGATTTAAAATAGGATATTTTTTGCGATTACAACATACAGAGTGTATCCAGCATAGTTAAAGACCACATTTGCTGCAAAAAAATATTGGGCTTGTCCAAGTAATCTCTACAATGAGAACAGAACAGTTCGTCGCTGGAAAGGCAAAGAAGCGTATCTCAAATTTAGAGAAAGTGCACGGTAAAAAAAATTGTCTTAGATCAAAGCAAATTGCTTTGAAGTAAAATACTTTGTGCTTTTCTATTCACCAAGAAAATATTTTCTTGATATTGCACAAAAAATGTCTTGCCTCTTTATTTTAATGTGAAACAGAAATTGTTTTGATATAAATTGGAATTGAATTATTCTAAGACACCATTTTTTCTGGAAGCAAAATAATACTTATATGAAGACAATTTGCTTTGTTGCAAAATGTAATATACTAAAACAAAACAATCAAAGAAGAAAAATAAAGTCTCATTTCAAGATTAAACGCTGCGTTGAACTAAAAAGAAATATATTAATTCAAAACAAATTGTTTTAAGGTAAAACAATATTCAAGAAAAGAACGTGTTTTCATTGTAGATAAATTTTTTTACCGTGTGGCGTATGTCGACATACGCCTGTTCGTCTTTTTGACATTTATGAAAAGAGGAGATCCGTCCACACATTCATTTGCCATATCACGATGAGTATAAGGATAAGACATACGCCTCTTTTTCATGACATAGATATCTACTTTTAGTGATTTCTGGCGATTCTAACTCAAAAGTGGCATTTTTCGACTTACGCTGTCTTTCCAGCGACGAATTATTTAGGGAAAATTAGTTATTTTGCACACATAAAATTCAAGCCATTTTTTACAATTTGTTTAAAAAAAAATCAAAAATTTCCATTTTTAATTTTAATAATAACGCGACAATATTTCGTGTTCCTATTTTCATTTTTAAGAAAGAATAACAAATTGTGATTACCCCGAATTCGAGAGATTTCGCGTATTTCTAGTTAGTTAGTTACATGGGGTTTTTGAAAAGTCTTCATTTTAAGAAAGGACCTTTCCCATGAGACCGATTTGTAGTGTTCTTTATAATTTTGTTTTCTGATTACCTCTGTTCTTTTTAATTATTTCTGATCATTTTAAAATATTTTACACGCAGTCAAATAATTGAAATATAAAATAAAACGAAAAAAATATAAAGAAATAAAGAGATCATCCAATAAAGAAATAAAAATTGAATTTTATATCCTAGAAACTAAAAGTGAGAGATAAAATTCAGTTTCACAGTTGAATTATTTATAAAAAAATCTCTCAAAAAAGCAATTTACAGCAAAATGAAATTTTAATAACTAAAAAAGTTATAGGACCCCTCCCTAAATGCAGACTCTTTAAAAACGCCGCATAGTTTAGCTCCATCAAAATGCGGTTTTTACTTTTAGTAAAATGGAGCGTCGCAAGTGAGGGTCCACTTTTTTCGCCTCTAAAAACACTTGAATCCCCAAAAAACATCAAATTTGGGACACCCTGTACCTTGCAAAAAAGTGTGCATTTCACGGATTAGGAAAAACCATTTAACAAGTTGATACGTATAGGTAATGGAAGGACTCCACATGAAGGACGCATGAACAAAAACGAGACAAAAAAGTAAAAGTAATAAACCTATTATATAAAAACGTAAAAACGAAGAGTATTCATTTAATTGTAGTCGCGGAAAACTAATTTATTGTCTAACCCAACTTCTCCCTTCATGATATACAATAGGCTAAACATTATCGTATACTATTTAAATAAATACAAATATTAAATACAACGTTTAACTTTAGGTATATGAAATTAAAAAATATTTTTTTAATTTTGACTAAAGTCTATTAGCTTCGGTTTCGAATATAGTTATTATTTTGACAGAAATAAATAATAAAGATGTGCGATAAAAAAATTCAGGAATACATGGATTATGCTATGCCGCTGGTACTAGAGTCTGGAAAGGTAAGATTTTTTCTAGGTTTAAAATTTAGATTTATAGTGTTTTACTTTTCATCAAATCAATTTTAAGACATGTACATTTAGAAAATATCTTGAAAACACATCGGTTTCAAATAAGCTAATACGTAAACTATGTTGCCTATTTTAACTTCAGGGGTAAGTTACCTGTATTTCAACGTTAGTAGTAAATTACCCTTGAAAGTGCCAGAAAACAACTGCTTTATCTTAATAAAAAAGGTATCATGTTAAAAAAGCCAAGTACGCGAAAATAGTATTCCGTAAAAAGAATTGAAATAAAAGTAAAGCCAAGTTCTCCGATACAAATTTCAAAATGAAAGGTTCTTACTAATTTTAGCTCACACATATACTATACTATAGTAGTGTGAGCTATGGTGATCCTAATTTTTTCGAGAAAAAAAAAGTTGCTCCGATTTCTAAAATTTTTATATATCTTTGCGTTTGAGATGATTTTGAAACTTTTTTGTTGCGCCGTCTGTCTGTCTGTCTGTCTGTATGTCTGTCTGTCTGTCTGTCTGTCTGTCTGTATGTCTGTAACGACCAACGCGCATAACTCAAAAACCGCTTGGCCGATTTTAATGAAATTTGGTACCTAGGCTGGGTCTTGGGTCGAGATGGTCCCATTTAAAATGAACAAAATCCACCGAACAGAAACCAAATAAAAGGGTGGGGGTAGATTTCAAAAATTAGAGTTTATGTGAAAATATGGCGTGTGTGATATCAAACGAAAGGTAATTGAGTCTGCAGTTAAACAAAATACATTTTAATTTATTTAAAAAAAAAGGGTGGGGGTATATTTTAAAAATTAGAGTTTAAGTGAACATATGGCGTGTGTGATATCAAACGAAAGGTAATTGAGTCCGGAGTTTAACAAAATACATTTTAGTTTTTTGTTTTTTTTAAGGGTGGGGGTAGATTTCAAAAATTTGAGTTTAAGTCAAAACATGGCTTGTGTGGTATCAAACAAAAGGTAATTTAGTCTGGAGTTAAATAAAATATATTTCAGTTTTTAGTTATATTAGCTCACACGTACACTATAACTATAGTACCTAGTGTGAGCTTAGGGGCCCATATATTTGCAGAGTATTTTTTTTAACTTTGCTAATACAGCCAAACTTCTTTATGTTTCTTTACAATTGAGTACTGTGCCTAAGAGTCATTTGCACCCGTAATAGCCAAGTTTAGAAATACATTTCCAAACTAGTAAGAACCTTTCATTTTGACATTTGTATTGCAAAACTTGACTTTACTTTTATCTCAATTCTTTATACGGAATACCATCTTCGCGTACTTGGCTTTTTTTTACATAAAATGTTTTTGTTATGATTTTACTCCTTTTTTAGTAAAATATACGAAATATTGTTCAAAACTTTTGCAATGCCTTATTCAAAATGTTGGGGTTTTTTAATTTTTTCCTATGGTTTTATCATAGTTCCTATTAGTCTTCTAAAGCTTAGCTTTCTAGCGTTCGTGGAAGTGAGCAATGTTCTTTTTGTAAATTAAAATTTTGATATTTTTTAATTTTTTTCCTTTAGTTTTATCATAGTTTGGAAGACTGATTCCAAAGCTCAGCTCTCTAGCGTTTCTGGAAGTAGGCAATGTTACTTTTACATAACTTTGCATTTACAGAGGAGGAAAGCAAATGAAAATGTTGGGATTTTTACATTTTCTCCCATAGTTTTATCATATTTCCTATTAGTCTGCCAAAGCTCAGCTCTTCAGCGCTTCTGGAAGTGGGCAATGTGTTACTTTTACATAACTTTACATGTATAGGGGAGGGGAGTAAATTGAAATTTTGGGGTTTTGCAGTCTGCGAAAAATTTTTTGTAGCATATCTGGAAGTACAGTAGAATTTTGGTGATCTATACATGAGTAAGTGGCAATTTCGACGTTTTTTGAAATTTCGTTTATTACTTTATGGAAGCCAATGAAACTTGGAGAGGTTGTCAACTCTATGAAGATCTACGATTGTGCAAAGTTGTAAAGTAGTTTACGCGAACTTGTCGGGAAACTAACGTGCCCCCAGTGCCCCCAGATATTAGGCTTTTATCTATTCTACTTTTTAAAATTTTTACAGATTCGTTTTCAATATATTTGCATTTAAAATTACCATTTCTTGGCCTACGGTATGCATACCTAGATAATGTTTCTCCCTAAAACCAAATCAAAGTGCTTTTTAAATTTTCAGCAGATTTCGATAATGTCAAAAGATGTAAATTGCAATTTAGGATTCCTTTTTTCTTATTCTTCATTTAGATCAACTTTTTTTGATTTTACAAAGAAAAAACTCAACGTCTTCTCCACTATAGACCAGAGTCTAAAGAGACCCATCATTAGCTTTCAAAAACCTTCAAAAGACACTAATACCCCCAGCAAGCTAATGCGAGGGTTTAAAAAGTTGTTAATACTAGTGGAAAATCCAGCGAAAAAGAGGTTTCCTGAGCAGGAGTGGGAAGTGGAGAATTCACATTTTTTATTAGTTGGAGGCATTAATCACCCATTAAATTATTTTATTTCTACAACTGAAGCATTTTAATTTTTTTTTTAAATATTGTTTTTATGTTTATTAGGTTATTTCCATATTTAGAATGAAATAACCTAAAAAATATAAAAACAATATTTTTTAAAAATTAAAAAGCTTTAGTTCATTCAGCAGATTTCGATAATGAAAGAAATAAAATAATTTAATGGTTTATTAGTGCCTTTAACCAACAAAAAATGTGAATTCTCCACTTTACACTCCTGCTCAAGAAACCTCTTTTTCGCTGGATTTTCAACTAGTATTAGCTTTTTAACTTTTTCAACCCTCGCATTAGCTTGGGGGTATGAGCGTCTTTTGAAGGTTTTTGAAAGCTGATGATGGGTGTCTTTTGACTTGAAACATGTCCTAAATAAAACCCGAAACAATAAACGCTTTAGTGGAGAAGACGTTGGTTTTTTCTTTGTAAAATCAAAAAAATTGATCTAAATGAAGAATAAGAAAAAAAGATTCCTAAATTGCAATTTACACCTTTTGACATTATCGAAATCTGCTGAAAACTTAAAAAACACTTTGATTTGGTTTTAGGGAGAAATACTATATAGGCATCCATACCGTAGGCCAAATGGTAATTTTAAATGCAAATATATTGAAGAAAACAAATCAGTAAAAATGTAAAAAAGTACAATAGATAAAAGCCCAATATCTCGGGGCACTGGGGCACGGTAGAGAGTGGAGAAAACGTTGAGTTCTTTCTTTGTAATTTGCAAACTCCACTTTGAGAAATGGACTATTATTTCAATATTTTGATTTTATTTGTGATGTTATAAATTCGTCTGTTTTATCTGCTCCAAAAACCAGGAACTCTGGTTGCAATTAATAACAAATTAAACCATAGTATAACTAACTATACCCATTATTATGGTTATTAGGGTCTAATATGTGTTATTGTTGTCTACATACATTTTTTTTTAGTAAACAAGAAATTTTCAAGGTGAGATTCATTTATTTATATATGTACATATTGATTTTTTTTAATAGGAAAAAAAATAAATTAGGTAAACCAACAGGTAATTAGATCATACGTA
The DNA here is from genome assembly GCA_963576565.1 of Aspidapion aeneum. NCBI lineage: Eukaryota > Metazoa > Arthropoda > Insecta > Coleoptera > Brentidae > Aspidapion > Aspidapion aeneum. Next base: position 120,030,306 of record OY755040.1, read on the forward strand.
GATTGAATGATTTGTCATTCCTTTCTTTTTCACTTAAAATGCATATTATGTTTGTTACTTATTTTATTTTGTCATCAAATATCATCTAAACAAAAAAAATACATCATAATATTCTCTTCTCAGTTCAATTCTTTGTTGTATATTAGAGGAACTGCACTTTCAAACAAAAAATTCTTTAGTTATCTGTGGCATTTTTTAGTTCGACTTCAGTGTATGATTTCTTAAATGGGTGAGAAGTGGTCCGTATGGTGTCCGGAGATAAGAAGAAACCTTGGTGCTACAAGGTAACCCCCTGGTCCTGTTGTAAGAAGCGACTAAAGGGGCCTCGACCCATGGGTAAATGGGTAGTCTGGTAACGGACGAGTATTGACCAGTATGTTAAAAATATATATAAACTGGTAACCTTTGGGATCACACCAGATAACATCTATGGTAAAGGGGATGGGTTAATCTGGTGATTCTCAGAATGAATTCGGTGGCCTGGCCATTCAGGAAATCACCACATGAGACAGGGTATATGGACTGCCTATTTGGAGCTAGCAGCTAGTGCGGGCACATTGTGGCTATCTGTACCCTGTTGATTATGTGTGTGGTCTAATGCTACAACCATGGCATTATATGGTATTTGGTAAACTTATCACGTCCTTGCAATTCAACTACACGTAAATTTAGTGGGAATAAGGAGCACAACTTAAACTATCTAATAATTTAAATACTATCTAGTGTATAGAACCCAGTAGACTTCAAATTTTATTTTAGGCCAGAAACTGATCATGATATACCATATAATAGACACGTAAATTTAGTGGAAATAAGGACACTGTTGCTCTGGTAAATATACGTTTTATTCCATCGGTAACGTTTCGACAATGGTTTTTGTCTTTACCAGACCTTCAGACTAGATCGTACATTGGAACAACAAAAAATAAGAATTCAAGCACATAAGGAAAACAAACGGCACAAAATTAAAAACGAAACCCAACATTAATTTGCTAACTATTTATATAGTCTGAAGGTCTGATGAAGACAAAAACCATTGTCGAAACGTTACCGATGGATTAAAACGTATATTTACCAGAGCAACAGTGTCCTTATTTCCACTAAATTTACGTGTTAATAGACACGGTATGGTATATCATGATCAGTTTCTGGCCGAAAATAAAATTTGAAGTCTACTGGGTTCTATACACTAGATAGTATTTAAATTATTAGATAGTTTAAGTTGTGCTACGTATTTTTACGTAAAACTGCACGTTAAGCGCTCTACGTTTTGTTCCAAATTTGAGTTTAAGTTGAATGTTTTTACGTTACCATAACAAGTCTACTAATAGCAGAGAATATGGAATTCGGCACTGTGTTTCTTTGATGTTAAATTTTGTTTTTTGTCTTTTCAACTACAGTAGGAATATATTTGCAAAGAATCGTTTGTACTGGAAGCGGAAATTATCGTCTGGGCCTCATTTTTTGATCGGTCAATCAACCAATTCTATTCTTTGGTAACGTTAAGGTGCCCGCAGACTGCCGTAAGCTAAAGTAAATACGTAAGCTCCTAACGTGACCTTGACGACGGTGTGACGAAGTGCGCTTGCCTAACTATCAAATCTCATGCTTACGTAAAAATACGTAGCACAACTTAAACTATCTATTATCTGAGCCGAACACAGTAGGTACGTGGTGCACAACGGGCCCAAAAAGGCGGCCTAGGTGCCAGGTTAGATCCTGTATGGCTGTTAACCGCCACTACCGTACATTCAAACATCCATGCACTACCTCAAAATCGGATGAAAGTCAAACTGCGCATGTGATCTCACTTGATTTCCGAATCTCTATTAGTCCGGATATGACGTAGGGAGATGCTCATTCTCATTCTCACCCGATTCAAGAATCCATAATCAGGTAATTTATTAAGACAGAGAACCACTTAGACGGATGTATGAAAAAACAAAATTATTATCTTAAACTCAGAGAATAGTAGGGGATTAGATTAGATTACCCTTCCTCCTTACGCTAACGTTGAGATTTCTTAGGCCTCCGTTTTCACATTAAACGTCACTGCTGACAGCCTATAGTTCATTCATTTATAACTAACAAACGATAAATCATTGAAATGTTCCTTCACTGAATTTTTCTGTAAAGCACTTAACGTAGGCAAAGGTCTCTGTTCTGCAATTTTAGTGGATAAAAATTACAGGAACAATAATGCACCTACCCATTAAAAAATTAACCACCAAAAAATATAAAAAAATAAGCCCAACAAAAATAAAACAACTGTTTCAAGCCATGCATGGCTGCCTACTATATAACCAGAAGTAACTACGTATCGATTTTAAAAGACTAGGGGTGCAGTGTGATTTTATTAAACAGAAGTGATTCCTGTCAATGAAATACTTCTGTATTTTTTATTTTTTTAATCTAAAGATAAGGATGCATCAAGAATATTCTTTTAATACTTTTAATAACCAAAAATTCAAATATTTGTTCCTTTGCAATCTTGTGGTAGGCAAAAAAGTAAATGATGTTTTCTTTTTTGTTGTGACTAGTCTATTTAGTAAGCTGGTATCGGAGAAGAATTTAGGGGAAGATAAACACAAAATGGCCGACTGACAGATCCTCATGGTGTCCCCATAATTCAGTTGCGCACTCTTCGAAAAGCTATCCAATTCCTTCCAATATCTCTACTCAAATTACTACAATAAAAAAGATTTTAATTGTCTTTATAGGCACTATTGCAGATCCCCAAAGAAATACATATCGAAAACAAAAAAGACAAAGTTTGGGATGTGGTAACCATATATGACAGAAAAATCGAGGAAATTTTAATCAAAGTATTAAAGAAACAATATCCATCGCACAAGTAAGAAACAAATATTATAATACTAAATAATACAACTTTTAACCGATCATCTAAAAATTACAAAGTTAGCAATAGTGCTGACTTATTTTTCAACACCCTGTATATTGCTACAATATTAATTTTTATTACCCCTTGATGATATACACCCTGTATATTGCTACATTATTTGATTAGCCCATGGATGATACAAAGTTATTACTATACATATTTTAGGTTTATTGGTGAAGAGGAATCATCAGCAAAAGATAGAATTCCAAAACTTACTGATGATCCCACGTGGATTATTGATCCAATAGATGGCACTGCAAATTTTGTTAAACAAATGCCCCTGACATGCATATCTGTGGGTAAGTCAAGAATAGAGTTCATATCTATAGCGTTTTTGCATCTATCTATCTCTATCTATTTAACCTTCTTCCAATATCTTACACTCTTCTCTGTCTGTCGCCGTGTTCATGCATCTAGTTCCCGCATGTTTCTTCAAATCGTCCGCTTATCTCATTTGGGGTATTTCCCTACTTCTGTTATTTTCCCAAGGTCTTCAGTTTACATTACATGTGCTCCAGCGCTCGTCTTTTTGTCTGATGGGAAATTTCAATTTTAATTTTGCTACCTCTCCTCTAACATTCCTTACTTTTGTTTCATTTCTTATCCATTCATTCCTATTTCTAAGCTAACAGATCTCTACATGTAACATTTGCCTTTACATTGATCTTTGGGGTTTTGTTACCTTACCCATGTTTGATTTTGCAAGTGCTCAGGTCTGGGATTCATAGGCGAGTACAGGAAGGATACATTGGTTGTACACTTTCGTTTTGAGGTACTGAGGATATTTTTTATTACTTATGTAGCTTAATTTACCGAAAGCTGCCCAGGCCAATCTTAGTCGTCTCTTGACTTTAGTTGTTTGGTTTTCTTTTTTTGGTTTAATAATATGTCCAAGATATTCCTCTACTTGTTCTATTTTTTCTTGGTTTATTCTGATCGTGATGTCTTCATCTGTGTTTGTTATGATTTTAATTTTAGTGTAGTTCATACTCAAGACTATATTTTTAGATGCTGTACCCAGTTCTTCCAGTATTTTTATCAGTTCTTCTTTCTTATCTGTTATTAGGGCGAGATCGTCAGCATATCTTAGGTGGTTCAAGTATTGTCCTATTCGTTAGTAGTTTTACATGATTTAATAAATAGCCTAGTCAAAATGTGGAATGCCACAGATAACATAAAGGAAATTTTATGAATTTTTGGTAGGTCTGACCATTAACAAAGAACAAGTAATGGGAATAGTATTTAACCCCTACATGGATGAGCTTTTTACTGCTATCAAAGGAAAGGGTGCTTTTTTTAATGGAGAAAGAATATTTACAAGCGGTTTAACAGGTTAGTATGGAATTAAATTTGACCAAACAAATTTTTTTTGTAAATTTCTAACAGCAAATTTAGAAAACCACCATTAATTATTAAACTTTTTGTGTTTCTTTCAGACATTAAAAGATGCATTTTTAACTACGAGATTTCACTAGCAAGAACCAGTGAACATTACTATTATTTGTACATGTATAGATTAAAACACCTGATTAGAAAAGTCATGGGGTAAGCAAAAAAATTTGAACAGCGGTATTTCTCCAGGGAGTATGAATGTAATTCCTAGAATTAGACAAAAGAAAATTGCAATAAAAATTGCATTAAATAATAAATTGGACAATAAATTTAATTAAAGTCATAAACTAAACAGAGCTCGTGCATTTCGCTCAATGACCTCTAAGCAGGCGCGGATCTACGGGAGGGGAAAAAGGGAAAATTCTCCCCAAATCTCAAACTATATTTAATTTTAACACACAGAATCCACATCCTGGTCACTATGCAAAATAGTTGTATGCAATATTTATTATGATATTTCCCCCCCCCCCCCACATAAAGTTCCTGGATCCGCCCCTGCCTCTAAGCAAGTTAAATGTCTTTGGTCTCGCTACATTAATTCCGACTACGCCCTCTACAAGAATCGTTAAAAAATAAAACAATGTAACAATTAGCATTCGAAGGTCAGAGACAATTTTCTGTGTTTTTTTTGCAGAATGAGATCATACGGATGTGCAGTCTTGGGTCTATGTTATGTAGCTTGTGGCAGATTGGATGCTTCTCAGTGTGACGGGTTGTATCCATGGGACGCAGCTGCCGGTACCCTAATTGTCAGAGAAGCTGGGGGATGTGTAGCTGATACATCAGGTAATGCAGTAGGAAGATCAATGAGAATATCTAGAACAGATCACATAAGAAATGAGATCATAAAAGAAAGAATGGGAATCGAGGGAAGCATAACGGATGACATCACTAAAAGACAACTGATATGGTACGGCCATGTACAACGGATGAACGACGAAAGATTACCAAAACAGGTCCTAGAATGGCAACCAATAGGGCGCAGAAAAACAGGGCGTCCTAAACTAGAATGGCAACAGTCAATCCAAAGATCAATGAGTCAAAAAAACCTGACAGAAGATGATTGTCAGGATCGAAGGAAGTGGAGAATAGGTGTCGGACAACGTAGAAAAACGTTGTAAACCGACATAGTAGTAGTACCTAGTCCTAATGAAAGATGCATGAAAGTTCATGCATGTATATTTGATTTTGCCTTTTTTAAACTGTTTCTTTATGAGTTTTATTATTTCAGGCACTGGCAAGGATTTTGACCTAATGGATCCGAACTTTCTAGCTACAGCTACACGAGAGCTGTCTGACACTATGTTAAATATAGAAAAATTAGCTGACGACGAACAAACGAATTGCATCAAGGGCATCAAACACGAGTTCAAACCTTAGAAGATTATTTTTAATTACATATTTTATTTTTTACTTAACTATGTAGGTTTTTAGTACAATAATTTTTAATAAAAACAGTTGTAGTTTTTTCTAGGTAGAATAGAAGTTCAAAAAACTGACAAAACGTTCAAAAGTTTCACGTCATAAAATTTATGTGGTGAAATTCATTTGTGGTATTCTTGACAGTACAGGGTGTTTTCATAAACTTTAATCAAAATTTACTGACCTTATTATAAGAGAAAAGTGTAAATTCAAAAGGTGTAGGGTTTTTCCTAAATCGCCAGAAAATGTTATCCAACAAAACAAATGTCTACACGTCATATAATTTTGTTTTAGTTTTTAAGTTCCGTAAGAGATTTACCACGTTGGTGTTTTTTTTTATAACTATAAGACATTCATTTGTTTATTAAATAACATTCTACGGTTTAGGATAAACCCTATAGCTTGTACAGTTACACTTTTTTCTGTCTTTTACAATAAGTGCAGTAGACCTTGGTTGAAACACCCTGTACAAAAATGTTTAAAAAAATACCATTTGAAAACTGCGAGAGTTTAAAAAATAGATCTAGTAAATTTAATTTTTCATCAATACTTAAAAAAAATGTTTTGGAAACATTGTACAAAAAAAACGTGCAAAATCAAAATACGATGTTTTTCTTGTCATAGGTCTCACACCTTAAGTCAGCACTCGCGGGTTAACTAGTCACATAATTTTTTTTACTTTGAGACATTTTTTTACTATTTAGTGTTTTTTAGGTAGTAAGCTTTGTCAATGTACAGGGTGGGCCAAATTCGATGTTTTTTGCTGGTTTTAGGTATTTCTAGCCGAGATACACAAAAACGAGTGGACATGTCCTGGGCTCGATTTTCGAGACGTCTTCAAATATCAAAACCACTTCTTGATAAACCTTGTAGTTTTTTAGCTACAAGGGGATTTTGAAAAGTCTGCATTTCTGGTGTGCGTGCAAGGGCTGAAAAATAACGGAATTTCCTTCGATAGGTCGCCGGTATTGGCTTCACAAGCACATTTAAAAATAATTGTCGATATTGACGATTGAAAATGGAAAGTTACGATACATATGGAATTTTATATGAAAAGGCACCTACCTCGGACTCTCTTGCAGCTCCAGTCGACGTTTAAACGTCCAGTTTTTCACCTCAAATTCACTTTTTTCGGGAACGTGATTTTGCTAGTGTCTTGTTGTGACGGTGGTTCTTTGCGCACACATTGCGGCGCTGCTTCTCTTCCACGTGTCCGGTGCCGTGAAACCCCATATGCATATTTTAGAGCGCGAAAATTTAAACTATTTTAAACGCGCAGAAAAGGAAAAGAAAATGAAAATTAGGAAATTTCTTGCTTGCACCAACATTTTCCGGCCGCCAAAACACGTGTGTTTTTACTTAGTTGAGAAAAGGAAAGGAAAAAAAAATAATATTCGCCTATTAGCAATTAAACGATACAATTTAACATTAACCCAAATATGCATTAGATAATGCATGTAAATTAAAATTAAAAGAAAAGAAAAAATACTTAGAAAAAATTAAGAAAGAAAATTTTGCCTTATGCGTCGGGCATAGGCAAAGGACATAGTTTCACTACTGGTCGACGATATGTTCCTGTAGCTGTTTTAACGGTCACAACACGAATATGACCGTCTGAGCCAGGGTGTACGTCGACAATTCGCCCAACAGCCCATTGCAATGGCGGTTTTTGTTCATTCTTTACCACGACTAAAGTATTTAGGTTAATATTGTTAGAAGCCTCTGTCCATTTAGAACGCTGTTGCAAGGTGTTTAGGTACTCCAAGTTCCAGCGTTTCCAAAAATCGGACTGGAGCCTTTGCACCAGCTGCCAGCGGGACAGGGTGTTCAACTTGGAATCAGAAAATTCGGGTTCTGGTACGGAATTCAACGGTTCCAGGGTAAGAAAATGACCAGGGGTCAGTGGAAGAAAGTCATTCGGATCCATACTTTGGGCATACAGAGGCCGGCTGTTTAGTATGGATTCGACCTGACACAAAAAAGTAAAAAACTCTTCATAGGTTAACCGTTGCTCACCTATTACACGTTTTAAATTTGCCTTGGTGGATTTAACTCCTGCCTCAGCTAGTCCGTTTAGGTGCGGACTACCAGGACTTGAAAAATGCCAGGTAATTTTTAGACTGTGACATGCTTCCTGGGAGTACTGTTTGAGTAAACGATCAGCTCCCAAGAACGCGCTACCACAATCTGAGTAAATGTCAGAGATTCTTCCTCTTCTTGCCACAAATCTCTTAAAAGCCGCAAGAAAGGTAGGGGTGGAAATATCGGAGGTAAGTTCTAGGTGAACTGCCTTTGTTGCGGAGCAGACTAAGACAAGAATATAACCTTTGGATACCTTTGCACCTCGGTACTTTCCCATTGTAATTGGAAAGGGACCACAATAATCTATGGCAACATGTGAAAATGCCTTTACTTGAGAGATGCGTTGAGCAGGCAAGTTGCCCATGATTTGTACGGAAGGTTTAGGATTTAATCGATAGCATAAAATGCAATGAGAAGTTATACTCTCGATTGCATAGCGAGGGGAAAGGATCCAAAATTGTTGTCTCAAGAGGTAATGCAACGTTTTTTGACCGGGATGACAGTACCTTTTGTGAGTGTACTCAATGACAAGTTGAGTAAGACGGTGAGAACGTGGTAAAAGTAAAGGGTGTTTTGCTGAATAAGAGAGTTCGGAAGAATGTGGTAATCGACCCCCCACTCTTAAGCAGCCTTGTGTATCTAGAAAAAGTGAAAGTTTACGAAATTGTTTAGGAAGTAGCTTTGCGTCATTCAAACGTGAAATGAGATCAGCAAAGATGGAACGTTAAACATGCCGAACGAGAACAATAAGAGAATGTTGAAGTTCTACTTCGGTAATATTTTCGTTAGGATATTTAGATTTCTTTTCGGTAAGGCGAAAAATATAGGAAATTATGCGTTGAATTTTCTCTAGGGAAGAGTAACGAGAAAGAAAAGTATCAAGCATGTGTGGTTCAACTGTGCATGTTTGAAATACTGATTTTCGTTCTTCCAGAATAACCTCGTTTTCCGGAGGGTCTGGACAGCGAAAATCATCAGGCCAGCTCTCTTTTGGTAGCCTAAGAAAACAAGGACCTTCCCAATACAAGTCATGTTTGACAAGTTGATTAGGCATAAGACCGCGCGAAGCACAGTCGGCTGGATTTAGCGCTGATGGAATATATTTCCAGGCCGTAGGAGAAATGGTTTCTTGAATGTGACAGATACGGTTTGCCACAAACGTTTTAAACCTGTGAGGTGAAGCCGCCAACCAGCATAGAACCACTTGGGAATCACACCATGCACAGATTTGGTTGAAGTTAAGAATATCTGAATAAGTGTTTCGAATAAAGGAAATTAGGTCGCAAAGTAAAGTGGCACCAAGAAGCTCCAGTCGCGGAAGACTGACTGTTTTCACTGGTGCGACCTTAGATTTGGCCATTACAAGAAAGGTATGGATTTCTCCGGATACTGACTCCATTCTGAAATAGACCGTAGCCGCGTAACCTATCATAGAGGCGTCTGAAAAGCCGTGAAGTTCAATGCTACGTGGTTGATCAATGGAAAGGCGTCTAGGTAAATGAATATTTGAAAGATTTGGAAGTTCGGTTCGAAATTGATTCCAAACATTTACGATATGCGGAGGAGGCTGAGAATCCCAGTCCAGCTTCTCCTTCCACAGATCTTGCATGAGATGCTTAGCAAGTAAAGAAACGGGAGAACAGAAACCTAAGGGATCAAAAATTTTCATGATTTGAGATAAGATACCTCGCTTGGTGCATGGTTTATCTTCTGGTACGACCAAGTAGGTAAACGAATCTGAGATAGGATTCCATTGGAGACCTAATATTTTTACAAAATTAGGTTCGGATTTGTCGAAACGAATGGACATTTGTGTTTCTGATTCTGAGAATGAGGAGAGAAGTTCCGGACTGTTGCTCGCCCATTTTTTAAGTTCAAACCCTCCTAGGCGCAACAGGGAGATTAACTCCGACTGAAGTTCTTTTGCAGAGGCCACAGAATCCTGCCCAGTGAGCACGTCGTCGACGTAAATGTCTTTAAGAAGCACCTTGGAAGCATTAGGATACCTTTCAGACTCAAGTTTAGCTAGTTCTTGTATAGTACGAATAGCTAAGTAAGGTGATGACTTAAGTCCATAAACAACTGTTCTTAAGGAGTAGGTTTGGACAGGATCATCCTCAGAAAATCTCCATAGAATATTTTGATAACGCGTGTGCTCAGGAATAATTAAAATCTGTCGGAACATTTTTACTATGTCAGTAACAAAGGCTACAGCATGAATTCGAAAATTAAGTAAAATTTCACGGACATCATTTTGCAGTTTAGGACCTGCGCACAACGTCTCGTTGAGTGAGACACCTCTGGGACTACGTTGAGACCCATCAAAGACCACTCTTATCTTCCCAGTGTTCCAGACACTGTGATGAGGGATAAAGTAGGAATTATCCAAGACATCTTTAGATATAGGCGTAGGAATAGGTATCATGTGACCAGTGTCTAAATAATCTTGCATAAAATCTTTGTAAGCTTGATAATTAGCTGAGTCTTTGAGAAGTCTAGCTTCCTGAAGCTTGAAACGTTTTAAAGCGATTGGATAGGTGTCACCCAACTGGGGTTCTAAGTTTATGAAAGGTAATGGAACGACGAATCTACCTGATTCGTTGCGTGAAACTGATTGTGAAAATAATTTTTCGCACATAATATCCTCAGGACTGTGATGAACCTTATGTGGAACCTGCTCTATCTCCCAGAAGCGCTCTAGGCAGATATCCAGAGATGGTTCGATGGAAGTGTAACAGCTTATGAGTGATTGTGGATTTTGTTGCTTTGAAGTTTCAACTTTACCAATCAGCACATAGCCAAAGATGTTATTAAAAGCACTAGGTTGTCCACGCTCTCCGTGGATAACTCCCTCTTGTAAGAGATGCGGAAAAAGTTCACAACCTACTAGGACATCAATGGAACTTGGTATGTGGAAGTTTTGATCAGAAAGTTTGATATTGCGAATGTGATTCCACTTGCTCGAGTCGACAGCGCAAGAAGGAATCTCTGTACAAAGTTTTGGAAGTACTAAAGCCTCAAAATCAAAGGTAGGTCCCGCTTGACCTTGAGGTTTGATAAGACATTTCGTCTTACCTTTGGTATTGGAAGATGTCATTTGATTTAAGCCTTGAATAGAAGTAGAAAAGAAGCTTTTCGAAAGACCTAAACGATTTAGACATTTTTCTGAAATAAAGTTTGCCTCTGAGGCCGAATCGAGTAAGATACGAACTGGTTGGTAATGTCCCCTTGAGTCTAACATGTCAGCTACAACGGTAGAAAGTAGAAAAGTGGAATTTTTGGAAATCATTGTCGCATGACAGTTTGTGGAATGGCTTCCTGACATAGGGGTGCTATTGGAATTGGAAAGTGGAATATTAACGTTCTCTGGAGGATAAGAATCAACACTCACAGAGGGCGCTACTGGTTGTGGAACGTGAAGAAGACTGTGGTGCCTAGCTCCACACGTAAAGCAGTTGTAGGAGGAGGGGCAATTCACGGTCTGGTGAGCAAAATGTAAGCAATTTTGACATAGATTCACCTGCCGAACATAACCCATCCTTTCCTGTGGACTTTTGTTTTGAAATTCGATACATTTCGATAATGCGTGATTCGAAGAACATAGGTAGCATTTTATTTTTGGATTAAAAGTTCTGTTCTGATTATTTTGTATTTGAGGGTTGCTGCGTTGATTGCTATTTTGTAAAGTATTTTGTTGATTTCTTGAATTTGAACTTTGATTTGAAATAGTTGTATTGAAAGCAGAAGGTGAATTAAAATTATTAAAACTGTTTCTCTGAAAACTGTTCTGTTGAGAATTACGCGTAGTTTGAGGTTGTCTAGGGGTTTGATTTTGCCTACTAAAACTGGGCATTTGCACTACAGATTCGAGCGCAACGCAATGATTTTCTATAAACGTGTAAAGATCAGTGTAGGACGGAATTTCTGAATTGTTTTTCTCTCTACTATAGTAAAGTTCGAAATCAGTCCTCATCTTGACTTCAAGTTTTGAGAGCATCATGTTAAAAGTAAGAAAGTCCCATTCTTTTGTAGGAAAACCAAGCTCATTTAAGATGGCTAGATTCTCAGAAAATGTATCCAACATGGAACGTAATTCTTTCCCAGAACTGGATTTAGTTGAAAGAAAGTTAATAGCATTCAAAGCGGTAGTAGCAATAATTCGTTTATTTTGATACCTCTTTACTAAGGTTTCATACGCAATGTGATAATTGCTATCTGCGAGGGGAATGGTTTTTACTAGAGAAAGGGCTTCATTCAGAACAGAACTCCGCAAGTGTTGAAATTTCTCTATATCACTTAACTCAGAATTTTGATGTACCATGACTTTAAATAAGTCAAACCAGTGTTGCCAGTCTTTATAATTACCATTGAAAATTGGCAACCGTGGTTGTGGAAATGATCTTGTATTTGACCTCTGAACAATATTTTGTTGGCTAGGGTTGCCTACGTAATTGACAGGGTTGGCCCTAAAAAGGTCGTAGTAAATACCCTTACATTCATAATAAAGGTTGTCAAAGTCTTTTCTAGTTTTATCCTGCTCGTCAAATGAAAGTTTAAACTCTTCGAGAGAGCCAATAATTTGGTTATGAAAATTATAGAATTGAGCATGACATTCCTCGACGTCTTCATATCTGGATTTGAACAAAAAGTGAAACGCTGTATCCGACTTCGCTTTCAAAGCTACCTCGTGAGCTTCCGCCATTTGGTTGAAGCTCAAAATCCTTTTGTCGCAAAGTTTTTTTCTGTTTTTGCGTAGACATTTTTGTTTTTGAAAGTTAATTTGTTTTTAAAATTACCCAAAAAAATGCTTAAAATATAGCTTAAAATATAACCCGAATTTTAGCAAAATTTAAACAATTTTATTATTTTAATTTTATTAACTTTTTTCGAAAATTTTGAAATGAAATGTTTGTAAGTTTGTCTGTATGTTATTATTTGAACATATCCCTTAAAAAAAACTTTTATGTCTCACCAAGGATTGAACCCCGCACCTTTCGATTCCAAGTCGCACACTCTGTGCATACGACTAGCGGTCCCGTCTAAAAGTTTCTAAGAAACCTCGGTATTCGGAGAAACAACGCGCGCAACGTGAGACCTTGGTGACGGCGACACTTGCACCTGCGCGTTAACGCGACACCTGTAAAATCGATAATTAGAAAAGTAGGTGGAAGAACCGCCTTAAAATTTTCACTTTCGGCGTATTGACGCCACTTTTACTGAAAATGTAATGAACAAAGCGATCAACTTTCTTTGATGAACTAGTAAACTATACGAAATATGTGCATTGGCTCTAGCTATTTTTGAACGGTAATAAACACTTCGATCAACTTTGAAGGAACATATCACCAACGGGCACCGTCAAACAATATGGTCTGTTTCAAATTGAAATTGAAATAAATTTTGAAATTTGAAATAGAAAATAGAAATTTGGAATTTTTGTAGGAAATTGCTGAACCACAGGAGTATAGGTAGTTTGGAAAACTATTAATTTGGGTCGAAGGGCCATTAAATGTGCGTGCAAGGGCTGAAAAATAACGGAATTTCCTTCGATAGGTCGCCGGTATTGGCTTCACAAGCACATTTAAAAATAATTGTCGATATTGACGATTGAAAATGGAAAGTTACGATACATATGGAATTTTATATGAAAAGGCACCTACCTCGGACTCTCTTGCAGCTCCAGTCGACGTTTAAACGTCCAGTTTTTCACCTCAAATTCACTTTTTTCGGGAACGTGATTTTGCTAGTGTCTTGTTGTGACGGTGGTTCTTTGCGCACACATTGCGGCGCTGCTTCTCTTCCACGTGTCCGGTGCCGTGAAACCCCATATGCATATTTCAGAGCGCGAAAATTTAAACTATTTTAAACGCGCAGAAAAGGAAAAGAAAATGAAAATTAGGAAATTTCTTGCTTGCACCAACATCTGGAGTTGGCCTATAACTTTTTTATTTATGAAAATTTCATTTTGGTGTAAGATGCTTTTTCACAGGGTTTTTTATGAAGAATCCAACTGTCTAACAACAACTAATTTTTATCTGTCACTTTTAGTTTTTGAGATATTACAAAAAGTTTAAATTTTCTTATGGAATGACTCATTTTTTGTTTTTGTTTTGAAATTTACGTCAAATTATCTGTTTAACGATATGTCATAAATGACAGTTCGTTACGCAGTTTTTAACATAGAACAACAAAGCGGTTTTGATATTTGAAGACGTCTCGAAAATCGAGCCCAGCATATGTCCACTCGTTTTTGTGTATCTCGGCTAGAAATACCTTAAACCAGCAAAAAACATCGAATTTGGCCCACCCTGTACACTGTATCTATGACAATAAAGCTACTTTTGAATCTGAATCTGAATCTAAATTTTCATAAAACATTATAACTGAAAAAATGTAAATAAACTTTGAAAAAATTGAGAGCAAATGTTTTAAACCCTTAATTTTCAAAACTTGGAAATACTTAAATAAAGATTTAAACCAAACTTAATTTTGATACTACCCAATAAGGAATAATGTTGTGTAAGTGGTCCTTATTTTAATTAATTTTGTGTTTCTACGTGCAAAACTAAATAGGTCACAATTTATCAAGCAAACAATGCTATGCGTACTTAATTTTTCATTAAATAACCGATGTAGACAAACGAAACGCATTATTTTTTTTTGTAATTAGTTTGACAAATATTTGCAAGTCTATGCATAAATAACTCTGAATTAGATTATAAAAACTAAAACTTTTCATAAGAATTTAAGAAACTTACTTTAAAAATAACAAAAATGGCTAACGAAGAAGTACAACAATATATGGACTTTGTTCTACCCCTTGTCAAAGAATCAGGAAAGGTAAAATATTAGAATACAATTTTTTAACAAAAATAATCAAAAAATTATTGCTATTTATAGATGCTGTTAGATATAAAATCAGCAGTTCGAATAGAAAATAAAGAAGAGATACATGGTTTTTGGGACCCAGTAACAATTTATGATAGGAAAATTGAAGAAAACTTTATCAATGTTCTGAAAAAGAAATATCCTTCACACAAGTAAGCAAACCAAATAAATAAATAGATTGAAAAATAACTGTGAATTTTTTTTGGTAAACTCTACGTTTTAGATTTATAGCAGAAGAGGAATCTTCACTAAAAACTGAAAAATTAGAACTAACTAATGACCCAACTTGGATTATTGATCCCATAGATGGTACTGCAAATTTTGCAAAGCTAATGCCTATTACTTGTATTTCAGTAGGTAGGCAATTTGAATACATATGAAACTAAAATAAGTTTTATTATATCTTCAAACCAAAAACATTCATATGAATCAAAAGAAATCATTACGAAATAAAACATTGTTGATTTTAGGATTGACAATAAACAAAGAACAAGTGTTAGGAATAGTTTTTAATCCTTATATGAACGAACTCTTTACTGCAGTAAAAGGAAAGGGATCATTTTTAAACGGAGAAAGAATATTCGTCAGTGGAAAAACTGGTAAGTTATAATAAATCGATAAAGTACTTTTAAAAAATTTCAATGACCCTTGATTTTTAGATATAAACAGTTGTTACCTAAACTACGAAATATCAATAGCCAGAAGAAATGATGAATTCTTCAACCTGTACATGTATAGGATAAAGCATTTAGTAAAGGTTATACAAGAGTAAGTAAAGAAAAATACAAAACTACAGAAACAAAATGTTATGATCTACAAACTTGGATATAATGACAAATAAAATAAATAAATAATAAAAAATATATCCAAAACAGCGTCTAAAGACAGTGCAATGATCAATGAAAAAACAAATGTTGATTTTTATGGATCATTCTTACCAGATAATGCAAAAATGGGCAAGTATCCTTTCAGGCTTAGGCTTACTTACAAATTCAATCATACCAGAATTTCTTCTTGTAGATTCAGGGCATATGGATGTGTGGTGTTAGGCTTGTGCTATGTAGCTTGTGGTAGAGTAGATGCACATCAGTGTGACGGATTGTACCCATGGGACGCGGCTGCCGGTACTCTAATTGTGACAGAAGCTGGAGGATGTGTTGTTGATACAACAGGTAATCTCCATGAGAAAAAAATTGATACAGATTTAAAATGAATTTTTGTTTTTAATGGATTAAAAAAATTAATTAATTATCTAGGCAAAGAAACGTTTGACCTTATGGAACCTAACCATCTAGCAGCTGCTACAGAAGAATTGGCTGAGAAACTGTTGAATATAGAGAAAGAGGCTGATCGAGAAAGAATTGAAGCATTACAAAATCAACGAAAATTTGTTCCTTAAAAATGTATACTTTTACCGAAAATATAATACATTTTTGACAAAATCTTATTTTAAAAAAATAATAAATAAATGGATGTATGATGGATCTGATACCTTCCTAGCCCATTAGCACAATCCAAGTGAACTACACGCTATATCAGTCTTGAAAACAGTTTTAGACAGATAGGTCAAAACACATTCAAATAACACATTTTCTAGCCATTGCTGCGCGTGCTAGGAAGGTAAAAATAGTACTAATCAAATATTTAGAGATTTCTAACCCATCCAAACGACTGCATGCAGTAAACCAGGGTGTATAGAATAGAAAGAAAAATTATTTTGAATTAAGTTTTAAAGACTTCTACGACGTAGCCAAACAAATAGAACAAAATAGAACATTTAAATACCATTACTATGCTTTTTTATTAATTTTGTATAACTTATATGATGTAAATGACAAAAAAATATTCAAAAGATAACTGTGATTAGAGGGGATTAGAAAAATTTACATAGACCTACCAGTTAACCTGCATAACTAAATTAAAATTATTAAATGAAAAACCTTTTGTCTTGGTAACAAGTTCTAAGAAAAATTTTGTATTTTTTTTAAGTGCAAAATAAAAAAATAGCATATTTAAATCAAAAATGTCCGAAGAAGTTCAAAGTTACTATGATTTTCTTGTGCCGTTAATTCTTGATATAGGAAAGGTAATAATTTAAAATTTATAATATATAATTGCAAAAAAAACTTTTTTCTACGACCACATATCAAAATGATGGATATCACACGATTTGTATCTTCAGAAAAAGTTAAATTTTACCCGTGTGCAGAAATTTTTTACCACCTATGTGGAAAAGTACTTTTCTGCACATGTATGGAAAAGTGTGCCATGAGGTTAAATGTCATCATACTATTCCGCACATGTGTTGCAAAGTACTTTTCCACACATGTGCGGAAAAGTAGTTTCCTATGATTTGTGCAAAATTAAAGACCAATTCTTACAAAAATTAGTATAGTTCAACAGTGTTCGTAGGAAAAATGGCGTACACGACTCGATAGAAAGTAACTTTTTTACACTCGTGTGTTGTTTTACTCGATTAGGGCCTCGTTCTCAACATTCACGCTCGTGTGAAATTTGTCACTTTCTTATCTTGTTATGTAATATACTATTCTATAACCTAAAAGTTCCTTATTTAATTTACAACATAAGCAGTTTTACACTTCTGGGAAAAAGCTCAGAGTCAGTAATCACATCTTTCAACAAATTTTAATTTTTTTTTTAAATCTCTGATAAAGGTACCTACATAAATTATACCATATTCGTATTTCTTGAAAAATTCTGCATAATCTGGACTAGAGACCCTGTATGTATGACATATTTTTACTAAAGAGAGACGCGACAAACCCATCAAAGTCACTGAAATTAACATTTTTTGGTTATGTTATTTTCTTGCCAAATTCATTGGCGTTTCACCTAAATAATTTAAATGTTCAGCAGTGAGTGACATCAATCATCATGCAAATATAAACAAACATGTTTGTCGGTCACTCCCTGTATAGTTTTTGTTAAAAATCATTTATTTTTATTTTCCGACGCTTATGAATTGACAAGGACAGAAGGTGCGTCTCTCTCTAAACATGGCTAGAGTATAGAGGACCGATATTTTCATCCTTTGATTTTGACTTAAATAAATTTGACTTTGAAGAGTTTGTCGCGTCTCTTTATCATTAAAATATGTCATACATACAGGGTCTCTAATCTGGACCTCTCGCATGTACTTCTATGTCACTTTCGCATCGGGAGGTACTGAAAATTTCACTTTTTATTAAAAAATTAACTACACCGGTTCTTATTATTTATTCGACGTAGTAAGAAAATTCTAAAAAATGTATTTCTTCTTGACTATAAACTTAAATTTCTTAAAAAATTTTGGGTACAACTGCTACTGTGTAAAGATTTATTAAAAAAATTGTTGACATCCGGAAGTCAACATTTGGCTTAGTTGTCAAGATATTTAAAAATAACAAACATTAAATTTAATACCCGTGAATTAATTTTGGTAGATGGCGCTCCTTGTAGGTTGCGGATTAGAGTCACTGCATCCTGGAAGCTTGGACGCCAGGCTTCCAGGATGCAGTGACCCTGTTGCGGATCATCTTTAAATTATTGTCCGGCCAGAATAAAATGAGGCGCAAAAGAGATGGCTTCAATTAGCTTCAATTATATTTTACTCCTCCTAAGCCTTTTTTTGCTGGAAAACTTCATACCTTATTTTTCTTAAAAAGAAATATTTTATACTTAATATATTATATAGGTACCTACCTATTTCATTAGGTAGGTGCGTACGAATCTAGAAACCTAAAAAAATACCAATTGACTTTTCAAAAATTGCAAAAATCCAAAACCATTCGTTATATCTTTAAAATTGGAACTCCACACAGTTTTATTCAAAAATTAAAAAAGAGTAAATGGTACGCCACTGTTTCTTTTTGTGTGTATGAAACATGCCTACCCAGTAAACATGGATTACAAAAAAAGTACTGGCTTTCACTATTGCCCATAACGGCAAAGTACTAAGTAGGAAGTACTTAATTCGTATTGATTTGGAACAACGGCCTGAATCAGGCTAGCAAGTATATATTTTAGTACAAAAAACACTGTACTTTTAAAGTAATGCATTTTTTAAAACTTTTTTGTACACAAAAACATGTACTTTTAAAGTAATGTATTTTCCTCGTATTATTAGTAAAAAAAAACTGAATTTTTATACATTTTTTTAAAAACCTGTACTTTTGAAGCATTGTATTTTATTAATTTTATTTAGTAGTATAAAGAAACTACTTTTATTGTAAATATTGTAAGGAGATTACGTCACTCACATCTCATATTTACGGAAAGAAATATTTGATCATTATATAAGGATCTTTAATATTTTCCTTTTCATATCAGATGAGGATATTTCCAAAGATTATGGAACATTCCACATCAATTTAAAAATAAATAAAATCATTTACATTCTTAAGCTTGACATTCCTTAGTGTACCTGTAAAATGTTGACTAGTGTTTACCATCTAGTGACAAGGACGGCAAACATCAACTTGTCAGTTTTTTTGTAAATATTTTATTTTCACAGTAAAATATTTAATAGAAATAAAATTTCGGACTTCCATTGTCTTTATTTATTTTAAAACACGACGTTTCGGTTAGTAAGTATCTCTAACCGTTATCAAGTGTAAACTGATGGCAGTTTACACTTGATAACGGTTAGAGATACTTACTAACCGAAACGTCGTGTTTTAAAATAAATAAAGACAATGGAAGTCCGAAATTTTATTTCTACACAATCATTGTCTACGAGTTTCAAACAAAAAATATGTAATATTTTTGTACTAAAATAAAGTGCTTTAAAAGCAACTGTTTAAAAATACTTTAAAATTTTTTTCACTGTTATATTAATTTTGCAGTAAAACTTTTAATAATAAATTAAATGTTTTCAAGAGTACCTTCTTCAAAATGTTATTAAAATGTTTTTTTGTGAATATTTTATTTTCACAGTAAAATATTTAATTGTTTTGTACTAAAATAAAGTGCTTAAAAAGCAACTGTTTAAATATACTTTTAAAATATTTTTTTGCCATTAACGCTGGCTGCACTTGGCATTCTTCAAAAATAAAGTCATTGTATTAAAAATAAAGTACTAATATGATGCATTTTTTGCACTTTTAAATAATATGCAAATTAGACAATAAAAATATAATAAAAATAATGCACATCGTTGCCGATGCCAGCAGTTGCCAGCAGTTAAAGTACAATATTAATAAAGTACCAGCAGGTCGATGTTTGCTGGGTAGTAGTAGTATACATTTGAGCGCAGCGATAACAATAGAAGTCCAATAAAAGAGGGTGAATTGTGAATTCGAGTTGAGTCAGCGGTAATAATAAAAACCCAATAAAAGGGTGTGAACTATGAACGGGCTAGAGTCGATTTCGTTAAACGTACCAGAGGAGTACCGTCTTTTTCTTGTAATATTAAAATTTTGTTCATGGTAAATTTTCTAAAAATGAAGACCACCCTATAAGACCAAAGTGCTGTAAACAGAGGGAAATACATTGAGTGGAGCCATCTGTTTTGCGTCTCATTTTATTTTGGCCGGACACTAACGCAGAATTTTTCAAGGAAAATTATGAACATGGTATAATTTGTGTATATTTATCATAGATTTGTCTAGTAAAGAATAGGGTCACTGCATCCTGGAAGCTTGGCGAAAGAAGACGCAGGTTTCGTGAT
Organism: Aspidapion aeneum; assembly: GCA_963576565.1. NCBI lineage: Eukaryota > Metazoa > Arthropoda > Insecta > Coleoptera > Brentidae > Aspidapion > Aspidapion aeneum. Next base: position 120,050,660 of record OY755040.1, read on the forward strand.
CCAGTGACTCTAGTAGGGAAATCTGATTACTGCCTCCTATCGGGGAGCTAAAGAAAGAATGATATTTTAGGTGAATTCACAAGGTCCCATTTTGTTTTATTTTTTCCTCGTAGATGTAGTAGTTTAGTTCAAATTAAAGTATTAATTTTTTTAGAAACTAATAGAAGTAGAGGACATAGAAGTTGAAACAAAAGCAGCCATATGGGATACAGTAACCGTGCATGACAGAAATATCGAAAAACTTATATCAAAAAAAATTAAAGAAAAATATCCTCATCACAAGTAAGTCGCAAAACAAAATATATTGCTAAAATAAAGAATTAATGGTAGACTAGATCTTTAGAACATACTAAAATACAGTGGCGGCTGCTACAGGGAGGGCAACGGGGCAGTGCCCTCCCAAAACTAGACAACAAACAGTATTTTTAATTGATTTATTTAAAAAAAGTTAATCTTCCCTTACGACATGATCGTCTAGTTCTTTTTATTATCTGTGGTTAACATCAAGCGATTAATTGGGTGAACTTTTTTAGCGTAAATAATTACAAGCCGACAGCGCCGCGCGGGGCAAGGTTTTAAATTCACCCATTTTTCAGCGGGGTATGGGTGGATGTTCTCGAGCGGGAGCGAGGGGAATATGTGTTTTAGTTGAAGTCGGCCATCATCATCGTGCCCTTCTACACAATGCCGGTTCTATCCTTAGTGAAGACGGGTCAGTAGTAAAAAGCATTGTCGGTAACGTGTCATTGTTTTTGTTATCGTTTGTTTATAAAATGTAAATAAATACCGTCGATTACATAATTAACTGTGCAAATTTAAATACGTTGACATATGAACATCGATTACAAATAAAAATCTTTAGGGCCACATAGACCGGACCTAAATATCCTAAAAATTAACCAAAATTTTAGTGCAAGTAATAATAAATTATACGATGCTGAAAACTGGTTGTGCGATTGTGAAAAACGAAATTCTTTTTTTTTGCTTTATTTGTCTTATTATGAACAATCTACGAAGTGATCCTGCGTGGGTGGCAAAAGGAATGTGTGAGCATTTTGTTGAAAAGTTAAAGACACAAAGTAAGTGCTACACCAAGTACCTGCTTGTTTGTAAAATTCTAAAATAAAATTGTAAGGTAAGCAATATAAATGTCTGCCTCCCCCCCAATTTATAACGTCACCAGCCGCCACTGCTAAGATATCGAGATGAACAAGCCAAATTTTTTTTAGATGGATAGGTGAAGAAGAGTCAGAATCAAGCGGCTCAAAACCAACTTTGACAGATGATCCCACTTGGATTATTGATCCTATAGATGGCACTGCAAATTTTACTAGAAACATGCCCATTACTGCAATTTCTGTGGGGTTAGTATGATACAATGATAATATTATACCCCGTGTGTGTGATTTGGCAAAATGGGCTACATTCATGGTGTATAATGATATAAGACATATATGCGTGGGAAATCACAAATATATCAAATATATTTTTTTGTACCTAATAACCCTATATGAGTTACCTAAACTGTTTTTTGCTTCCCCTGTAAAGTTGCATTATTTCAGATACGGGATATTGCAGTTAGGTCATCGATTGTCAAATCTATTTTTTTCGTTTTGCTCTCATAACAAAATAGACAAACAAACATATCCAACTGTCATAGTTAGATTAATTCGATATAGTACTGAGGGTGATATCTAAGTATGTGCCGAAATTCCAAAAGGTATTTGATGGGTCAGGGAATGTATAGTTTGTAAGATACAGAGTGTCAAACTTTAAATAAAATCGTTTTTTCGTAATACTCTTAGTGGATTTTGTGGAAGTTTGGCAGTGCCGTTTATTGTAACAAGAGGTTAATTTAGCCCTAGAAAAACGTTAATTGGTAACTTCCATTATTTGATAGTCGCCAACAACAAATTACCAACAAGCGACAATATCTCAATTTCTAAAAAAAAATAATTTTTAGTTCTTGTCCGATATTGTTTGATATTTTGAAACAGTATTAGACCTCCTTTTTTTATGTAATAGTATACGTCAAAATTTCAGATAGGGCCGTGTGTTTTATAAAGAAATAAATGAATTTTGAGATAGGACCCTTGGCTAAAACCATGTATACACTAGATAGAAACTAACGTAGACCTTCGCACATTTTGGCCCTATTACATGATAGGGCCTTATGTCATGAAACCGACGAATTAAACTTTTTTTAAAAGTTCTTAATTAATGTTTTTTTTAGGTTGGTTATAAAAAAGCAACAAACCATGGGAATTATTTATAATCCTTTTATGGATGAATTGTTCACTGCAATCAGAGGAAAGGGTGCCTTTTTAAATGGAAAAAGAATTAGGACATCTGGTTGTAATGGTAAGAACTAAACTCAAGTAAGGGAAATACAAGTTGAACATTACTGTCAATATTTTCATAGATGGAGCATTAATAACTACATGAGTAGGGTCACGGGATCACGAAACTGGAGACGCCAGGCTTCCAGGATGCAGTGACCCTATACTTTGGAGCAGGAGAACAAAACGAGATTTTAATATAATTAGTATTTTTGCCATTTATAAGTTTTTAAATAATTTAATTAAATATTGTTTTCCATATTAACAAGGATTAAGAACAAGTAAAATTTATGACGACGGAGCGACTTGTTTTTAGGCATGATTTTCTGAATCTGTCCTTTGAGCCGCTTGGCACAAACATCATTTATGTTCAAATCCCGTTTTGTTGGAGCTAGGTTTTAATCCAAACAGTAATAATATCTTTTCATTCTGAGAATTGTTGAATAAAAAATCCTATTTTTTAATTGTTAGATATTCAAAAGTCAGTTCTCAATTACGAACTAAGTGTGGCTCGAAGAAATAACTATTATTACACACTCTACATGTACCGAATGAAGCATACCATTAAAAATATCACTGGGTAAGTTAACAAACTGTAAAAATGTTTAGTTAAAGAAAATTTCGCAGATTTGGACTTGTAACTATCGCTTCGAAAACCATCCGACATTTTTAACGAAAATTCTAAAATAGTATTTCTGCATGGCATCAAAATGACTAGCATTTCGTTAAATCAAAAGGTTCAGTTCGGTTTGGTTTTATTCGAGAACAAATGTATAGGTAAAATACAGGAAGAAACATTGATACCAGTAGATATTTTAGTGGGCACAGGTTGTAGATGTTGGATTCTATCGAATGCTTCTTTGAAATCAATGAAACATACACAAAGGTCTCGATTTATGTCCAAAAAGTATGTTTTGGGTCAATAAAGCTTATGTTCCGTATTTTTAGGATTCGATCTCTAGGCTGTGCAGTACTGGGACTAAGCTATGTCGCATGTGGAAGAACAGATGCTTACCAAGCGGATGGACTTTACCCGTGGGATGCAGCTGCAGGTGTACTAATTGTACAAGAAGCTGGAGGATGTGTTATAGATAGTTCAGGTAATAATACATATACAAGGTATTATTGATTAAAATGCTAATGTTGAAGTGGGCTTAAATACTCTTCTCTGTCTGTTGCCGGGTTCATCCATCTAGTTATCGCATGTTTCTTCAAATCGTCCGCTCATCTCGTTTGGGGTTTTCCCCTACTTCTTTTATTTTCCCAAGGTCTCCAGTTTACAATACAATACAATTGTTCCATCGATCGTCTTTCTATCTATTATTATGACCAGAAAATGTCAATTTTAATTTTGCTACTTATCCTCTTCATCCCTTTTTTGTTTTATTTCCTATCCATTCATTACCTTTTCTATTTGTTGGCTTTACATGTCACATTTGTCTTTAAAATGATTTTTGGGCTTTTGTTACCTTATCGATGGTTGATTTTGTAAGTGTCCAGGTCTGTGTGTTAAGTACAGGAAGAAATACATTGGTTATACACTTTCGTTTTGAGGTACTAAAGATATTTTTTATTTTTTAATTTACCGAAAGCTGTCCAGGCCAATCTTACTCGTCTCTTGATTTCAGCTTTCCCAGTTAAATATATATATTCCTCTACTTGTTCTCTTTTTTCTTGGTTTATTCTGATCGTGATATATTCATCTGTGTTTGTTATGATTTTAGTTTTAGTGTAGTTCATACTCAAGCCTGTATTTTAAGCTGCTGTATCAAGTTCTTCCAGCGTTTTTATCAGTTCTTCTTTGTTATCTGTTATTAAGGCGATATCATCAGCATATCTTAAATGGTTCAAGTCTACTTACTCTAAAGTTTATTTCTTCCCAATGCTCGTTTTTAAAAACATATTTTGTTACCCTGTCTGACACCTCTTCTTATGACGATTGGCTTGGTTCATCGTGGATTTTGATTGATATTGTTGCTTCCCACTTCCCAGTGTTCAATGCTATCGAAACCTTTTTCAAAGTCTATAAATGCAACATATAGTGGAATGTTTTATTCGTTGGCTCGTTCTATTAGGATTTTTATGGTTAATAGGTGGTCAACTGTACTGAAACCCTTTGTTGGCTATCTGTTAATATTTTTGTGAAATTATAAATTACATTGAGGAGTGTTACAGGTCGATAGTTTCTTAGGTCTGCTCTATCGCCTTTCTTGTGTAGAATAACGGTTATTGATTATTTCCAGTTGTTTGGGATTATTTTTTCTTTTAGTATTTTATTCAGGAGAATATGGAGGGTATTGACTACAGCATATCTGCCGTTACTCCTTTTCCCAATTGGACTTAAATATGTGTCCGTAAACATTAATTTGCGCCATTATTAATGAAAGCGCCTGTTCATACTTTTTTATTTTTTTCAGGCAAAGAATTTGACTTGATGAACCCGAACTTCATAGCCGCGGCCACTAAAGAATTGGCAGAACAGTACGTGGCAGTTCAGAAGCCAGCTGAAGCAGAAATTGAAAATTCCTTAAAGTTAAAGAAAGATTTTGTTGCTTAGGTTAGGTTTAAATATAAAACGTAAGGGACCTGAAAAAAATATTTTTTAATTTTATCATTTTACATGTATCAAAAATATATTTATATTTTGAGATATCAATTTTTTTTGGGTCAAAACTACTACTAGTGATTTTGTACTCTTAAATCAAAATGGTATTTTTCTTGTACCCAACCAAAATATATTTCAAAAAAGCAAAATGTTTATGTATTAAAAATGTACGTTTAATCCATGTAAACTCTTATTTTCAATCGGCGATATATCTCATTCTAAAGTGCATAAAATAGAATACAGGATTGCTGACAACTGGAAACCGTCAATCATTTCTTAAACTATACAAGACATCCAAAAAACTTTAATGCAAATATTGTAGGGTTTTTAACTATCTACTAATCAGTAATCATTTTATTTGTACAGGGTTGGGCTTAAAGTCCTCTTACAACAAACTTGTATTTTTGTAAAAAAAAACACTACATATTATTTGACATTTCAATGCTTCCGTTATTTTTTTTCCATAGCTTTATTGTTTAAAAAGATTCAATATCTTTTTAAAAAATAAAGTAAATTGAATTGAAATCAACCCTATTAAAATAAAATCATTACTGCTGAAAATCCTACAACTTTTGTATCAAACCTTTTTTTCCTTCCTAGCCCGCGCAAAAATGGCTAGAGAAGGTATTGTTTTCAAAAAAAAATTTTTTTCAGATAATGCCGAAAATGTATTATTTGGGTGTATTTTGACCTATCCTAGCAATATCGTCGTCATGTCTGTCTGTCTATGTGTGCATGTCTGCAGCTCCTAAACCGCTAAACCGATTTTCATGAAATTCTCAGGTAAAATAGTATTCGATACTGTAACGATCTGATTAGATTTTGGTCAAAATTTATTAATGCTAATTACAGTTTTTTATAGTTAAACAAACAAACTTTTCACCGTAGGATTAAAAGAGTCTCTGGGTTCATAATGTACTAATTAATCAACATACTTCTTTGATTGACGCAGTCAATGACGAAAAAAATCAGGTTTTCGATCCTTGCTTTATTAATTAGGTTAAAACATAAATTAGTGAGGGATTGGTAAAGTACCATTATTATTATACACTTGATTACTATTTAATTAAACTTTGGAAAACTATTAAGTTTTTTTAATTCAGTTTGTTTACTTCAATATTTTTCCATTTGATACCTTTTTTAATAAATATGATTATATAGGTATTTATGTATTTGGGCCAGTGGCTGAACAAAAAATTACTTTGGCCCTAACCAAAATAACATTACTTATCAAATTACCTAATTTGTAGAGAAGCAGCATGTTTGCATTTTTTTATTTTTACCTTCCTAGCCGGCGTAACTAAGTCCATTAATGCTAATGGGTTTTTTTGACAGCTGAAAATGTTTCAAAATGCTAACTTTTTAACGGAGCATCGCATTAATATGCGGTTTTCGGAATATAGTAGAACACCTTTTTCTCAATAATTTGTTATAATTAAAAACTTCGTAGGAGCTTTTGTTTCCGAGATATATCTGTTTTCAAGGCTGATATAGTGTGGAGTTCACTTGAAGTGTGCTAATAGATCTATTCTAACAAAAACAAAACCAATAAATGAAGAGCAGAATTCAAAAAATGTAATTTATAAAATACCTTGTGAATGTGGTAAAATTTATATAGGTGAAACTTCTAGGCCACTTGAAGTAAGAGTTAATGATCATAAATATAATTTGAGAAGGGGTGATTACGAGAAATCCAGAGTTTGTCAGCATTCTTTTGAGAGTAATCATAGAATTAAATGGGGAGAAAATAATTTTACAAAAAGAATCTAATGACATTAAAAGAAAATTAAAAGAATCAGCATGTATTTATTTAAATGAAGATAACTGTCTTTCAAGTATTTCTATAGATATAAGTAAAGCTTGGCTTCCTATTCTCAGACAAGATTTGCAAAAAGGTTTTTTCAAAATTAATTAATACTGTAATGAAATTCTGATTACTGTTTTTTAAATAGATTTTGATATAATAGTAATATAATCCCACAATGATAATAATTTTGTAAAAATTTATAAATGGTTATAAAAAAGAGACCTTATTGATTCTAGTTTTAATGAGTCACCCTGTTCTGTTTATTTTCAAATTTGAAAACAACATTGACTGACATAATGTCTTGAAATAGTATCATGTTACCTTGTGTTTTGTTTAGATTGGTCAATTGTTTTTGATAAACTTCAGAATATTGACAATTTGTCAACGATATAATAATAAAAAATATATTTGAAAAAGAAAAATTTAAGATTTTGAGAGAAAATATAAATAAAAAGCTTGAAAACGATTGTAGATTGGCAATCGAAACGTAGCGTATTCAAATTCAATTAAAAGATAAGTGGTTTAGGTTTTACTAGGCAACTATTTATTTTTATAGAAAGCCACTGACAAATTAGTGATTTTTATTTTTCTAGGAGAAACGCAGTGGTTTTTTATCATTTTTTAAAATAATTTTTCCTAACTAGTGGCGTAATACCCAGAAAAAGTTGTGTTTGTAAAATGAATCCGCCACAAACATATAGATTTTATTTAATAGCTAAGAAGGTATCAGATCCGTTATCAATCCATTTTCTTTTTAGAAACCAAAAATTATTGACATAAAAATTTTAGATAAAGTATTTAAAAACGCCCAATTTTTAAAATGATGTGTTAAAAATTGTGCAAAATACAAAGTTTCTTAAAAATAGTTTTAAGAAATAAATGGATTTATGACGAATCTGATACCTTCCCAGCTAGCCTATTAGCACACTTCAAGTAAAGCCAGGATATATCAGCCTTGAAAACTGTTTTTTCAAAATGTAGTCCACTATATTCTGAAAATCGCATATGATATTTACCTGAAAATTTTATGAAAATCGGTTGAGCGGTTTAGGAGCTATTGTGTTACGGACAGACACACACACAGACAAACATCACGACAATATTACTAAAATAAATCAAAAAACACCCAAATACCACATTTTACACGTTAACTAAAAAAAAAATACGTCGAAAATATTACCTTCTCTATTTATTGCTGCGCGGGGTAGGAAGGTGAAAATCGTGATAATCAAATGGGATCATTTCTTTAGGTGTGCCCCTGTGTTTGCAAAATTTCAAAGTCAATGTCAATTTGTTATTGCCTCGGCTTTTACCTAGAAGTTATTTCGCAAATTAGCAAAATATACTGTGCTCAAGATTATTTCTGCCTAAAGAGAAAGAAGTTTGCGTACGTACAAAAAGTATGCATGCAGTAATAATTATAATCCGTTTTCTTCTTTTTCAAGTGGCATTATAACGGAGAGGTGGTTCGGAATTTCCTTTTGGTGTACAGGCTAGGGTAGGGTGTGTCACATTTGATAAGACAAAAACAGACTGTAAAGAACTGGAAAAAAATAGTAAAAGCAAAAAAAGTTATTGTATGTCTTAACAGTATTTTATGGAGCAGAGAGATAAAAAAGATTGTAAAATTTACCATATATGAAACAACGGTGAAAAGCATGCTGTTGTATGGAATAGAGACTTGTCGCGTAACAGAAAAATACAAAACAAAAATGGAAAGTGTCGAATTGGATGCAATAAAAACATCAATGAGAATATCTAGAACAGATCACATAAGAAATGAGATGATAAAAGAAAGAATGGGAATCGAGGAAAGCATAACGGATGACATCACTAACAGAAACTGATATGGTACGGCCATGTACAACGGATGAACGACGAAAGATTACCAAAGCAGGTCCTAGAATGGCAATCAATAGGGCGCAGAAAAAGAGGGCGTCCTAAACTAGAATGGTAACAGTCAATCCAAAGATCAATTAGTCAAAAAAACGTGACAGAAGATGATTGTCAGGATCGAATGAGGTGGAGAATAGGCGTCGGACAACGTAGAAAAAAGTTCTAAACCGACATAGTAGTAGTAGTACAGGCTAAGGAAATACTTGGGAAGTACTGGGAAATACTAGGAAAGACGAATTACCAGGAAATACCGAAAAATTCTGGGAAGTAATTGGGAAATACTAGGAAGAACTAGGAAATACCATAGAAAAAAAATTTAAGGAAATACTGGGAAATACCAGGAAATACGATAGATATATTCCTTTTGGTGTACAAAAATCGGCGATCGAGCCACCCCTCGATTACAACATTTTCGACGTTATCTGAAAACACATTTTTTTCGTCGAAAATAATACCTTCTCTAGTCATTGCTACGCGGGCTAGGAAGGTAAAAATATCAAAATGAGATAAGAAATAACCTACAAAAGAAAACTTGAGACAAGAACTGAAAGAGAAACAACTTTCAAACAACAATTATTTTAACTAAATCAAATCTAATTAGTACAACCAAATCAAATACGATTAGTAAAAAATTATGTTGGCCTGAGTATATATATTTTTTTACACACGAGCTAACCACAGTAAATTATAATTTTAAATATATGACCAAATGCAGACATACGATCGACATATACAACTTTATTAATAAAATTTTATTTAGGTATGTCTCTTAAAAATTATTTTTATTCTGTTATTAAATACTGTAGACATAAACAATTATACAAACATTATAAAGAAGCAAAAAAAATCACAAATGATTTTTTTAGATTGAAAAAAAGAATGCTAAGATAAGGCCAGATTGAAAAATTCTATCTTATAATCCTTAATTCCAACAAAGAGCTATCGAAAACTTGCTGAAGAGACCTTAAAAACAAATGTTCCAGGGTCAAAAACATGATTAAAGAATGCTAAGATACTAAGGCCAGTATGAAAAATTATTTCTTATAATTCCAACAAAAGGTACCAAAACTTACTGAAAGGGCCCTAAAATCAGAAGTGCCAGGGACCACAAAATGATTAAATAATGCTAAGATAATAATGCCAGATTGAAAAATTATTTCTTATAATCCTTAATTTCAATAAAAGCTAACAGCTTTAACCTTCCTAGCCATTTCTAAAACAAAGCAATTAAATAAAATTGACACATATATAGGGATGATTCTACCAAAAGTGGGCTATATGGATATCATTTTTGGTCATTGCCTTTAAATAACAGTACAGCACAGTAAATAATTCTGTTTTGTTAAATTTATGTAACTAATTAGGTGTAAGCTAAGAAACATTTATTTTCCCAAATTTTAGGAATTATTGCATAAAAATGCCAGAGGAATGAGGACCAGAGGAATGAGTTTTTTAATGGTTTTCCAATTTAAATCAAAATCTATTTAGACTACTTAACTTAAGTTTTATATAAACAAAGTTCCTATACTTATAATTTTAAAACAATCAACAAAAAAATTATACTAATGATATCAGTCGAATATTTACTTACCAGAAGAATGATAATTGAAGCGTTCCTTTTTGATTTCTCCGAAAAAAAATAATTTTCTGCCGAAAATAAAGAGATCTATAACTTAAACCAAACTAAAGTTGACATTATCTGTCAAAACTTGTTATCCTCACAAGTAAATTAGATATCCAGGGCCGTCTCTTTCTCTAGAAATTAACCGCTGGTATTCACAAATATTGTGTTATTAAATATGACTGCAAACTTAAGTTTTATCAATGTTTTGATAAATAGTTAAGACTTGATTAAATATTATTTATTAGGATATTTTTTTCAATCTGAGTTTTTAATATTTAGTTTGGGACTACACCAGAGGAATGAGGTATTTGCTTTGTAATAAAAAAAATGATAAACTTGCAATTTTTTTTATACATTAAACTCAAATGCTCCATAAAGAAAACATTTCGTTTTAAATCTTATAACTAAAACTATGCTTCATTTGCAGTCTGTGTTTGAAAAATATGCATTCCCACTCCACAGCACCATTTTTGTAGAATCATAGAGAATTTTTTATGGAATAATTATTTCTTATAATTGCAACACAAGCTAACAAAACTTGCTAAAGACACCCTAAGATGAGTGCCAGGGACCACAGCATGATTAAGAATGTTAAGATAATACGGCCACATTGAAAGATTATATTTTATAATCCTTAATTCGATGAAAAGCTACTGAAACTTGCTGAAGGCGCTCTAACAACAGAAGTGCCAGAGACCACAAGATGATTAAAGAATGCTAAGATAATAACGCCACATTCAAAAACTATTCCTTATCATTCTTAATTCCAACAAAAACTACCAAAACTTGCTAAAAGGGCCCTGAGAACAGAAATGCCAGGGACCACAACATAAAAAAAGAATGGAAAGATAAGGCCAGATTGAAAAATTCTATCTTATAATCCTTAATTCCAACAAGAGCTACTGAAACTTGCTAAGGGGGCCCTCAGAACAGAAGTGCCAGGGATAAAAACATGATTAAAGAATGCTAAGATACTAAGGCCAGATTAACAAATTATTTATGTTTTTTTTTTCGCAAAATTTGCTGAAGGGGCCCTAAAATCAGAAGTGCCGGGGACCACAAAATGATTGAATAATGCTAAGATAATAAGCCCAGATTGAAAAATTATTTCTTATAATCCTTAATGTCAATAAAAGCTAACAGCTTTAACCTTCCTAGCCATTTCTAAAACAAAGCAATTAAATAAAATTGACACATATATAGAGAATTTGTTATGGAAAAATTATTTCTTATAATTCCAACAAAAGCGACCAAAACTTGCTAAAGACACCCTAAGATGAGAAGTCCAGGGACCACAGCATGATTAAGAATGTTAAGATAATTTGGTCATTGAAAGATTATATTTTATAATCCTTAATTCTAACAAAAGCTACTGAAACTTGTTGAAGGCGCTCTAACAACAGAAGTGCCAGGGACCACAAGATGATTAAAGAATGCTAAGATTATAACGCCACATTAAAAAAGTATTTCTTATAATTCTGAATTCCCACAAAAGCTACCGAAACTTGCTAAAGGGCCCTGAGAACAGAAATGCCAGGGACCACAACATGAAAAAAGAATGGTAAGATAAGGCCAGATTGATATATAATCCTTTAATTCCAACAAGAGCTACTGAAACTTGCTGAGGGGGCTCTCAGAACAGAAGTGCCAGGGATAAAAACATGATTAAAGAATGCTAAGATACCAAGGCCAGATTAACAAATAATTTCTTTTTTTTTCGCAAAATTTGCTGAAGGGGCCCTAAAATCAGAAGTGCCGGGGACCACAAAATGATTAAATAATGCTAAGATAATAAGGCCAGATTGAAAAATTATTTCTTATAATCCTTAATTTCAATAAAAGCTAACAGCTTTAACCTTCCTAGCCATTTCTAAAACAAAGCAATTAAATAAAATTGACACATATATAGAGAATTTTTTATGGTAAAATAAATAAATAAGCGGCAGAATTTAATCGACCAGGTCAGTCAAGGTTCCCACCTTGCAAGCCGTTGTTTCGCAATCAAATTCTTTTTAAAAAACATTAATTAAATACTAACTCTTGAAGATTCCTGACCAGAATACAGACAGAAATAATATCTGCTTAAGAATTTTAAAAAAATTAGTTAAGCAGATTAAAAGTTTGTTTTGCTGAAGATTTAAGGATTGTCGAAGTTAGTGATTTTTCTCGTTAAAAAAGTTAACAAATATGATTAACGAAATTACAAGTTATTTTAACTTTGTTTTGCCGTTGGTGCTAGAATCAGGAAAAGTAAGTTTTTTTTTAATTTTTTAATTAATTTATTAATAATAAAAAAAAGTATTTTTAACTAAACTTCGAATTAAAAAAATAAAACCTAAATTTTAGGATATTAATTTATAAATAGCTATCCTTGTGCGTGATTTAATGCAGCAGTTAAAACATAATAGAACAAATACCAAATAAAAGAGTTTCCACAATCAAATTCTTGGAAAAAAAAAATTAAATACTGACTATTGAAGATTCTTTACCAGGATACAGATAGAGAGAACGCCTGCTTAGGAATTAAAAAAATAATAATAATTAAGCATATAAAGATTTTGTTTTGCTGGGGATTTAAATATTGTCGATTTCTTTTTCCTCAAAATATAAATAAAGAAATTACAAGATATTTTGTTTTGCCGTTGATGTCAGAATCAGGAAAAGTAAGTTTTTTTTAATAATAAGAAAAAAAACATAATTTTTAACTAAACTTTTAACTAAAACAAATTAAAAACTTTTGATATTAAACTATAAGTTTTTATCCCTATGATTCAACGCAGCGGTTAAAATAATAGAAGGAACAATAAATAAAATAGTGAAGATAAAAAGTTAAAAAAAACCTCTTACCTTTGTTGTAATTTTAGTATTAAAAATATAACATTTCATCGTTAAAATTTAAAAAACAAACCTCTTACTTTATAACAAAGATTGGAAAAAAAATGGCGCCCGTAGGCATGACCCAAATAACTTATTTTGAGTGAAAATTTTTAAAAAAATTGACGATCCCAAAAGTTTTCTATACCTACGGTATGCATGCTTAATAATAGAATAAATACCAAACAACAGAATTAAGACAACGGGTTAAAAAAACCTCTCAATGTGAAACTGTCAGAATACAAAAAATAAAAAAAGCCTTTTACCTTTGTTGTAATCTATGTTAATTTTTAAGAAAGTTATGACAATGATTGAAAAAAATGTTAACTTTGACATCTAGAAAACAGCGAACTCTTTTAATGATTTTTTTTATGTTTCTTGTTAGCAACTTTTGGAAATCAAACAAATAAATGGCGAAACGAAGAACGGAGTCGAGTGGGACATCGTGACCATTTACGACAGAAAAATTGAAGACCTGTTGATTAACAGCATTAAGAAAAACTATCCCAACCACAGGTAAAACTTAAGTAATCAATTTCAAATTAATAAAAAAGATTAATGTATTTCAGTAAAATACTAATAGTGAATTCTTTCGAGAAAGTTAGTGGGCCACTTGTGGTCCACTGCCACTGTTTTGGTGCTGTCAAAAAATTGCCCCAGTGCAGTGTCAAAAGAATACAAAAGTGCACTAGTGCAACACGAGCTCGGAGAGCCCGTGCCAAAAAATGTGCTCTGAATGCAACACTGGGCTTGTCAGTGAGTCAAAAGAATACAAAAAATTGCACTAGTTTTCCCAAAAGAATACGAAAACTGCACTAGTGGCGCACCAGTGCTGCACTTTTTTCCCAACAGAATTCGCCATAAATTCTAGTGCCCAATACGGAAGGTTCTAGTAGTCAACTCAACAAAGTCGGTTCTTTTCAGCGACCCGAACAAAACCACAATGTTTCTTAAGAAAGAATTCGTAAATTCCCAATTTATACATATGTCCTATTGCCTGCGAGGAAGCATTTTTTTGTAAAATAATTTGATTCATAATTTTTTTTAGTATTATTGGAGAAGAAGAATCAAGCTCAAAAGACAAAATTAACGAACTAAATGTAGAACCCACGTGGTTTATTGACCCTATTGATGGCACAGAAAATTTTGTAAGACGATTAAGGTACAGATTTACAGAAAAAAACACAGCCCATAGCTTAAAACACAACATCTGAAAATATTATCATAATAGAATGGGTTTATTTTAATTTTGTAACACAGCATGAATAACTATACAGTGGGTATCCAAATATCTATTTCTATTTTTATAGGCTATCCTGTATCTCTGTAGCAATGACGATAAACAAGGAATTGGTATTTGGAATAGCGTATAATCCATTCATGGACGAGTTGTTTACAGCAATCAAAGGACAGGGGGCGTTTCTGAATGGAGAAAGAATACATGTTTCAGGACAAACAGGTAAGTAATAATAAAATTATCATCAAAAGTAAAAAGGATACAAAAATATGGTAAATTTAAGACAAACAATCAATTTTATTTTTTTTTTGCAGAATTATCACAGTCATACTTCAACTACGAGATAGCAATGGCCAGGGTCAGTCAAGACTTTTACAACCTTTACATGTACAGATTGAAGCATCTAATATCCAAAGTTTTAGGGTAAGAAATAACAGATATTTTTAAAATCCTAGACGAAAACCATGAAATTTCACTGACATAAAGAAAACAATCATTTTTAAATAACTCGTTTCCGTGGTAAGAGCACGGATAATAGAACATTGATGGATTGGATTTAACCAAAGTAAAAGGAGCAAATCAAAAATGGCCGCCGTCCCGGCCTTTTTGGTTTAGAAATGTCAAGGGCTTGTCAATCGCAGTTTTTGTTTATTTGTTTTTTTGTCAGTTTTTTTATTTAAATTTGGGATGAAATATAACTTTTAAAAACTGCTCAGGACCTTAAAATATTACTTTTTCCATTAGAGAAGGAGAAGTCTGAAAATTTCTTTCTTTTTCAACAAAAATAACTGACTGACTGAATCACTTCATTTTTTGTCCTCGGCTACCAGGGCCACGCCGGACATGTACCGTTACTTTTTGTACGCGCACTACTGTACTGTCTATAAATATAACTTTATAGTCACTTTTCTAGGGACACTCCCATGCTCTATCCTGAAGAATCATTTTTTTTCTAATTTTTTGACATCTTACATACTAAACACTACAATTCTAGCTCCAAGCATTACTTCAAACCAAGCCACATGCAGAAAGCAAAGCCATGCAAACACTTTTCATTACAATTTCTTGTCATTTCTCTGAAGAAAGTCCATCAAACACCCAATCTGTCCCTTGTTCCCAATGGTAAACACAATGTCGTTGACATTCAAAGATTGTACCATTTTCAAATTATATGCCAAACTGTCGATAAGCTCACCTATATTGTTATTATTTTCACAAGCAAATATTGTATGCAGTAGGTTACCTTCTTCACCACACTCACAAAGATCATTCTGTCTCACTCCTATAGGGCTGTCTAACAAAACATATGATCAAATCCAAGATGTCTTCCATGGGACAAACAAACCGATTTCCCATAAGCCGTAATGTTAACAAAAACGTAAATTTTACAAAAACGACAAGAGCTTTAGTCTCAAAAATTAATCAGTTTTAAGAATAGATCCTTTGTGCATATGAGAAAAATGCGTTTTTCTTAAAAATATTAAACTAAAGCGAGAAAATCTGAAATAAAAGGGACCATGTTTTCTTCAAAAAAGTAGGTTATGTTTTTGTTTATTTTGTTTTTTTTTAAACTTTTTTTCTAGTTTTTTCACTTATTTTGAATTATTACATGGGCGCACCAAGGGGGCGGGGGGCTAGGGGGCCGGACCCCCCAAACCACCTATTTTTTTAGATATTTTCCATATATTTCATGAGTAAACAGAAAAAATAGCATAAAGTACATCATGAGACCTCTGGGGTCCCCCAAAGGTTTTTGAAGTTTTTTGACCAATGAATCAATGAACTATCAGCCCAAGGTAGGGGAAAGTAGTTCTATTCAAAGAGCTCACTTCAAGGCTCACTTAACAGAGACGAAATTGAAATAGACTAAACTTTTCTCATCAGATTCAGGTTTTCTATTAGGATCTTTTGTTGTACTTGACTAAACCTTTTGCTAAGTAATAGGCCTTCTATAGCATTAAACTGTGAAAAATATTTCACTATGATTTTTAGGTTTAGACAAAGTTTAATCACGGATCATCTTAACAAAGGTGATCCGTAGTTTAATTGTTTTAACCCTCCAGTAGTAAAATGAAAAAGAGGCACAACTTATAGGTAGGTCAGTCCAACAGATCAATATGCACATATAAGTTCCAACCAAGGTTGGTCAAGCAAACTTCTAATAAGTACTTTACAAAATATGTTTATTTAAAAAAATATAAGGAAACATTATATAAAAAAAAAACTTGCAAAATTAAAATACAGTTTTTTCTTGTCATTGGCCTCACACACCGTACATCACCATATGATTTTCCATGAACTATAATACATAGGGCTTAAGTACGGTCAAATTCATCAGCTCACAACAGTAAGTACTGTTCAAATTTTACAACAGTACAATATTCGCTGTTGTATTACTACTGTTACTATTACTTTTATTACTGTTTTTTTGTAACAATATTTGCTCAATTATGTATCTAAAAGTTTATGCAAATAAACATATACTCTACTCTACAATTGGGCGTAACAGCATATGACCCATTAGGAGTATTAGAACCCAAATTTTTTTGAGAGAAATTGAAAAAAATATCTGAGAGAACTTATTTGTTTTTCTTGTGGTCATCAAAGTCAACAAAGATTACTTTTTTATCCATCTATTATTAATGATGGCAAAAAAATTTTTTTTGCTAATAAGCTCAGTACAGTACCGGAGAAATTTCACAACAGGACTTGTAGTAGGTCCAGTCAGATACTATACAAATTTTACGGTGTACAAGTTTTAGGTGTCAAAAAGCATGGAAATAAAGGAAAATTTGCACCAAAATAGTTTAAGATAAAAAGAGGTTTGAGTTAGGGAGACTGTCAAACTCACCAGTTTATTCTAAACTGTTTTGAGGTCTGTAAAATAAATATTTATTAAAGAAAAAGAAACTTTGATGATACAGGACTTCACTCGACACTATACAGGACGCTACACTACCAAAAGTTTATTTAAGGTTCTGTAGGATGTGTACAAATTTGGTTCAGCTCATTATTCACACTTTAACCTCATATTGTTTTCCTTTTCTTTCTTCTCGGGACCCTTTTTTCAACCATCATTTTTAAAATTTTTCAACCGTTTTGAAACAATGGATGAATGGATATTCAGGAGAGACCCAGTCATGATCATTGCTGTATTGTATTGCCTAGAATAGTAAAAAAATCATAGTGAAATATTTCTTACAGTTTAACACAATTCTATGTTACACTTCTGCAAAAGGTCCACTCAAGCACAAAAAAAGATCCCAATAGAAAATGTTGCCAAAATGGCAGTTGCACATTTATCCAAAACAAACCTGACAAAAAACTTTCGAATATTTCAATTTATCCTCTGTTAAGTCAGGTAATAGAGCACTTATCCACTTTCTTTTCCCTTCTTTGAGCTGATACCTAGTTCATTTAAATCAAGATGATTTTTTAAGGTCAAAATACTTGGCATTCCATCAAAACCAACATTATCAAGCTCTCCCCAGCTGCCACAATTCATAACAGCACAGAAACTAATAGCAATGATTCAAACTGAGTAAAAAACTGGAAAAAAAGTAAAAAAAAAAACAAAAGTAAATAAAAACATAACCTGACTTTTGAACAAAACATGGTCCCTTTTATTTGAGATTTACTGGCTTCAATTGATTTTTTTTAAGAAAAACGCATTTTTCCCATGAGTACAAAGGTTCAATACTTAAAACAGCATCTTTGTTGTAAGTTAAATCGTTTCACTTTTTTTAAAAATTACGTTTTTGTTAACATTGCGGCTTATGGGAAAACGCTTTGTTTGTCCCATGGCGACCATCTTGGATCGAAAAACAGCTGATCGTGACAGTTCGTTAGACAAGCTAATTCTATTTAAATGGGTTGGTACACAGCAATGGTTAGCCCTCATAATAACAATAACTGACAGTCTCCGCCATTTTGATAAGGCCGTGATAAAATCAAAGTATAAGTAGACTTGGTTCGGCTGCCTACCAGTGCCCAACTGTTTTTACCACGTTTTCAATGGTAATGTCAAACGCCTGGTGTACCCACTCTTTCTATTTTCGTTGGTCGTGAAATACAATCTCTAGCTGTTCTAATATCTCTAGGTAAGAGCCGACTTGTCAGAGATGACCTTGAATGTATCGCCATCTAGTTTTACTATACAGAAAACCACTAAAATTTGTTCAATAAGACCATTTCAAAGGGAAAAAAGGATCTCTCGTTATTTATTTAGTTTATCTGTTTTTAGATTAAGGTCCTTTGGTTCCGCTATTCTTGGACTGTGCTATGTAGCGTGTGGAAGATTCGATGCATACCAATGTGATGGTCTGTATCCATGGGACGCAGCTGCAGGCACTTTAATAGTCAGAGAAGCTGGTGGAACTGTAAGAGATTCATCAGGTAGGCACTATAATGATGCACAACTAAATGTTTTTTTTCCAACCTTTGGAAAATTATATTTAAAAAAAAACGCCAAAACCTTTTACTAATTTTTTGAATTGGTTATGAATTGTTTAGTGTAGTAAAGACGAAAGATCTTTGACCGAAACTGTAACAATAGTTTATATAGGAGCCAAAAACGAGGAATGAAAATAGATGAGTCCAAAACTAGATATATCAAAATCTCAAAAAACAACGAGAGATATGCTGATAATTTTTACGTAAAATTGTTTTTAGTTTTTATTATTTTGTGTGGTTTAAAAATGATTTATGACAATTATATTAACACGGTAAAAAAATTTGTCTACAATAAAAATACGTACTTTTCTTAAATAAATTGTTTTACCTTAAAACAATTTGTTTTGAATTAAAATATTTTCTTTTAGTTCAACGCAGCGTTTAATCTTAAATTGAGACTTTATGTGTCTTCTTTAATTGTTTTGTTTCAGTATATTCTATGCTGTAACAAAGCAAATTGTCTTCATATAAGTAATATTTTGCTTCCAGAGAAGACGGTGCCGAAGTTTAATTTAGTGCTCTTGGTGAATAGGAAAGCACAAATTATTTTACTTTAAAGCAATTTGCTTTAATCTAAGACAATTTTTTTACCGTGGATTATTTCTAATATTAAGAATATGTTAATAATTTTTAGGCAAAGAATTCGACCTAATGAAACCGAACTTTATAGCAACCTCTTCAAGAGAGTTATCAGATCAGTATATAAAAATAGAAAAAGTAGCTGATCAAGAAAGAATAAAAAACGAAGCAGCAAGACAACCTTTTGTACCATAGATGATTCTGTACAAAAAAAAATACCAAATTTTTGTTTAAACTCAGAACATATAAATAATATTAGGTAATAGTTATTAGATGGCATTTGTGATGAGTAGATATAATTCTGGTTTGGAATGTTTTTTTTTTGTTGCTTTCTAGGCTGTAGAAAAAAGTGCTGCATAGCTATTAGTCCACAGCACACCGGTCTATTTTCTAAGTGATGAGTAACAGGCTGAATGAAGCTTTCCATGAAAGCTTAGTCTGTTACTCATAACTAAAAAACTAGATTGTTGTATTCTTGACTATCTGATGTTATTAAACATATTATTTATAAACAATATCTATTTATTTCAACAGTATCTACAGCAAAAAGCTAATTACAGATACTTTCTTACATTAAAAAAAAAGATTCTATAAATTATGTCACTTACATTACACATCAAGGTAAATACCAAACCAATCAAATTACATACATAATTTCTTTGGTTTAGTGACAATCTATTAAATACTTTTAATAAGATCTCGTTATCACAATTTCTTTGTGGGTAAAATCCAAACTTTCTAAAAAGCATGACTTTTAAAAATTTTCTTTGAACTCCCTCAAGCATCCCAAATGTCATATTGGAGAACCAGATAACACTCCAATATTCCAGTATACTTTCAAATAAACCCAGCAACTTTTTGAGCACTCTCAATTTTAGAAATAATATGTGATGAAAATGAAAGATTAGCATCGAAGGTTATCTGGGTGTAATCTTTTTGTTCAGATATTGTATAATCAAATTTAATTAATAATAACAAACTGTATCCACTTACCCCTCTGTGAGTGTTATGTCCCCCATAAGTCCCATGTTCTCCACTTTGAGGAGGACCCATATGTCCATGGGGCTGTCCCTGGTGTCCAGGAGGTACCTGATGACTCAAAGATCCCTGAGAAGGCGGTCCAGAATGAATGGGAGGGCCTGAATGATGACCCGGTGGACCTGAATGGCTAGGAGGACCCTGGTGGTGTAATCCACCTGATGGAGGGGCTAAGTAACTGTGTGGTAGGGGATGATGACCTAGGAAATAAAAAGAACGTGTCTGTACAGTCGGGGACTTTTTAAATTGCCGTAGTATTTTTTTTCTATCAAAAAAAATCTTTTAAAGACATCAAAAAAATAAATTTTTAAATATGGATGTATACAGACAGAGGTAAGGTTCACAATTTTTTTGTTTTGGTTCAAACTACTTTTCCGAATTTCAAATAGGAATATTTTTTATTTTCGAGGGCGGCAATTTAAAAAGTCCCCGACTGTACAAGGGGTTTGCCATAATGTCAAGCTTATTTATATGGGTATTGCTAAAAGTTGTTTCCCGCTCGTCTCTACATAGAGTAATAAAATTAAACGTCATTAAGGGTGACATTTCAAAAAATCGTAAGCGTCTACAAAAATCAATGATTTTGGGAGGTTTTAGGTATTTCTAGAGACAGTTGCCCCATATTAATTTTTTAATGAACTCCTTGCTAAGCCCCAATATGAAAATGATAATTCAGAATATTAGCCCAGTCATTAGGTAAAAAAACCCTAAAATTTGAAAAAAACTAGGTGCAAGCTGGATTATTATACAGGGTGTTTCAAAATTCAGTAACATAACTTTAATGTTCAATTCTATAAGTGATTTCAAGACAAAATTTTCATATACAATGAAACCTCTCCTTGCGGACACCTTTATTAAGCGGACACTCCCTTTAGGCGGACAAATTTTTTGGAACCAAGCTTTTCCCTATTTCTTTACATGTAAAATTCATTCCAATAACTGGACACTCTAATAACCGGACGCGGACAATTTTTTTCGGTTAAAAAATTCTGAAACCTCCCTTAACCGGACGCGAACCACTGCACAACATGCGCATAAAAATTATGAAGTATGTTGGCAACAACGCACTTTGCAGCTGGGAAATTACCTCTCTCCTTTTTAATGCGGAGACTAAATACTTCTGTCATATTTACAACATATTTTATTCGTCGGGACTGCTGTGTTTTATTTTTATTGTTCAATTGGATAGTAATAGATCTCTTTGAAATGATGCTAGTAAAAATCTTCTAAGTTTTCGTGAAAAAATTGAAGTTGTTAACGTTTCGGAGAAGTAACATCTATCAGCACGAAAGATCGCTGAAAAATTTAATATCGGAAAAACTCAAGCAACGAAAATTGTTAATAAATATATATTAAAATTTCGCAGTTCCCTATCATAAGCGGACACCTCCAATAAGCGGACAAAATCGATGGAACCGTGAGTGTCTGCTTATAGGAGGTTTTACTGTAAACATAGGTCCTCAAACGCTTTATTTTCGAGGTACAGGGTTAAAGTTTAGTTTTTTTATATAGTTTTTTGTTTATAGCTTGTGCAGTTTTTGAGATATTTAGTTCAAATTTGGCACGTATATTAAGCTATAGACACTACACTATTAGACATGCCAATTGATAGTAAAAATATACAGGGTGATATTTTTCAGGGGTCATGTCGCCTTTTTTCCCGGATTTTTTCCTTGTAAGCCACTGGTAGGCAGAACTAGATAGTTTAAGACAAGACATAAAATCCTTGTTTTGTTTGCAAACTTTTTTGTTTCCCGCAATTTTTTTGCATCTTTAACCGTTTTAGAGAATGTCGCAGTTTCACCAAAGGCTGCTATTATAAAATAAAAAATACGCCAGTATGGCATCGCGAGTATATTAAAATAAACAGATTAATTAAAACTCATTTCGCATGCCTAATATTGTAGTACCTATAAGTAAATATACGTGCCAAATTTTAGCTAAATATCTTAAAAACTGTAAGAGCTATAAAAAAAACAAAATTTTAACACTGTATCTTGAAAACTAAGCGTTTGTGGACCTATGTTTATATGAACTTTTTGTCTGGAAATCACTCAAGGAAATTAGGATTAAAATTATGTTATTGAATTTTGAAGCACCCTGTATAATTATTCCTTAGCATCTGGGACACATCCCCGCATATTCTTCGCCAAAATCCCCCTTGAGCATTCCTAGATATAAGGCCCCAAATGTCCTAATAATCCGTTTTTTGCGTTTTCCTCGAAAATTAATTATTTGTTTTTAAAGTGATGAGAGAAAAAATACGCAGAATCATTCGATCTATAACGTCAAATTAAGAAAGAAATCTAACCAAACATTTGAAAAGTTACATTTAAAAAAAAATAAAAAATTTTAATTTATTTTTTTCAACCCTGTACTTTGTTTTAAAATGTTTATACTTTATATTATTAAGCTTGATCCTCACTTGTACAAAATACCATGTTCTTAAATTTACTTTTTGTTTCTTTAAAATTAAACAACTTTAAGTAAGGGTTCATTCAATAATAGCTGGACCGCTAATGGGATTTGGAAAAAATATTTTTATACTATTAAGCACTGTACGAGACAAACAAGCATATACAAAAAAAGTTCAACTTCTCGGTAGAAACAGCTATAAAATATGCGCAAATCAGTACA
This sequence comes from Aspidapion aeneum, assembly GCA_963576565.1. Taxonomy (NCBI): domain Eukaryota; kingdom Metazoa; phylum Arthropoda; class Insecta; order Coleoptera; family Brentidae; genus Aspidapion; species Aspidapion aeneum. The sequence continues at coordinate 120,073,748 of OY755040.1, forward strand.
CTTTTATTATATTTGAAATTCCTGCCAAACTGCTATTGATAGCAAAAATAGTGTTTCACTAAACTTTAATGGGACAAAGAGGTTTAACAAAATAAAGGTAGTTTTTTAAGGGTTTGAAATTATAAACATAGGTTCATGAAATTTTACCGAATTGTTGCATCATGATTTTTCCCCAAATATACATGTATCATTAAATACGTTAATGATATATATATTAAAAGCTTTGGTGTCTAAAATTATGCCATAAAATCTAAAAATTGCATATTAATATGAGTATCTGTTAAAACATTATGTAAGTACCTCTGTTTATAAATTTTAACCCTTAATAAACCACCCTTATGTTCCATTTATTTTGTCTAAACCCCTTTTGTCATATTTAAGTTTCGCCAAACACTATTTTTTTTTTAAATTTTACAAAAAATACTTTAATATCTGTTAAGCTGGAATTTTAAATAAAAGTATGCGCATTTGCGCGTGGTTTAGTACTGCTTCTAACCAGAAGTTGAATATTTTTAATATTATGCTTTTTTTTCACATAGGCTAATTCTATAAAAATAAAATTTTCAAAATCCCATTTTGGTGGTCTGGCTGGTCTTAACCATCTTCCCAACCTTTACTTAAAGTTGTTTAACTTTAAGAAAACAAAATTTTAGTTGGTAGTGGTGTTTTTTACAAGTGGGGATCAAGTCTAATATTATAAAGTATTAATATTTTAAAACAAGTTACCTATAGAGTGAGAAAATTTTTTTATTAAAAAAAATATTTTTTTTTAAATATATTTTTTAAATGGTAGGTTGGGCTTTTTTTAACTTTATAATATAGACCAAATGATTTTGCGTATTTTTTCTTTACTAATTTTTTTTGAAAATATTATTAGTTTTCAAGAAAATCACAAAAAACTGATTTTTGTAACATTTGGGTGAAGTCAAGCTCAAGGAGGATTATGTGGATCAGATGCTAAAGAATAATTATGCAAAAATCCAGCTTGCACTTATTTTTTTCCAGGTGAGTTTCTAATATGACTGGGCTGTATTTATTTAAAATGTGAAAGTGATACCTTTTCTGAAAACCAAGAATACCCACCATAATCCTTTCCTGGTGGCCCAGAGTGACTATTTGGTCCAGAATGGCTAGTTGAAGAAGAACCACTCCCAGAAGTCGGAGGGGCACCTCCTGAATGGGAGGTGGGAATAGATTGGGAGGTGGAAGTACTATGGGAGGAGTGGCTTGGTGCAATGCTATGGGTGGTTATGTGGGATATTATGTGAATGGGCCCAGAGGAGTGGTGGGTGGAAGGTGTGTGAGATATTGGGGGAGGAGGCATTGAGTGGTGTGAAGGGGGAGGTCCTAAAATAACAAAAAAACTGTAGCAATAAGTAACATTTTCAGTAACCAAACTTTTTATAAAAAGTCCATATCCCTCCTCCAAGTTTTAAAAACTATACACACACAAAAATAGGTAAAGTTACATAATTTATTTATGAAATAAAAAAAAAACATTCCATAATTCTTGATTAGTCTTCAGAGAAACATACATAATGTTAATGTATAGGTAGAAGTTTGTCATCTGCTTACCACTTAAATGATGTCCAATGTGTTGTCCTCCATGTGAAGGTGGAGGAGGTAATCCAGGATGGGGTAAGTGTTGTGGAGGGTGGTGACTGCTGCTGGAGGTTGGAGGATGACCTAAGCAAGAGTATTTTTATATAACCAAAATCACAATCAATTTATTTTAGCAAAATTAAGGAAAAAAAATAATTTTAATATTAATTATTTTTAAACATCAGGCTTCCCCAGAAAAGTTTATTGTATTTTTTTCTGGAGTTTTGCAAGACTATTATGGGACCCTTTTTTTAATCCAGGAATATTTTGTTTGCTTTTAATATTAAAAACTAGCAGGAACAACATACATATATTTATAAACAAAAAGTGGCTCCTAACTCCCATATACTCCTCTAGTAAAAAACCAGACATTAAAATTAATTAAAATGGAAAATAAATACTTATTAACTTTGCCAGAGAAGTGAATGTAAATTCAGGTCAGGTTAGTTAGCACAATGCATCTGGTTTGATACAAAATGAAATGCGATTTTTTTCGTCTTGACTGACCCCTTTATGATTGGTGCATATATCTAAATTACTTCTTGTATACTTACTAGACCCATGGGTTGAGGAAGGATGAAAATTACTATGAGATGAAGTAGTGTTTCCTGCAGACACAGGAGGCTGGTTTGGTGGCGCTGATGGAGGCCCCATGGGACTCTGAGGTGGAGGCATGGGGCTGTTTTGCGGTGAAGGGCTGGTCATTATTGCTACTTAATAGTTTACCTGATAACAAAAAAATTACATAAGGGTTGAACATTATCACCAGTATTTACTAAAGGGTGCTAAGTGCTAAGTCCTACAATCCTAGGTTTAAAAGTCTACATTTTGGTTGAAGGTTTAACTCATTTTTCCCCTAAATGCAATAGTTTTTAATATTTATATAAATTGTTCATAAATACCTTGCGATATGGGTCATCTTTTTTTGTTGTTACAAAGACATTATTTCCACACAAAGGTTATAAATAAATAAAAATAATCAAATTTTTTGGTTTAACAATGGTAGCCATATTTAAACCTGCAAATGTCACTAGGAAATGTCAAATAAAGTCCGTGTCAGCTGCCCGCTATATTTTACATGTTAATTTTTTAGACAAGTTAGCGACGATTAAACCGATTGGTGAATGTTTTAGTGAATGAGTAATTGAAAAGGGATTCTAATATATCTTGTGCTTTTTACAGTATTTAAATATTGATATGTATTTAGTACGGTAATGCATCTACAGATATAGTTTTAAGTTATTTATGTATTATTTAGCTTTGACTATTTTTGTATGTAAGTTTTTTTGTCAATCATGGATTATTTCTATTATTTTTCGAACTTTAAACCACCCCTCAGGGGTGGTACTACAATTTGAGACTCTTTTTAACGGGAATCCTACGACTGCACGGACTAAGTTTCCAAAAAATGACATTTGGTTACAAAAATTTTTGTGGTTTTTTTTTATTTCTAAAGTTAATTTGAATTTATATGAGATGAAACTCACTGAGAAATGCTTACTATCATATTGCACATTAGGGTGAACCAAATCTTTGCAGTTATTTGACCTGTGAGTATTAAAAAAATACACTTAAACCAGTCTGTATCAAGTCTATAGACTTGATACTTAAACCCGGTCTACAATGCTAAGTCTTAAGGTCTTAGTAAATACTGGTGTAAGAATTTAAAATTTACTTGAAATATGTTGTGTTTTTATGTAGGTACACTGTAAGTACAGGGTGGATATGATATGACCAAACCTGGCCTGAATACCAGCCCATACACACAAATTTTATTTCAAAAGGCTTTTGACACAACTTGACAGAAAAATCTTTAAAAAATTGGAACAAGTGCTACAGTGGTTTATTTAACTAATAGAACTCAACAAACTAAAAGTAAATAATATCATTAGCAAAAAAAAACAAAATTAGAGATTATACAATCATTGCCAAAATACTAACAGGGCTCTGTCTTAAGGCCCCTACTTTTTATTAATGACATTTTTTTGGCTGATTTTAATGATGGCATAGTTATTACCTCATTAAACTCATCTGAAATGAATTAGCTATGTAACATATGACCTAGAATTACACAAAACTTGGTTCAGATTAAATAATATTATATATTATGATATATTTATCAATACAGATAAGACTACTTGTTTCACTAAAAGGTAAAATACATTTTCAGAAACCTTTAAAATTTTACTTTTGCAGCCCTAATTCTAACTTATCAAACCCAGACAATTGTAGCTGTGCCTTAATAGAACAATGCTCAGAAACAAAATATCTTGTAATTATTTTTGATGATAAACCTTTAAAAAACACAATTTATTGCAAAAAAGCTAATATTTACACTTTCCAAATTTTATTATATTAAAAATATTATTCCAATTAAATTAAAAAATAATTTTTATTTTGCAATAGTTTAATCAATTTTTATTTAAGGGATAATGGTGTGGGGCAGAATTAATAAAAAAAAGGACTAGGAGAATATTCATACCTTTAAAAAATTAAATGTCAACTTTATTGCTTTATTCAGTACTGGCTTTAATATATGTAAATTTATTAGTACAGTAGGTAAAAAAGTTTCATTCTAGATTTTAAGTTGCATTTCTGTAAATTTCATTTTTTTTGTTCTATAAGGAACACAGGATAAAGTTTCTCAACTTGCTCAACACTTCCAAAGAAAATAAATTTAGGAAATTAAGTTCTATGGGAGGGGTCATCAGCTGAGCCAAATTTGTACACCATACTACAGGGCTTTAAAATAAATTCAGGATCCTGTAGTATACTTTAGGGTACTGTATAGTGTCCTGTGGAGTCCTGTAGAAAAAATTTGTACACCTATGGGCAGCTCATCACCCTTCAACCCCACGTTTTGGACTACTCTTCTGGGGAGGCAGCTCCGAAAGAACTTTTATTATCTAAAAACGAGCAATAAGACAAATACTTGGGCTTCACTATATTGAAACTTGCAAAAACAGATTTAAAGAGTTGAACATTCTTACATTATATGGTCTTTATGTATATGAAATGCATACAATGTTATAATAAATTGCCAAAACAAGTGCAAAACCTTACAGATGCAACTAACTTCAAAAGAACTCTCAAACAATTACTGATAAAACTAGAACCCTACAGTTTTGAGGAATTTATTGTGGCAAATCTGGAAAATCTTTTATGATGGAACAGCTACTATTCCATATGTAAATGCAGATTAAAATATGAAAAAGTTTTTATAGGATTTTGTTGTAATATTGTTTTATATGATTTTCATATTAGATTTTTATTTTAGATGTAGCCATGACACCATTTTTGTAAAATATTTACATAAATAAAGTTGCTTTTGAACTTGAGCTTGGTTCTATGTGAATCTCATATTGACACTTAAGAAACAATACCTCATATCTCCATTTTTACTGAAATTGAGATTATTTCCTAAAATTAATACTCGCTCTTGTATCCAATAGTTACCAATTACTCATATCTCCAAGGTTACTATTAACACCTTAAATAAACATCAAAAAATACCTTATACATCCACAAAAATCATAAAATGTAGGTATGAAACAGTTTTTTTGCTCTCCTGTAAAATTGTTGTTTGGGAGATATGAGGTATTGTTTCTTAAGTGTCGATATGTAATATGTGCAATTTTGGGTTGAATAAATAAATTACAAATAAAATTACAAAATAACTGGTTATGCTTCAGGTATATTGTACTGATTCTTCTATTTTTTCTGTTCTTTGTTTAGTAATGATGTGTTAAAAAAGATGAGACAATTCAATATTAAATTTATAGACAGGTAAGAAAACAAAAATTGAACATAAACATCTTTCGTTTTCTGCAGTAGCTCATTAGGAAAAACCATTAGAGTAAAATTAAAAGTAAAACAATAAAAAATAATATATTTTTTGTTTTTCTCACTTTTTTTGGGATTCCTTATGGTATTCCCTTGAAAAACTCATAATTTCTGGCCAATTTCTACATCATTATCTAATAACTAGGATTCCACCACTTCCATATTTTCCCTAGGAAAATGGAAACTCAAGGAAAACTCACTGACACCTACAGAATCCAATAAACCCTGCCATTTTGGCCGGGCCAGAGTTTTTGTTGTTTACTTGTTTTATTATTTGGTATTTCCGTCCTTTTCTTTTGTATCGACACGAATATTGATGGTCTCTCTTACGTAAAGGGGCTTTCATTTAAGTTGCTTTAATTTTTTTTCGTTGGCCTTGGCTAATACCCTGTTGCCACCCAAGGACTTCACACAGAGTACAGCATGTCCCATTTTCGATAGGATTAAATGGGAAACTCGTTTATTATTAAAGATATTGATTTTCTGATTGCACCATTGCACCTTACCGTGCTTTTTTTTAGAGCCCTTAAAAATGGCGTAATCAGATTTTTGCTATACTCCGTAGTTTCGCTAATACAGGAAGTTTTTGTATTTTTAATAATCCCTTGTATCTCGCTTATTTTGCGAGATATTTTTATTCTGTAAAAACCTTTTCATGGCAACTTTTTTAGAAGAAAATAATGACGTTGTCAACTTTTTAAAATATTGTTTAGTTTTTGAGATATCGTATTTATCATAAAAAAATTAAATACGGACCTGGATTTTTTTATTACTATTTTGATTGGTTTCATGCTAGTATTATCATAAAATAATAAAAATTTTAAAAATTTTTGTTTTAACGTAAAAAAATATTTATTATTAAAAAAAAAATTAGTCCGAACCTGGATATTTTTAACATAAATATAAATTAAAAATTGCTAGATAAACAATTTTTAGTTTAACTGTTTTAATACTTAGCATATTAAATTGGTTTTACGTTAATTTACACATTTATTTGAAACAAACTCTACGAAAAATACAAAAAAAAACAAATTATAAAAAATAACATTGTTGGCATTTTTGAGTAATTTTTCTTAACGCATTTTGCATAAAAATATTTCTGCCATTTAAATATTGGGATTTTGTTGCTTGAATGAAGCAGTCAAACATATCACATTTTTCAAAATCTGGATATGGTCGATTTCTAGTCAGTTTAAAATAATTGTAAGCCATTCACAAAAACGACAAGTAAAATGACAATGTCAATTCCACGCTTTTGTTTTGTAAATTTCACGACCTGCTGTGCTACCATCAAATAATTAGTATGATATTATTTTTGTAACTTTTTAACGTTTTTTACATTATTTATAAATATTTTAATTATCATTTCAAAACAGATAAACTAAACATCGTTCAACTAGTGTGTCTTGCAATTTTTAATTTATAATTACGTTGGAAATTTCCAGGTTCGGACTATAATTTTTTTTTTCAAATATTAAATAGTTTTTTTAACCTTAAATCAAAAAAATATTAAAGTTTTATCATTTTAAGGTAATAATAGCATGGAACCAATGAAAGTAGTAATAAAAAAAATCTATGTCCGTATTTAATTTTTTTATGATAAATACCATATCTCAAAAACTAAACAATATTTTGAAAAATTGACAACGTTATTATTTTGCTCTAAAAAAGTTGCCATAGAAAGGTTTTTACAGAATAAAAATATCTTGCAAAATAAGCGAGATACAAGGAATTAATTAAAATGCAATTTTTTTAAAAACTTAGCGAAACCACGGGGTATAGCAAAAATCTGATTACACCATTTTAAAGGGCTCCAAAAAAGAGCACGGTAAGGTGCAATCAGAAAATCGATATCTTTAATAATAACCGAGTTTCCCATTTAATCCCATTGAAAATGGGACACGCTGTACAGGGTGGGGCATTTTCGTTGGTTTTATAGGGTACAGGCTAAACGGTAAGAGATACAAAAAAACTGACATACGTGTCCCGTCCTCTTTTTTAGTGTCTTTTTTAATGGCGCAATCAAATCTACGCTAACTATATTGGTTTAGCAGATATAGGGTGATTCTCAAAAATTGGCGATTTTTATTATCTCTTATTACTCGGTTATTTATGGAGATAGAAAAAAACTTCAAATACAAAAGTTTTATGATTTTCTACATAAAATCCAGTGGCGTAACCAGAAAAATTAAAAATGTTTTAGTTTTCAAGATATTATCAAAAGTAACATTTTGTTAAATGGAACACCCAGTATGTAAGTATCTCAAAAAATTGATTTTTTTCTTGTGATTACAATGATATATAACACTTAATACTTTTCTTTGTCCTAAATAGGTATAATACGGAAAAATATATTTTTTTTGTAGTTGGCTATGAATTGATTCAATATTTTTTTATTTTATAGTTGGTATATTCAGAACCTACTTAACGAGAATATTAAGATATTACTAAACTATAACAACAACAACATAAATTTGTAATAAGAACTGAATAGTTATTATAAAAATTAGTTACAAAAGGTGCTCAAATTCTCTCCCATTCTGCTCAAGCCATTTTTCTACTCGACTTGTAACCGAACGAGTGGTATAGATGCCAATATTTGATACTCTCTCAATGCAAATAATAAAATTTACCCTAAGTTCCTCTATATTGTTACTTCGTGTTTTATAAATTTCATTTTTGATAAATCCCCAAAAATAAAAGTCGAGGGTGGTCAGGTCGGGAGAACGCGGGGGCCATCGGTTTGGCCCATATGTACCAATCCAATTTTCATCAAAATTGGCAGTTAGCAAGTTCATTATCATATGGCTATTATGTGCTGGAGCACCGTCTTGTTGAAAATAAATATTATTTATTTCACCTAATGGCATGTTATCCAACTCTATTATTACATATTCTTCCTAAATATGTCTGTATCCTTCTGCATTCATGTTTTCATTAAAAAGCCTGTAGTTAAACACTCTATTTCGATACAGCGCTATCAAAGCATGGAATCCAAAGCGTCCTTGTTGTACCCTGGCCACCGTCTGATGAGGATTTATGTTTGACCAATATCGATTATTATGTCGATTAAACATTCCTTCGCTAGATATATAAGCTTCGTCGGTCCATATTATATTTTGAAAAAAATTGGGATTCTGATTAAACTGTTGCAAATACCAATTGCAAAATTCAAAACGCCGTTGTTCATCTTCAGGATGTAAATTATGAAGCTTTCTTATTTTATAAGGTTTATACTTATGCTTTTTCAATATTCTTAAAACTCTACGTTTACGTATATACCAATATCATTCTCAATATTACGACTAGGTACCGTCGGATCAGCAGCAACACAAGCCAACGTATTTATTTCATCCGTTTCTCTATTTTCTTTATTGTAAATTTTATTTCTTGCTTTTCCAAATGATCCATACTCACTTAAATTGTAATACATTCTTTGAAACATCCTTTTGTCTGGCTGACGTCGTTCCGGATAACGGTATATAGTATATATATATAGTGTAAGTGCTGCATCTCTATTTTTATTAGATTCAATATAGCACTCAAACATGTTTAACTTTTCATTGTTTTGATCTTAGGTTTTGATAAAGATTCATCTTAGACAAAAGTAATAACAACAAAGCAAAAACAATACTTAATTGACGTTTGACTTTGTGACAAGTTAAAAAAGCAAAACAAAAGTTTATCCCATCCATAGCCAACTACAAAAAAAATATATTTTTCCGTATTTTACCTATTTAGGACAAAGAAAAGTATTAAGTGTTATATATCATTGTAATCACAAGAAAAAAATCAATTTTTTGAGATACTTACATACTGGGTGTTCCATTTAACAAAATGTTACTTTTGATAATATCTTGAAAACTAAAACATTTTTAATTTTTCTGGTTACGCCACTGGATTCTATGTAGAAAATCATAAAACTTTTGTATTTGAAGTTTTTTTCTATCTCCATAAATAACCGAGTAATAAGAGATAATAAAAATCGCCAATTTTTGAGAATCACCCTATATCTGCTAAACCAATATAGTTAGCGTAGATTTGATTGCGCCATTAAAAAAGACACTAAAAAAGAGGACGGGACACGTATGTCAGTTTTTTTGTATCTCTTACCGTTTAGCCTGTACCCTATAAAACCAACGAAAATGCCCCACCCTGTACAGTCCTTGGTTTCCACCCAACGATTATAAACACACAGGATTACCCATTCGCTGGAATCTTTCAGCGGTAGGCTAGGTACACATTGCAATCGTGAGTTTTTCTCGCTTTTTTCTTGCTTATTTGCAAACAAATTTTTTATTCGTGTTAGTAAATATAATTAATAATTTCATTCATTCAAAACAAATGATTTGATAAATCAAGAGTTTGTTCTGAGAGCTGAATTTTCCTACCAGACGATATGTTGGAGTTTCTTTTGTAAATAGTTTTAAAATAGATGTAGGATTTTTTTCTAAAAGTTTAATCAATTTAAATCATTAGATGTATATAATGTATTGTTTTTGTTGCGGATATAATAAAATACACTTATACTATGCTTATACAAAAAGGTATTTATTTGATATTACAGATCTAAAATTGCAATATTTATTATATTATTATGTCAAAAACCAGCCAGTTTTTGGAGAAAACAGCCAAATAAGATGTGTTTTTCAATGTGTTAAACGTCTGCTTTAAATCAATAGATTTTCATAAGTTTTTTTTCAAATGATTTACATTGTTTGTGTTATGAGTTGTTTTTATCCCACCCAGCGTCCGTTTTCACTCCTTCTTCTGTAACATGTTTCTGAAAACTTCTATAAAGAGACTAAAAAAACTTAAGAAAAAAACTGAAACTAAACTTAGAGAACCTGTCACACAATAAACTTTCCAATAATCAGTTTAATAAAAGAAGTACGTTTGCGGCATAATTACCAATTTTCTTCAATGTGATTAATTTAATGAGCAAGGAGTTTCCAAAAATCCAAAAAAAAGTAAAAGTTTATATAAATATAATAATATAAAAGTATATATGTATATTTATATTTCTACACTGAAAGAGGGAACACAAAGCTTTTATTTCAACAATAAATTAATGTGCTTTCTTTATATCAATTCTCTTAATTCACATTTCTAAAGGTTTATCATAACAAAAATATTTCATGTAAAAAAAGCCAAGTACGCGAAAGTGGTATTCCGTAAAAAGAATAGAGATAAAAGTTAAGCCAAGTTCTACAATACAAATTTCAAAATGAATGGTTCTTACTAGTTTGAAAATGTTTTTTAAACTTTGCTATTCTAGCCAAACTTCTTTACGTTCAATTTCCTAAGAGTCATTTGCAGCTGTAATTCTTTTTACAGAATACCACTTTCGCGTACTTGGCTTTTTTTACATGAAATGTTTTTGTTATGATTTCATTTATTTTTTAAAGGATTTGGAAATATTTAAGTTTTAAAGTAGTAAAATATGCGGAATATTGTTCAAAACTTTTGCAATGCCTTATTAAAAATGTTGAGTTTTTTTTTATATTTGCCTATGGTTTTATCATAGTTCTTATCAGCCTTCTAAAGCTCAGCTCTCTAGTGTTCCTGGAAGTAGGCAATGGTAATTTTACATAACTTTACATTTATAGGGAAGGAAAGTAAATTAAAAACTTAGTGTTTTTAAATTTTTTCCTATAGTTTTATCATAGTTCCTATCAATCGCTTCCAAACCTCAGCTCTCTAGCATTTCTGGAAGTGGACAATTCTAATTTACATAACTTTACATTTATAGGGGAGGGAAGTTAATTAAACTTTGTAGTTTTTTAATTTTCTTTTATAGTTTTATCATAGTTCCTATCAGCCTTTCAAATCTTGGCTGCCGAGCGTTTCTGGAAGTGGACAACGTTACTTTTACACAACTTTACATTTATAGGGGAGGGAAGTAAATTAGAATTTTGGGGTGTTTTAATTCTTTTCTATGTAGAGTTAAATGGAAATAAGCAATCCTGTGTGATTATAATCGTTGGGTTCCACCGTTGTTTGAGGAGAATACCTCAAACAACGCTTCCACCAATGCATGCCCAACCCGACTCAAAAAACGCGTCACGTGATTGCCCATGGATTTGCACCGGTTTTAAATGCAGCGTCACCTGATGCGTTTTTTGAATCGGGGTGGACATGCATTGGTGGGAACAGGGCATTAGGATATGACGAGACAAGGCCAACGACGAGACTTTCGGTTTTGGAAAAATATACAAAACAAGAAGTATATAGAAAAGCATGGTTATATGGTCTAGAAAATATTTGGGTGTCTTACACCACTTACACCACGGTCTCAGGGACCGTGGTTGTACACTTCCTCTGTGATAATTTTCTACACCCGGATTGCCAAGGGGTACGTTCAGATTGAAACGTCGGGCGAGACGTCTTGCCGAGCGAATGACGTCATGGGTAAATCGCAGGACGTCTTGCCTTTGTGAACGGTATGGGTGTAATAAACATAACCTTAAAATATATATATTTTTTTAATTATAGGGCTGTCTAACAAAACATATGATCAAATCCAAGATGTCTTCCATGGGACAAACAAACCGATTTCCCATAAGCCGTAATGTTAACAAAAACGTAAATTTTACAAAAACGACAAGAGCTTTAGTCTCAAAAATTAATCAGTTTTAAGAATAGATCCTTTGTGCATATGAGAAAAATGCGTTTTTCTTAAAAATATTAAACTAAAGCGAGAAAATCTGAAATAAAAGGGACCATGTTTTCTTCAAAAAAGTAGGTTATGTTTTTGTTTATTTTGTTTTTCTTTTAACTTTTTTTCTAGTTTTTTCACTTATTTTGAATTATTACATGGGCGCACCAAGGGGGCGGGGGGCTAGGGGGCCGGACCCCCCAAACCACATATTTTTTTAGATAACCACATATTTTTTTAGATATTTTCCATATATTTCATGAGTAAACAGAAAAAATAGCATAAAGTACATCATGAGACCTCTGGGGCCCCCCAAAGGTTTTTGAAGTTTTTTGACCAATGAATCAATGAACTATCAGCCCAAGGTAGGGGAAAGTAGTTCTATTCAAAGAGCTCACTTCAAGGCTCACTTAACAGACGAAATTGAAATAGACTAAACTTTTCTCATCAGATTCAGGTTTTCTATTAGGATCTTTTGTTGTACTTGACTAAACCTTTTGCTAAGTAATAGGCCTTCTATAGCATTAAACTGTGAAAAATATTTCACTATGATTTTTAGGTTTAGACAAAGTTTAATCATGGATCATCTTAACAAAGGTGATCTGTGGTTTAATTGTTTTAACCCTCCAGTAGTAAAATGAAAAAGAGGCACAACTTATAGGTAGGTCAGTCCAACAGATCAATATGCACATATAAGTTCCAACCAAGGTTGGTCAAGCAAACTTCTAATAAGTACTTTACAAAATATGTTTATTTAAAAAAATATAAGTAAACATTATATAAAAAAAAAAGTTGCAAAATTAAAATACAGTTTTTTCTTGTCATTGGCCTCACACACCGTACATCACCATATGATTTTCCATGAACTATAATACATAGGGCTTAAGTACGGTCAAATTCATCAGCTCACAACAGTAAGTACTGTTCAAATTTTACAACAGTACAATATTCGCTGTTGTATTACTACTGTTACTATTACTTTTATTACTGTTTTTTTGTAACAATATTTGCTCAATTATGTATCTAAAAGTTTATGCAAATAAACATATACTCTACTCTACAATTGGGCGTAACAGCATATGACCCATTAGGAGTATTAGAACCCAAATTTTTTTGAGAGAAATTGAAAAAAATATCTGAGAGAACTTATTTGTTTTTCTTGTGGTCATCAAAGTCAACAAAGATTACTTTTTTATCCATCTATTATTAATGATGGCAAAAAAATTTTTTTTGCTAATAACTCAGTACAGTACCGGAGAAATTTCACAACAGGACTTGTAGTAGGTCCAGTCAGATACTATACAAATTTTACGGTGTACAAGTTTTAGGTGTCAAAAAGCATGGAAATAAAGGAAAATTTGCACCAAAATAGTTTAAGATAAAAAGAGGTTTGAGTTAGGGAGACTGTCAAACTCACCAGTTTATTCTAAACTGTTTTGAGGTCTGTAAAATAAATATTTATTAAAGAAAAAGAAACTTTGATGATACAGGACTTCACTCGACACTATACAGGATGCTACACTACCAAAAGTTTATATAAGGTTCTGTAGGATGGTGTACAAATTTGGTTCAGCTCATTATTCACACTTTAACCTCATATTGTTTTCCTTTTTTCTTCTCGGGACCCTTTTTTCAACCATCATTTTTAAAATTTTTCAACCGTTTTGAAACAATGGATGAATGGATATTCAGGAGAGACCCAGTCATGATCATTGCTGTATTGTATTGCCTAGAATAGTAAAAAAATCATAGTGAAATATTTCTTACAGTTTAACACAATTCTATGTTACACTTCTGCAAAAGGTCCACTCAAGCAGAAAAAAAGATCCCAATAGAAAATGTTGCCAAAATGGCAGTTGCACATTTATCCAAAACAAACCTGACAAAAAACTTTCGAATATTTCAATTTATCCTCTGTTAAGTCAGGTAATAGAGCACTTATCCACTTTCTTTTCCCTTCTTTGAGCTGATACCTAGTTCATTTAAATCAAGATGATTTTTTAAGGTCAAAATACTTGGCATTCCATCAAAACTAACATTATCAAGCTCTCCCCAGCTGCCACAATTCATAACAGCACAGAAACTAATAATAATGATTCAAACTGAGTAAAAAACTGGAAAAAAAGTAAAAAAAACAAAAGTAAATAAAAACATAACCTGACTTTTGAACAAAACATGGTCCCTTTTATTTGAGATTTACTGGCTTCAATTGATTTTTTTTAAGAAAAACGCATTTTTCCCATGTGTACAAAGGTTCAATACTTAAAACAGCATCTTTGTTGTAAGTTAAATCGTTTCACTTTTTTTAAAAATTACGTTTTTGTTAACATTGCGGCTTATGGGAAAACGCTTTGTTTGTCCCATGGCGACCATCTTGGATAGAAAAACAGCTGATCGTGACAGTTCGTTAGACAAGCTAATTGATAAATTTGATCAGATTTAAAAATTTGTTACAGCCCAAGTAACACAAATTGCTGAAAAACAGCTACCAAAACCCTTTAAGAGCAAAACTGAATGTAAAATAGCTATTACAGCTGTATGCCGTTTCACAGCTAAGCAGCTTCTAAAGTGTTGTCGTTGCTGATTAGGCAATCTTTGTTTAGCTCTCAAGGTGTCCATAAGAGCTCCAAAATATAGCACGTTAACATTAAAGTAATTTTGTCTAGAAATAAACAAGAAACAATGGCAACTATTGCAAAATAACTATTTCCTGTAATGGACAGAGACTTTACTAAAATGGCTGAAGAAAAACTTGTTATGTTCTACACTACTGTGATATAATCGCGCAAAAAAGGCGGTTTTCATCGTCAAAATGTTTGCCAGGTTAACTTTTCTGATGAAACAGGTCAAGATGGCTCGTCAAAACGCAAGCGCCTCGAAAATTCAGAATAATAAACGTTTTTTTTCGGTGTTTGTTTTTAGGTTAGAAATTATTTTATTACAATTATCCTCTAAATACCTGATAAATCAATTCTTAGTCATATTTTATTGAATTTAGCACTTTCTAGAATTTATTTAGGCCCGGGATCCCCTGCAAATTAATATTTTTTAGTCCATAAATTTAAAGAAAAATAAATTGGAAAACCATCATGGCCGCCTCGGCCGTCTCATTGGTTTCAGCAGTTTGCCTCTAGACAAACTATTTTTTAATATTTATGCCTAAATAATGTTGATTTCTAGCTAACTTGCCTTCTAACAATTGGCCCAATAGGTAATACGAAAAAAAAAGAAGAGTCACAGATGTTATCTTTCATCTTGGGCGGTGTCACAACAACAAAATAAACAAATATTTCAATTAAAAATAGTGCGAACGTTAGAAGATAAAGTTATTACGTGCCCTACCACAGTACCCCACCAGTGGGAAGCAAAAAACATTGTATTGGCCATCGCCATCAGAAACCCTTAAGCTGGGTTTATACAGAAACATAGCATATCATAAGACATAGCATGACATAAGATATCATTACAGAAGGAAACTGTAAGGCTGTTTATACAAAAAATATAATAACATGACAACATACAAGCTTGGTCCAAGTTCTTTAAATGAGGCCCCACACACTCTCAGTAATTGGTAATTGCAAGGGGAGAATTCCCACAGTGCTTGGTACTGGCAATTGACTCTGGTGCACTCTGCTTGGAATCAGGTAAGTCTAAATAAACAGACTACTAAAGCCGCTTGACTTGAAGTAAAAAAAACAGAGTGTCATTCAAACCAATGAGATTAAAAAAATATTTTTTGATCTGATGGATTCAAACATTGTGTCATGACATAATTTGTCATTAAGAAACACTATTTTTTTTTTGAACATTCTGATTTGACTGTTTTTTACTAAACACCAAGGGGTGAACAGCTCTCACAATCGGTGTACACATTTCTCACAATCTGTTCACAATCTTTACACAATCCCTCCCAATCAGTCACAATCCCTCACAATCTCACCACAATCCCTCACAATCTGTACACAATCCCTCACAATCTTAGCAAAAGATTGTGGATTTTCACAATCGGTGTACACATTTTGGGGTTAGCTGGTCACCCCTCGGTTATTAAGTAGCAGGGCCGGTAACAGTAAATTAAGAGGGCGGCAAAGGAAACTATAGACACGGATCAAGGTGATCTGTGCTATAGATATGATGACCTTTTTGTTTTTTTTTTTTTTTGGTCACAAGAATTTTGATGGGACGGCCCCCCTACGCCGTCCCCAATCCCCTCACAATCTTGCCACAATCCCTCACAATCTTAGCAAAAGATTGTGGATTTTCACAATCGGTGTACACATTTTGGGTTAGCTGTTCACCCCTCGCTAAACACACTCTTGACTACTAATTTTCACTTGTCCCAAGTAAGAAAAAATGAAAAAAGCATGGCACATTGATTGCCTTGTTTTTTTTAATTTTTAGGTAAAAAAGTTTTATTTACATTTTTTAATTTTAGAAGCAGTTAAAAGAAATGAAGTACAAACTCCAGAAAGCAAACCAGAATGGGGCCCATTTGCCCAGCCCTTGGGAATGTCAGCAAGGAAGCCAAAAAGGGGGTCTGCTTGCAATTGACTCCTACTCATTTTACACATTTTTTTTTTATAATTATTAAAATTAAATTATATAATGTACAGGGAATTAAACATCTTTGCTTTATTACCATGAATGTACGGTAGTGGCGGTTAGCACCCTTAAAGGATCTAACCTGGCACGTAGGCATGCCTTTCTGGGTATGTTGTGCTGTAGAACCCAGTAGACTTCAAAATATATTTTAGGCCATAAACTTAGTCATGATATACCACATAATGCCATAATTATAGCCTTATAGCACTGGTGTACCTTTTGACATAATCAACAGGGTGCAAGAGAGCCACAATGTGCCTGCACTAGCTGTTAGTTCAAAATAGGCACTCCATATACCATACCTTTTGACAATCAACAGGGTACGGAGAGCCACAATGTGCCTGCACTAGCTGTTCTATATTTTTTTACCTACTGGTCAAAGCTTGTCCGTTACCAGACTACCCATGGGTCAAGGTTTCTTTAGTTAGCTCTTACGACAGGCCTGGGGGTTACCTTGGTGCTATTATGCATATTCATAATCTAAAAAAATCTAATAAGAAAGGGGCCCCTCTTGCCTCCCCAACCCCCATGAATGTAAAATAATAAGTTTGGAATTATTGTTATAGAAAAAAAGTTTTTTGTACCTCTAAGGATTTTTCGAAATACATTATTTAAAATAAATGGAAATTCTTGAGAAACCATATTTATTACACAATTACCAAAATAGTTTTTTACTTAGTTATGTAATACACTAGAATGTGCCCTTTGTATTTAAAGTTCTCTAGAAAAAGGGGGAGAGGTGATCACCTCCATCCTCTCTGGGATCACCACTGGTAAGGCAGGCCTTAGTAGGAATAGGTAGAGGAAATTTTTGTTATTAAGGTAACTAGGTAAATAAAAACAAGAAATTTATTTATTTAGTTATTCAACTAATAAACTGGCTTCTTAATGCCCAGGGTGCAGCACCTTAGAGGGCCCAATACAATGGGTTACACAAGTGGGTCCATACCTTTTTGAGAGCCTGGCCTGATTATGTGCTAAGTTAAACCAATTCTACAGTACTTACTAAAAAATTTGTACACTTGCTGTTGGCAGCTCACATAGTGCATAATGATGACAAAGTTAGTGCTTAATTATATATCATCTATTAATGCTAAGCAGGCAGAAAAATGGAGGACCAATGTACCAAAATCAAGCATTATGTTTGTCCATGGTGCATTATGTTGTTATATACACCAGCCCTTGAGTTACAACAAAAAACAGACAGACTGATGAAAAAATTTTGACAGCACTTTTAAGGTTCACTCAGGACTGATAAGTACCAGGCAGGAACCCCTTATAATGGCTTCATTGTGTGCCCCCTGACAAGGCATCGCACCAGGGTTTCAAGGAACCAGTCACTGTTTACCCAACTTTAGTTCCCTGTCAAAGATAAAGGGATACTCTAAAAGATGGGCAAATAACTATCTTTTATGGCTGTGAGTGGACATTTGTTTAAACAAACATCAAATTGCTTGTTTAAATAAAAAACACAACACACAACCAGAGATTAGGTTAGAAAAGAAAACAACAAACAGAAGACACGGTCCGTAAAGAAACCGGTTGCGTAACTCGGTGTTTAGGCGGCCGGGCCGTGACGTCAGGGCTACGTCACAGTTTTGCTAGAAATCAGCAGTCAAACGCTGTTTATATCGAAATTTCGTCTTTTGCGAGGAAATTTTGTACATTTTGGGTCTTTTCGTCGTGTAAGTGTTTAAATACCTATTACGTTCTTACTATAAATATATTAAAAACTAACTAAAAGAGTTGGTGAGTTTTTAAATATAATTAAAAATTTTAACAAACACAAATTTTCCTGTGTCGGTTGTTTTCTACCCATACAATGTGGGTCATACAAGGTTACAAGGGGAGCTGGGACATAGACCTTGGGGGTATGGGTTTTCTCTCTATACTGCATCTGATATCTGCAACCAACACATAATTTTTAAGATAACTTTTTGATAGTTATCATCACAATCAGTATAGGCCAGGACAAAGATTATGAAATGAACTTTATATACACATAGAAAATTACTAATAGTTTAAAAAATACTCAATGTTGTTGACTGTTTTTAAGGCACCTGATGCTAAAAATAGTTCTTAAATGATGTACCTATTACACAGTGTTCACGCACAAGCGTTTTCCATTAATTTTAAATTTTATACCTATTTTGTTCCCTCCCGCGTATTTCCTTCTTACCCGCAACTGCCTAAATATATTTGGGCACATTGAACGCAATGCGCAGGATCAAGAGAGATTCCAACATGTCCGCTCTCTAAAAAGGACATATTTTCCGTTCTTCCTTACTTTTCAACGAAGTGACAACATTTTCCGGGTTTTAAACTAAAGCTAATGACTATTTAGTGCTACCTTCAATCAACTTGGTAATGATGATGCTGTAAGCAGGGCCCTGCAGAAGAATAACAAGAAAATCGACTCGGTAAGTGCCCTAGCAATAAGCAGTTGTAGATTTCCTTAAACGAACCTATGGCATAACTTTCACCCTTCCTTTCCGATCAATGTTACGCAGGTAATTCCTTCCATACAGTCCACTCTTCCTACCCGCTGCGTGAACACACAGCATACCTACCTCTTCATGAAAAAAATTAAACTTAAAAAAAAATAATTTAAAAATTTCGTAAAAATTGAGGAAAATAATATTGCTGTTAATTTATTTTAAATATTTGATTTATTTTCTCAAAGTTAAAAATACCGAAAATATTCCAAATTAAAAATTACGCTTAGACTACATGCTACCAACTAAAATTAAAATACTTACGTAATTTCGAATTTAAAATTTCTTCGTTATTATTTTAAACTTTAGGCAATTTTTTTTTTAAATAAAATTGTTTAGAATTAAAAGGCCTATCAGAAAAAAATATAAAATACAGGATATATAAATTTTTTTAAATGTTTTTTGAAAAAAACCAAAAACCGATGCTCTATTTTTTAAAAATTTAAGTATCTTAAACAGCATTAAAAATTCTACTAGTTTGCCAATTTAAACTTTTTTCTATCTTTATAATAAAAAAGTTAGCAATGGTGGACACTTAACTTGGAACACTCTGTATAACGCTCAAGCAGGAGGGAAGGCATATTAGCCTTGCGTTACAGTCGATGTATTTTTTATGATATTTCTTGAAAATGCGTTTTGTAGGGGTGATAAAAAAAATCCCTTACTGCCTTATTGACTTTTAGTCATTTTAACTTCCTTTTTTTTAAATTTTTTTGTATAAATTTTACACAAAAAAATCTAGTTTTAGTTATTTCCTACCCACCAAAAAAAACCAATAATATGTGGCTAGTTTGCTTTAGAGTTCGGCGTAAAAAATTTCATTAAATTGAACAAGAGAGTAGGAAAAGTATTTATAATCGTGTCCTGAATCTGATATTTATAAAACTATTGGAATTTTTATCATAAAATTTTAAATGATTTAATTTTGTAATAAATTTTGGTATTTTTTCGGCTTTTAAATAGACCTATCTCTCTTTCTCTCATAATGTAACGTATAGGTCTTTCTTTATTGACCGTGGAACAGGCAAAATGCCGCGTCATTGGCTGGGAGTTACCACACAACCGGTTTCTTTACGAACCTTGGATCAGGCATGACAATAAATCTCCTTTTTTCAAGAGTCATAATCGCACTGCTCTTTTGGCCAAGCATTTTTGGGGGCTGTTTAAAAGTTTTGTAATAAACAGCTTGAAATACAAAATTGCTAAATTGTTGCTTTTTCTAGCTAAATAATAGGAATAAGAGCTTAAAATTTATGTTATTTAGCTAGCTAAATTTTAGCATGCTTATAAGCAATTATTTAACTTTAAAAGAGCAAGTCCTGTATAATATTACATCAAAAGCCATTTCACCCATAAACACCTGCTATCAGAGAGGTTCTATAACTAAAATAATTTCTAAACCACAACTAGCTGTTTTACAGCAAAAACTAAGCTCTGACAACACTTTCACAGCAAAGTTTTTGCTTTTAAACTATATTGTCCACTTTGTGTTACTTGGGAGTTTATTTAGTAGAGTTAACATAAACACAAATAAGTGTTTTTTTTTGTTTTGAAAAATGGAAATAGAGAGTCTTTTTGAGTACCCGATTTTTGGTGGCTGACAGAGTTTTATTAGACAAATAAAGTTTAGTTTTAGATTTAACAGTTGTGTTTTCTGCAAATTTATTTTCTTTGTTGTACGAGCAACACAGGTTTTAAGTTCCTCTGCTCAAAACTTTCAAAGGAAATAAATAAATTTGAAAATTAATAGTTATAAGTACATATATGTGCAATATAATATAATAGCGTATGACAGTGAGAATGTGAAAGAAGACAAATTCTTAAAGTGTTTGCTGGGGCGTTGAGAGATCTTCAATTACATTATATCAAACCTCTTTATATAGTTACATTATCTACTATTAAATAAAGAATACAAATATACATAGTTTAAATGTATTTTATTTTAACTTGAAAGCACAAAATAATATCTAGGTATAATATTATTTATATTCCTATAACAATTTGTCCAAATAAAAATCCATTCTCTACATTCTCCTAAGTAGAAACTAAACAGGCAAAATGAAATTCTGTAAAGGATCCATTTGCATCTGAAAGAGTGTTTTCCTAAAAGGAGTGCCGCTGCAAGAGGATTCTGCTTGAAAAACTGCTTGATACTCTAAAAACAACTCACACTGCCAAACGTTACTCCACAGCCAATTGTCTTCATTTCATGGAGCGATGTGAAACCTGTAACCAATACAGTTTTGAGGGTCGATTTACACAGCAACATAACAAAAAATTGAATTTTAGGGTTAATTTTGGTATTTTCGTTTTTTTTTTTCTGCCAGCTGATTATGGTAAAATGGAGCTTTAAAACAAGGCATTAACTTTATCCATTGTGCTATGTTACTATGAGTTAACCATCATGCATACCCTAGCAAAAATCCCACAAAGAAAAATACTCTGTCAATCTATGGGCACCTAAGCTCACACTAGGTACTATAGTTATAGTGTGCGTGTGAGCTAATTTAACTAAAAACTGAAATATATTACCTTTCGTTTGATACCACACAAGCCATGTTTTGACTCTAATTTTTGAAATCTATTTTTACCATTTTTTTTTCAAAAAACTAAAATGTAGGTTGTTTAACTCCAGGCTTCATTACCTTGTGTTTGATATCACACAATATCACTCCCACCCTTTTATTTGACTTGCGTTCGGTGGATTTTGTTCATTTTTAAATGGGACCATCTCGACCGAAAACCCAACCTAGGTACCAAATTTCATTCAAATCGGGCAAGCGGTTTTTGAGTTATGCGCGTTGGTCTTTAAAGATAGACAGACAGACAGACAGACACACGGCGCGACAAAAAAGTTTCAATATCATCTAAAAGACTACTATAGTATAGTAGTAGTGTGAGCTAATAGGTAACTAAATTAATGTTTTCTATACGGGATATGAAACAAACCCAACCATAACAAATTTGGCTTTTACAATCTTTTGAAAATAGGAACTTTTGTGATGTTTTGATGTGGGTTTCTTGTCAGAGGTAACCATGTTGAATGGTCTCGAGTTTATAAATGGGACTTAACCCTTTTAAAGATACTTAGAACTCACCTGTCAAGTCAAACAAGTGATTTTTGTCTTCAAGAAAAAGTAAAATTTGATTCTTTATTTATGGAAAATTCCACTTTTATGTAATATGTTTTCGAAAATATAAAACAAAAAATAAAAAAATTGGGGGGTTGGTTTGTATACCTACTGCGCAAGTCGAGCGTTTGTCACCCACCTCATAGAGAAGGGTGTAAAAGGCGATTCGCCCGACGTTATTTTCGGCCAATATGAACGAGAGTAACTTTCACCCAGTATGTAATCTGAACGGATTTGAGCGCGCCCAACTACATCCGACGTGCTATCTGAACGTACCCCTGGAGTTGTGATATTTTTCGCTGGCCAGCACTTAAAACTTAAAACTATCGAAACTAACCTCACATATTTATGTATATTTGTATATTTCCTTTTTTTTTAAATATTTTTTTGTTAAAGCTGAATTGAATTGAATATTTTTTTATTTTAAACTATAATTCAAACTTCATTCATTTGGTTACGAGTGACTTTTTCTTGATTCTGATTTGAATAAAACATTGTGACATACTTTGAAAGGAAGATATACCATATTCAAATTGAATAGGTACAGCTGGGGACTAATTAAATGGCCGCTGCCGTTTTCAGAAGAGCTAAGATGAGAATCCGAATTTAATAGAATTTTGATATTACCCAACCCAGCAATATTCGACTGCAAACCACGAAAGACGTAAATATCCCTGAGTTAATGCTTAAATTAAATTAAATAAGGGCCTACGTGCAAATTTTAAGAAAACGAGTTTATTTAAAAAATGTAATGGTATATTTAAAGAAATATTAATTAAAATATATAATAACGCCCTTAGAAGAACTCTAGCGCAATTCTATCAAATTCTAATCAAAAAGTTATTAATTCTAGACATTTACATTTTTGGAATAAATTGCATATTAATTTTAAAAGTAATTTTTTGCAGATAGGTCTTTTTAGCCGTAGAATGATGATTGACGAGTCTGGCAACATTAAATTTGCAATACCTACAGAATTTTCAATTGGGTAAAGAAATATTTCGTATTTTATAAATAATATGTAATATAATACAGGGTGTAGCAGAATGAAGGTGCGTTTTTAAAATATGAATAACTCAGCTAATTACAAGAATTTAAGTTGAGATGTTACGATTTAACTGTTAGAAAGTGAATTTGCGTTTTGAGAGTAATGTCAGGTAGATGACGTCCGTTTTCTACAATGTTGGAGTCGTTCCTCAAAGTTCCGCATCACACAAATCAATTTCAATTGCCCATGGGCGTAGTTAGGGTGGCTTGGGTGGAGGTTAAGCCTTCCCGTCCAAAGCTTGTTTAAATTAGCCCCCCCTGAAATTATTCGAACATTACCATAGACACACAAACACAATTCAGAAGAGAAAGTATGACTATAGCCTCCCAGATGAGAACACCTAACTACGCCCATGCCAATGCCCTAACTTGTGCTCTGGGTAGTTATTCTGGGTCTTAAATGATGTGTCCACATCACACGCTTTTGACCAATAGCAAACTCTGACTCTCGACCACTAGCATAGTCGCCCGCTTTTTAGAGTTAATGAATTTTACGCGTTTGAATTGAAATCTGTTCTCCTGCCCTATACTGACTGAACGTTGCTCGGTTATATCGTAGGAGAAGCTAATTTAAAGCTTGCTATGGGTCAAAGGGTGTGTTGTGGATAGTCACACCGTTCAAGACTTAGAATAGATACCGTGATAGCTTCTTTCTACTCCTCCAGCCTATCTATTCTCGTTCTTGAACGATGTGATAGTTCCCATCACATGCTCTAGCCAATGGCAAGCTAAATTAGCTCCGAACCGTCACGTGGTATGCGGAAAGATCTCTGCGCAAGGTTCTCCTACGGGACGACCGAGAAACGTTCAGTCGGTACGGGGCAGGAGAACAGATTTTACTTCAAACGCGTAAAATTCACTAACTCTGAAGAGCGGGCGACTATGCCATTGGTCGAGACAAGGCATTTCGCACAACACGCAACTGCTCAGAGTTTGCTATTGGTGAGAGCGTGGATCGTGTGATGTGAATAGAGCCTCAGGGTGGTTTAAGGTATTTCCCTTAAAAAATAATAATTATTAGCTGTGGTATCATGGAAACGAGTAAGCCACGACACTTTACCGAGACGGGAGATCACGTGACAACCAGGCCGTACCTGGGGGGATCAATCTTCCCCCAAATAAAAGTATAAAGTGTTTAAAAAGATTTCGCAACAACACAACTAGACCAAAAAAATAACACAATACGATAATTTTTATTCAAATTTTTTAATTTTAATAAATTGTTTTCTGGGAACTTTCTCCGTGGCCAGTCTGTTTATTTTCTAATTGTTCATTGTTAACATCTAAACAACAATTCATCGTAACTATTTGTTTTTGTAGTTATGAAACAGCAGTTATTTTCATTTTAAAAACGCTTTTCCATTCCGCCCCACCCTTGGCGCTAGAAGCAAAAATAAAAATAGGTTATTTAAAAAGATATAAATAATTGTTGGCGCCGCAAGGGAAAAGTTTGAGAAAAGTCCGTTTTTAATGTCGATTTTTGGGGAAAATTCATGTTTTAGTGGTTAATATTCAGTGTTTCAGCGTACAAATTTTAATAAAGTTTTTTCACATACATGGAGGAGAAAAATGCAACATGCTTAGGTATATTGCATACTAGCTAAATTTAAAATGTTAAATAAAATATTGAACGTTTGACAATGAGTTTAAAAAGTAACACAAATTTTCCAATTTCTATCTTGTAAAGAAGAGCCCCCTTGCCAATCCTCGGTGCGCCCTTGGTATCTATCCTGACTTCTAGACGCATGATAAATCTTTTTTGAGGGAGCTTGTTCTCGTTTGCCGTCGCAGTTGGGATGAAGATAGCAAGTCATTGGCGGATCTATGATGTCCGGGGGAGGGAGTGAAGGCGGTTTTGTTACAGGGGTCAAGGAGGCAGCAAAAACCATTTTTGTACGTTTTTAATAAGTTTGACCTCTCAAGTTCAGTGCAACAATATACAGATAAAATGCGCAAAAATTTTTCTGTTTTATACCTTGCCACAAAGGAGCTACGAGGGAATTAGAATCAAAAAGAATTTAAAAAAAAACAAAAATTAGTTACAAAAACCCAACTTTTTTCTAATTACATTTATGCCGAAACAATTATTATATTCTATTTGCTGGCCCACCACAATATTTAAAATTGGCTCGAAAGTTAATCCAAGGCTTATTGTTAGTCAGAAATAAATTGGAAATAAAAGTAACTTTTCTGTGTGTTTTTTTTTAAAGTAGGGTTAATGCATTTGGCATTTTTTTTATCAGAACTAAAAAGTATAAGTTTTATGTCTGAAACGAGGGGGGCGGTTTAAAAACATGCAGCAGAGTTTGTGAAAATTTAATCACGAATAAGTCACTTTGCAGCCATTATTAATTATTATTTTTATTTGTCCTGGAATGAGAAAAATTAGGTTTATGGAAAAATACACATACAAAAAATATTTGCAAACTAGCTGAACTTGTAGATTTTGATTTTGAATCAGTCCAACGCAGAGCCTTACCTAGGGGAGGATGAAGGGGGGTCAATCCCCCCCGAAATTTTTAGGACTCACAAATAATAAAATATTTTGTAGTGAACAGTAGAGATATGGGCAAATCGCATTTTTTTATGTCAGAATTGACTCTGATTTTTTAGATTTTTGCTTATAACAGCTAAAAACATGCTCAAACTACAGTTTGGTTGTTTATATAAACCTAGCCCACCTCAATAAACATAAATAAATTACATTCCAGAAATATGTGCTCTTTATGTGCTAATTTCGTCCATTTTTTAAAATTTTTGTGCTCCTTTGGTGTTCACGGAAATTTAAAAAAATGATTGACGTGCTAGCTTTATATATAAAGCTAGCAAACCAATACAGAAATAACAAATAGTTTTATGCCCACCTCAATAAAAATTTAAAATATTTATTCCAGAATTATGTGCTTTTAATGTGCTAATTTCGTCCACTTTTTAAAATTTTTGTGCTCCTTTGGTTTCCACGGAAATTTAAAAAAATGATTGGCGGGCTAGCTTTATATAAAGCTAGCAAGCCCATACAGAAATAATAAATATTTTTATAATATTTATATGCGAAAATTAAGTGCTTTTTATGTGCTCCCGTTTCCTAAAAAGAAAATTTAATTTACCAAGTTTTTAAGATTTTTTTTTAAATGTGTGGGCTGGCTAGGTTTATTTAAACCTAGCAAGCCCACCTCAATAAAAATAAATAAAATATATTCCAGAATTATGTGATCTTTATGTGCTAATTTCGTCCATTTTTTAAAATTTTTGTGCTCCTTTGGTTTCCACGGAAATTTAAAAAAATTATTGACGTGCTAGCTTTACATAAAGCTAGCAAGCCCATACAGAAATAATCAATAAAGCTAGAACGTCAATCATTTTTTTAAATTTCCGTGTAAACCAAAAGAGCACAAAAATTAAAAAGTGGACGAAATTAGCACATAAAGAGCACATAATTCTGGAATGTATTTTATTTATTATTATTGAGGTGGGCTTGCTAGGTTTATATATATATATATATATATATATATATATATATATATATATATAAATATATATAAATAAATAAATAAAATACATTCAAGAATTATGTGCTCTTTATGTGCTAATTTCGTCCACTTTTTAAAATTTTTGTGCTCCTTTGGTTTCCACGGAAATTTAAAAAAATGATTGACGTGCTAGCTTTATATAAAGCTAGCAAACCCATACAGAAATAATAAATATTTTTATAATATTTATATTCGAAAATTAAGTGGTTTTTATGTGCTTTTTTTTAAGCTTTTTTTTTAAATATGTGGGCTGGCTAGGTTCATATAAACCTAGCAAGCCCACATCAATAAAAATAAATAAAATACATTCCAGAATTATGTGCTCTTTATGTGCTAATTTCGTCCACTTTTTAAAATTTTTGTGCTCCTTTGGCTTTCACGGAAATTTAAAAAAATGATTGACGTTATATAAAGCTAGCAAGCCAATACAGAAATAATAAATATTTTTATGCCCACCTCAATAAAAATTTAAAAAATTTATTCCAGAATTATGTTCTTTTAATGTGCTAATTTCGTCCACTTTTTAAAATTTTTGTGCTCCGTTGGTTTCCACGGAAATGTAAAAAAATGATTGCCGTGCTAGCTATATATATAAAGCTAGCAAGCCCATACAGAAATAATAAATATTTTTATAATATTTATATGCGAAAATTAAGTGCTTTTTATGTGCTTCCGTTTGCTAAAAACAAAATTCCATTTACCAAGTTTTTAAGCTTTTTTTAAAAAAAATGTGAAACTCGGTGGGGTTTGACTTATAGCAAACTCTCCAGCGACGTCCGTCAATGGGGGTGATTTCAACAAGTCATTAAAAAAAACATGTTTTTCATACGTTTTATTCAATTTTCTTAAAAACCAAGCTCTTTATCAAAAAATGTGTTCCATACTTTGTCATAGCGAATAAAATTTCCTTTCAAATGATGTATAATAAAGTGGAAGTTATTTTATTTTTACCGCTCCAGTGGTGTTCTTAATTTAAAGAAATTATTTAAGATCAATCCAAACTAATCAATTTTGTGTCTTATTAGCTTTTCGGTGGATAACAAAGAGCGGCAGATAAGAGGTCGAAAAAATAAGGTCGAAAGTACAAAAGGTCGAAAATACAAAAGGTCAAAAGTACAAAAGGTCGAAAGTACAAAAGATCAAAAAACAAAAGGTCGAAATTTCAAAAGGTCGAAAGTACAAAAGATCAAAAAACAAAAGGTCGAAATTTCAAAAGGTCGAAAGTACAAAAGGTCGAAAGTACAAAAGATCGAAAGTAAGGCCACTTTATTTTTAGTTCCATATGCTTAAAAAAATAACCGAAAACACCTGTGTCAAAGTTACAACTGTTACTTTCTGCACAAAAATATTGCTTAGGGGGGACCATGGCCCCTATGCCCCCTCCCCTTATAACCACCGGTGTTTTTTTGCTTTAAAGAACTTATTTAGATAAATCAAAATATCTAATCCAATCAAAACACAGTTTATTTTAATTTGGAAACATTTTATTTTAGTAGGTATAAATTACGAAACTTTTTGAAGTATTTATCATAACATTAACCTCACTTTGTAATACATCATTTAAAAAGAAATTGTCTTATCCTCAATAAAGAATAAAGGCACATTTTTTTCCGAAAATTTTAGTTAGAAAAGATATTTAAATATGCAAGAGAAACTGATTATTTCAGTTATTTTTGAAAATAAGTTTATATTAGTACGCCCCAGAAGCCTTAAATATGGCAACAACCCGACATTTTAATAAAGTTTTTAAAAGAAAATGTTATGTTCTACAAGAAAGTATACTACATATTTTTTCCTAAAAAGTGTAGTTTTTGAGAAAATTTTGAAAAACCTATAATAAACATGTTTTTTCTAAATAATCCCAATTTACGTACGCCACTGAGGAGCTACTTGCTTTTGCTAACCTTATTGACCAATATATCGTTGGAAAGGGAATTTTATTCTCCACAAAAAACTGTTCTCTGCAATTTTTGATAGAAAGGTTAGTTTTCGAGAAAATTGCATAAAACTGAAAAAATTTTGGTTTTTGGGGGTTTGGGGAGATTTTCTCCGTCCCTCTCGATTATTCGAGTTGACAACAGAGATATTCGGGTTCAGCGGGGTCAAATTAGGGGGAAATGGTCTGTTGCCAAAATGTAATATGATTTGCTTCTAGACCGAAAACCTTTTAAAATATTATGCTCTGACTAATCTACCAGTTGCTTAAAATTGTCCTGTGTATTACTATTTTTGAGATAAACTGCTGAAAAATTGAAGTGAACCACCCTATTTTTGCGGACATTGTTAAAGTAAATTTATTAAACGAAACGGTTAATTTCCACACAATTTTCTATGTGATATTGCTTCGATTATACTCTTTTAAAGTTTGGTTTTCTTGTTGTCCTGCGCTTGACAGATAGCTTCACAGGGTGGCTACAGCGCAAGTGCAAGATATGATATTTTTCCATAAAATTGTACTTTTTCTGATTTTTAATTTGATGTTTCTACCCGGTGAAGAAATGAGACATCTGGGAGCAAAATTGCTTTGTAAATAAGGTCACTAAAATTTCTTATCGTTAGTTGTTTTTTATTTGCCGACCAATCTCTACGTATGATACAGTAAAATGCTCAGTTAGCGTAATAGTCTATGGACAAATCAAGTTTCGTGTGCAAGTCGTGCCAACTTTCTGCCGATAAGCTAACTTTGTTAAGGGCATCCCATATATCAGGTTTTGACTTTTTGTCATTCTGGTAAATGCGTTTTTTGAAAGATATAACGGATTCAAAATGGCGGAATGGCGTATCTTTAAAAAAATTGTAACTTTTTTATTTCTTATCCGATTTTCATGGAACAAAGTTTAAAATACTTACTTTGTAATGTACTTAAAAATGTATTGGTCAGAAAATATGTATTTTTTAAATTTGCAAAAAAAATAAAAAAAAGGTAATTTTTTCTTTTTTATTTTATTTATAAAACTATTGGAGCTAGAAAAAAAACTCACTTAAATCTGGTTCAAATGTTCCAATGCGTTAATTAGTTTTTAAGTTATTTCCAAATAACTGGAAAAAAATAGGGGTCTTTGGGGTATATTTAAAAATTATGCTTTTAATGAAAACCATAAGAACTTTTTGAAAGTAACTTAAATTTGTTTAACATACCTAGCAGATCAGGTTTTGACTTATTGTCATTGTGATAATCGCGCTTTTTTTTAAATATGGCGGATTCAATATGGCGGAAAAGCATATTTAAAAACAAATTGTATCTTTTTTATTTTTTATCCGATTCTAATACAACAAAGCTTAAATTACTTGATTTGAAATGTATTAAAAAAATACTTTTTAAAATTTATTTTTTTTAATCTTTAAAAAAAAATGGGTGAAACAAATGACAAAAATGATTTTACTTATTTGATTTTTAATTGACCCCCATATACGGACGTCGCTGAAGGGTTTGTCATAATTAAACCCCACTGACTTATACATTGTTAAAAAGAAAATTTTATTTTCTACAATAAAGTATAAAACACATTTTTGCCAATTGAGCTTAGTTTCTGAAAAAAATTGGAAAAAACAGAATTAATTTGTTTGGTGATTTGTAAAAATTGATTTAAGTTGTACAGGCCTGTGAAGTTTTAATCTGAATACAAATCTTAAATTATTATAAACGTTTAAAAGGAAATTTGATTGTCTACAATCGACTATAGGTCACAATTTTTGATAGAGAGCTTGGTTTTTAAGATAATCGGGTAAAACCTATGTAGTTTCTTTAATTTTTGTATATTTTCTTAATAAACGGACGCCGCTGGAGAGTTTGTCATTAGCCTGACCCCACTGACTAATACACTGTTAAAAAGGAAATTTTATTTTCTACAATAAATGGCAAAATAATTTTTTTTTCCAAAAAGCTTAATTTTTGAGAAAATTGGGTAAAATTTAGCGAAAAATTGATAAATTTAGTGATTTTTCAAAATTTATTTTATTTACGGACGCCCCTAAATTGTTATAGATAAAATTACCATTGGCTTATTATACATCATTTAAAAGGCAATTTTATTGTCTATAACAAAGTGTGTATTATATTTTTTGATATAGAGCTCGGTTTTTAACATGTTTCTTTTTTAAATTTATTACACTACCTCAATAAACGGACGCCGCTGGAGTCAGTCGTATCTCACTGACTTATACATTATTGAAAAGGAAATTTTATGGTCTACAATAAAGATTAATACATATCTTTCCCTAACCCTAGTTTTTAAGAAAATTTGAAAAAAATCTAAAAATTTCAGGAGGGGGATTTTGCAGCTAAAATTTTAAAAACTAATATATTATTTTTTTTTAAATTAGATTTTACACATTTTTGATCCATTTCTATGTCATTGTGTCTTTAGGGCGTCAACTTAGATACATTTTTAGAAATTCGAACACGACTATATAAGGAGGGGGATAAAAAAAATTGGACCAAAAACTTGCCCGGCAACATCCAAATCGTTAGTCTATGACCTATTAATGTCCATCAAACAACCATAACAATGATAATAGAAATCAGCTGTTCTACTAGACGCCTCAGCTGCGTAAAGCCGCGCGCTGCCTTATAGGCGTCCGCGTACGGTAATACACCATCGGTAGTCGTTTTGGTGACAACAAATTGTTTTTTTATTGAAACAAATATAAAATATACATTCATATAAGACTTGTATACACCAAATTAAAGAAAAATGTTCATTCTAAAACTTTTATTTAAACTTTTTTTTTAATTTTGCTTTGGTGTTAATAAAAATGTAGGTTAAACTTTACTAGCTATACAAAAAAAAGTAAAAATTCAGTTATTTTATTTTTTCTAAAAAAGGAAGCAAAATTTTGAAAAATATAATAGAAAGTTATTTTATTGCGGGTGCTTACTGATTCATTTGCAACCCTCTACGACTATTTTTAAGAAAGATACATCGTTTTAAAAAGTATCGTGCAAAAAAAAGTGGTGGGAGCCATATCTTTAAAAAACGCATTTACCAGAATGACAAGTCAAAACCTGATCTATGGAGTGCCCTTAACAAACACGGCTTATCGGCAAAAAGTTGGCACGACTTGCACACGAAACCCCCTTTTAGGCCGATTTGTCCATAGACTATAACCAAAGCATAACATTTGTGGCTCCGACGCAGTTAACATTTCACTTTTTTCCACTCTTAAAAATTTTGTTTGTGAGATACATTTATAGGGGAGGGAAGTAAATTAGAATTTTGGGGTGTTTTAATTTTTTCCTATAGTTTTATTATAGTTCCTATCAGTCTGCCAAAGCTCAACTCTCTTGCATTTCTGGAAGTGGGCAATGCTACTTTTACCTAACTTTAAATGTATAGGGGAGGGGAGTAAATTAAAATTTTGCGTTTTTTTGATTTTTTCCAGGGGTTTGGTCATAATTTCTCTCAGTCTGCCAAATTTTAGCTTTGTAGCATGTCTGAAAGTACAGTAGAATATTAATTATCGATACATGAGTGAGTGAGTGAGTGAGTGGGAATTTCGACGTTTTTTGAAATTTCGTAACTACTTTACTACTTTATGAATTCCATGAAACTTGGAGGGGTTGTTAACTCCATGGAGATCTCCGACTGTGCAAAGTTTGAGAATCGTAGCTCATTCCGAAGTAGAGTTTTAGATAGGTCAAATATCGGCTGAAATGTTTCAAGAAAAGATGGTTACGACGCGCGAACTTTGCGTGGCACTGCCGTATCCCGTACCCTCAGATATTTGGGTTGCCTCATAGTAAATTTGGTCGCTATGGGTCAAAACGGGTAGAAACGTCAAACTAAAAATCAGAAGAAGTACAATTTTATGGAAAAAAATCATATCTCGGAAACTAAAGAGAAATTTAAAAAACTGAGAAATAACTTTTTTTGGATTTAGCTGACTGTCATTTTATGTCATTAAAATTTTTTTGAAAAAATCGTACGGGAAATGGGTGCTTTGCAAACTTTTGTTACACTTGCGTTGTAGCCACTCTGTGAAGCTAACTGTCAAGCGCAGGACAACAAGAAAACCAAACATTAAAAGAGGATAATCCAAGCTATATCACATAGAAAATTGTGTGGAAATTGACTGTTTGGATTAGGAATAAATTTACTTTAAAAATGTCCAAAAAATTGGGGTGGTTCATTTCAATTTTTGTGCAGTTTATTTGACAAAAAATAGGTTACTATCAATCTTAAACTTCAGGGCGTCGGCGTCGCAACGGCAGTTATTAAAAAATTAACTGCCCGGCTATTAAGGTAGGTTGTTTTTGTTATAACAAATTTTGTTTAAAATGTAATGCAATCTAAATTAGAAAACCACGTTTCGATTCCTAAGATATAATTTTCTCGGTTTTTTTTATATCTTAAAATCACTGACTCTGACAAACGTTGACGTTATAAAAAATACTGTTGAATCCTAAACTAACTTTGATAACCTCATTCTGCCAGCTGCTGTGGTTTTCAAATTATAATTTTTTAAAAATATTTGATCCCTCTCTTCTACTCACTTGCGTGCCCCAACCCCCACCAAAACAGACAGACAGGCAGCCTCCATCAAAAAATTTGGTAGTTTTTGGTATTGGAAAAAGTACTTGTTAACTTATTTTGTCCCAATAGTCTTTCTATACCGTAAAATTTCCATGGCTTAAAATATCCAAGTAAATTTTGCCGTATTCAAAAAAAATGAGAATTGCCTATAAAAAAATCATAAAAATGAAGGTAAGGAAAGAATGTATAGTTTTTCTTTACAAGTGAAAAAATTGCTTTCAAAAAGATTTCAAATTGAAAATTGTAGAAAAGAAAGTGATCTAAATAAAGCACTTTTTACTTCCAGAAATACTGAAAAATGCTGGGCTTAAATATGGAAATAACTGTGGAACTACTTGATGGGATGGCAGACGAATATTTGTGTGGTTACGGGACAAATTATTTTTACCAGAGGTCCAATAACTTTCTTTTCATTAATTTATTTTTGATATTATAACGCTCTTTATAGTTTTTTTTGTATAAAGGGTAAGAATCTGAATGTCGAATGAAATTTTATCTGTCACTTTTTGTTTTGAAGATAGGTATAATAACATCAACTTACCGAGAGATTAACCCTCCAAGCAATTTCTGTTGTAGAGTACCCTTCGTCGGCCAAAATACCAATTTTGGCCCTAGTTACCTCAGAGGAGTCTTGTTGGCCCGGTAATCGCGGCATTTTTTTAACACTCACCTCTCTTTGTCCACAAACAAAACAACACCCCATAAATCACACAAAAAAATCTGAACTAATAAGCTGATAATCAACCGTCTGCTCATGCGCGTCTTTTGTCCTTTCGGCCTTTTATTTTTGCCCGGCAATTTCAACTCTGTATGTCTTTTTACTCACTTCTGCATGAATTAAAAAAAGGAAGAAAAACGGTAGATACCGCGAACACAAAATCCTAGACAAACTGTCTGGAGCCCGAAGTGAATAAAACCGTGTCCCAAAACCAAGGGATCAAATTAAAATAGGAGGTTATTTGGATTTTTGATATTAAGGGTGAGCATTCATACCATGGGAACTTTGCTACAGTTTTTGCATATTTTTAGTGGTGATTGCCGGTGAAACATTTTTCCTTAGTCGGTTGACTTCAACTCCCATAGACAAATGACTTCGGTTTAGTCCGTTCAACACCTCGATGAGTTTCCTTTAAATACATTATAAAAGAACATAATATAATCAGTGACGGATCTAGGCCCCGAAAATTGGGGGTTGCCCAAAAAAAATATTTAATTACTACTTTTTGAAAATTAGTTATGTACTATCAGTTAATTCATGAGAGTATATACCAGGTGGGCTAAAAAACAGGACAAATTGATTTTTGTTATAATATTCTAACATTCGAACTATACTACCGATTAAATAATAATGATCTTAAAATCGGTGGCATAGTTCCACGGTAATTATGTTACTTTAGTGGACCTTTTTAACAAGAGAGGGGTTCGGTTCGAGGGGGGACGGCCCCCTCCCCAACGCTAAGATTTTTATGCCACATATTACATGAACAAACAAATTAAATTCCATAAAATACGGCATCATAGGGTTTCGCCCCACCCCAGACATATTCGTCGGTGCGCTACTGAGCCACATCTTTAACCCATTTGTTCTCAAACAGTGGCCGATCTAGGCCCTTAGAGTTGGTGGAGCCCAAAAATAAAACTAAATTATGACTTTTTTGCAGATGAAACTGGAGTCGGGCAAAGGTAAATTCGAGGAAAAATTATTTTTTTGTTTTATAGTAAAAAAACTTTACGCGTTGCAAAAACGTAGTGCGACGGACAAAACATCAAAACACAAAATATCGAAAGTTCAAAGTGTCGAAACCACAAAATTACAAAATATCGAAAAGACAACATATCGAATTACAAAATGTCGAAATGCAAAATAAATGAATAAAACCCAACCTAACACGATCTGGTCAGGTCAGATTTTGTGTAATAACATAACCAGGACCTGTTGTATATTAACCTAACTAGATCAGGTTTAAAAACTATTAATATTATACAAAACAGACTAACCTAATCGGGTCAGGTTAATGTTTTATTCATTATAATAACCTAACCAGAACAGGTTTTTTTAATAACTTCGTCATTTTGTACTTTCGTCATTTTGTGTTTAGATGTTTTGGTCGTCGTCCCAAAACGCACTAGAACAATATAAAAAACAATATATTTTTCCTGTCTTTTTAAGTGTTTAATATTTATTTAAAAGGAAACAGCTACTACTAACACCTTTAACACCAACATAAAAAACTCAAACTTTTAGGGGGATAGCATAAAATACGGCATTATCGGGTTTTTGGCCTTCCCTCAAGACGTATTCCTGGTTGCGCTACTACTCAGTTACACGTATTTGAACAAGAGAAATATTAAACACGATCTTCTCGCACAAATTTGATGTTAACCTTAAGATGCACCATCCCAAGGCTTATAATCCATTCTCCCTCTTTGTTGTGTTGTATGTGAAGAACAAGGACTTAATCGCGATTAAACCCATAATTGCGATTAAGTGCTTACGGTGCATCTGAGGGTAAATAGTGTAAGAAGCTATTATTACTGAATACTGATACAATTTTGTTAATAAGAACGCAGGCGAAAGTTTTTGCTTTTTTAGTTGAAAAGATGCACTTGTCCGATAAACTATTACTTGGTTTTTACCAAACTTGGGAAGAGTACGTACTCTGATACCCCCCTTTGTATACGCCGGTGTTCTTAATAATAACAAATAATAATTTAATTTAACGTTTTTTTCAATATGGTCTCTATTTACGTACAGGCAGCCTACAGACCTAACACGTTTAGATGCGTCCTGCAGGCCGGGTGCCCCGCGTCGTAGACACAGCCATGATCAAACTAATGAAAAAATAAGCGGGCAACGTTCGAAATTACGTAAATATGCAGCCCGCATACTGCACTAAAGATGCACTAAAGATTTACCTGCATGAAACAGACAAAGAAAAAACCGCAAACTCACAAAGAAGGATGATTCTTGATCGCAAAGCGTAACGTTCGAAATTACGTAAATTGTCTCAGACTGACCACTGAATATTTAACTGTGTGACACAAATAAAGAAGAACATAATAGGTATCACCAAGTAGCCTATTCTCGATCGCAGAGCCCTCAACTTTCATTGATAAATGCAAAATCACTAATATTTTTAGGCTGTATAGTTTGGTATAGTAACATAGTATAGCGCCAAATGGATCCATTCATGCTTTTAAATTAAAGGGACTAAATAAAAAGTCCGAAATTCTCATCCCAACTTGGTAGCGGCCATTTAATTAGTCCCCAGCTGTACATAAATCTGTAGCAAGGGCAAAACTGGGTAAGAACCTCATAAATTACATTAGATTAAATTACATTAACTTGCTTGCTACAGCTTGCAACTGTAAAGGTGGTTGATCAAATTCTCAGAGTAATAAATTACTCTAAGATCAAATTCGGGTCTACTACGTTATACCTCGATGCTTGAAAATGGGTGTTTCTTTTTTTAATGATAAGTTGAGGTCGTTTTATACTGTTTTCAAGAAAAAAAAATGCGGATTTTTCGCATTTTTTTTAGAAATTTCAAAATTAAAAAATTAGTAAAAACTCATACAAATTGCTATAGAAAGATTTTATTTGATGTATTTCGAGAAAGAGAGGGACGGCTCACAATCGACTGAGCTTTAAATAAATGGTAATTTAGCCAAAAATAAGGTGACCAACTGTCTGGCAAGAGGCGATAAAAAGTTATGGTTTTTTAGAAATGTATTTACGCATAGAAAAATGGTTACACCATATTTTTGAAATCTAACGTTCGACCTTACATTTTGCTCCAACATTTTAATTTGTCGCGCATTTTTGACTCCGTAAAATCGTCCAAAATCGACTATTGAGCATTTATAATGAAAAAAATGCAGAAACAATTATGATAATGATGAATTACAGAAATTCAGCAGTTCGGTTTGGTTCGGTTTGGGTCGATCTTAGATTAGGTTGGTTGTGTTTTAAAGTAATTCAGCAGGAGTCGGCTGCGCTGACTCCTGCTGAATTACTTTAAGACCCAACAAACCTAACCTAAAACCAAACCGAACGCAACTTAACTGAACCAAAACGAACCGAACCGAAACGAACCGAACCGAACCGAACCTAACCAAACCGAACCGAACCGAACCGAACCGAACCGAACCGAACCGAACCGAACCGAACCGAACCGAACCGAACCGAACCGCACCGCACCGAACCGAACCGAACCGAACCGAACCGAACCGAACCGAACCGAACCGAACCGAACCGAACCGAACCGAACCGAACCGAACCGAACCGAACCGAACCGAACCGAACCGAACCGAACCGAACCGAACCGAACCGAACCGAACCGAACCGAACCGAACCGAACCAAACCGAACCGAACCGAACTGAACCGAACCGAACCGAACCGAACCGTACCGCACAAGCAATAAGCAAGAATCGGCTGCGCCGATTCTTGGTGAATAGTTCTAAATAAATAATTTCCTATAATTTGGGCCTTTAACCCTCAGATGCCCCGTAACAAGGCTTTGCTAATCCATTTTCAATCTTTGTTGTTTTGTATGTGAGCAACAAGGACTTAATCGCGATTAAACCCATGATCGCGCTTAAGTGCTTACGGTGCATCTGAGGGTAAGTCAGCGTAAGCAAATCGAATTGGGAAATTTGATATGGCCGAATGACCCGGAAACAGTTGGCCCAGCAAAAAATTTCTATCAATGTGTCAAAACATCTGTGGGAATGTCAAGTGTACAAATTTTCAAATAATGTGAAAAAACCGGGAAAAAACACGAAAATCTAGGTATGTAATTAATTTAAAATTGTTAAATTATTAATCCTAAGCTAATTTACAAATTTATGTCGAAAATTTGACGATGCAGTGATAGAAATTGATTTTTTTCAACCAAAACAAGTCAGAGAAAATCACTATGTAACGTTTTTTAAAAAATTATTTAAAAATAAAACCATACTTTTTTTTTTAATTTCCCGTATCTAAATCGACTAAAAATAGTCCAAAGAATCATTTCCATACAAAAAAATCGTTATATAGGGCGTTTTGACGAGCGAGGTATAACGTAGTAGAACCTCAAATTCCAATTCCATTTTGGATTAAGCAAATGTTAAATTGTCAATGTAAATGATCCTGAAAAAAACCTATATGTCACACTCACAGTAAGTAGAGACCGAAGGGTGAACAGCTCTCACAATCAGTGTACACATTTCTCACAATCTGTTCACAATCCTTCACAATCTTTACACAATCCCTCCCAATCACCCACAATCCTTCACAATCCCTAACAATCGTACCACAATCCCTCACAATCTTTACACAATCCCTCACAATCTTAGCAAAAGATTTTCACAATCGGCGTACATATTTTGGGGTTAGTTAAGTAGCAGGGCCAGGAATGGTAAATTAAGAGGGCAGCAAAGGAAACTATCGAGGGGTGAACAGCTCTCACAATCGGTGTACACATTTCTCACAATCTGTTCACAATCCTTCACAATCTTTACACAATCCCTCCCAATCACCCACAATCTCTCACAATCTTACCACAATCCTTCACAATCTCTCACAATCTTTACACAATCCCTCACAATCTTAGCAAAAGATTGTGGAAAAGATTGTGGATTTTCGCAATCGGCGTACACATTTTGGGGTTCCCTCACAATCTTAGCAGAAGATTGTGGATTTTCGTAATCGGCAGACACATTTTGGGGTCAGCTGGTCACCCCTTGGTTATTAAGCAGCAAGGCCGGTAACGGTAAATGAAGAGAGCGGTAAAGGAAACTATAGACATGATAACCTTTTTTTTTTTTTTTTGGTCACAAGAATTTTTGATGGGCCCCACCCCGCCCCTTCAGGCGCACTACGCCGCTGCACAGTCCTCCACCATCCCTCACAATCCCTCCCAATCACCCACAATCCTTCACAATCTTACCACAATCCTTCACAATATGACCACAATCCTTCACAATCCCTCACAATCTTGCCACAATCCCTCACAATCTTGCCACAATCCCTCACAATCTTGCCACAATCCCTCACAATCTTAGCAAAAGATTGTGGATTTTCACAATCGGTGTATCCCTCACAATCTTTACACAATCTTAGCAAAAGATTGTGGATTTTCACAATCGGTGTACACATTTTGGGTTAGCTGTTCACCCCTCAGTCGAGACCCTGTATGTCTGACATATTTTTAAAATATGTCATACATACAGGGTTTCTAACAGTAAGCAGGTTCAAAATTGATTGTAAAATAAATGTACCTTTAAGCCCCATTTATAAATTTGAGTATGCTATTTAGCTTTTTGTTAGCATATATCTATGTTTTTAGGTACTTAATAAGAACTACAATGATGTCCTGATATACTTATATTGAAAAGTGCATGAAATTTTATTTGTTGTTTACAAGTTGTCACCTTAAACAGGTTTTCTAGGTATATTGGATATTCACTGTACTTATTGATTACCTATTTTTGTCGATATTCAGGACTAATTTCTGTTATTGTCAGTTTCTTAATTACAATATCTTTAATTTATGTAAGAATTTATAATATTCATGTAGGTAGTTATTCTGAATTGTTACATGGCTTAAAAAAATCAATAGAAATAGATTTGTCTACAGTGACTAAAACAGTACATCAGTCTATAAATAAATGATAAAAAAAGTTTAATTATTATTAGGTATTTAAAAAAATTTCATTTTATTAATTACAATATATTTAATTTAATTATGAGTTTTTAATATTCATTTTGGTATTTATTGGGAAATTACAGGGCTTAAAAAAAATCAACAGAAATAGATTTGCCTGTGAACTAAAACAGTAACATTAAGTTTATAAATAATCTGTATCAGATAAGGCCTTTAAATATTTCTAGTGGGGTGGGGTGGGGTGCTGCTAGGGGGGTGCACAGCAGCTAGCAAAACAAGGTCCAAATAATTATATTTTCAACAGTATTTTTTAATTTTAGTATTTTAGGCTGATATGTCAGTAGAATCTTTTTTGTCTTGATAATAAAGTACTTTTTGAATTGAATTGAGTTGAGCTGAATTTGTCATAATGTCAAACATTCTCAGTCATAGTTTTTAGATATATTAATTTTTGAAACCATATCTTACAAACCTCATCAGCTAGCAAAATGCAGTTTTCAACTTTTAATTGATAATTAAAAAAATTTGTCATAGGATCAAAGTTTGCCAGTCCCAATTTAAAAAAAAAAGTTAGATCTCATAAATGACAGCAGCTAGAGTAATGTGGTTTTCACCAATTAAATAAAAAAATTCTTTTCACCAATAATAATAACATCCAGAATGACTAGGTGTTAAGGATGGCAGTATGTGCCTGCTGACATCTATTTGTTTACTTATTTCATCTGGATTTGCATTTAATTAAAACTTTAATGTAGGTATTTTTAAGTAATTACCAAGATATGAAATACAGTTTAATCCGGTTATAACGTACCTGGGTTATAACGTACTTTCAGTTATAAACAACAAGTGAAATTAAAGAAAGAAAAATAAGAAAAAAGTTTTTGCTTCGGCCGGGACTCTAACCCGGGATCTCTTGCTCTGTACGCAAACATTCTAAACATTGAACTACCAAAGCCATACATAAGTTTTCAGAAAACTTTTATCTATGCAGGCTGTGGTGTCTCAATACAAGAACAAGAGACTCTCAGGGCATTAACTCGACCAAGTCATCAAACTGATTTCTATAATTCTTCCTTCCCACTGTCAAAGGTATAAAAACTTAAAAGCTAGACGTAAACTATCAACATCTGAAAACATGAGATCACCTTTTCGTGTGTTAAAATTTTTGATCGCAATGGGCGATTGCCAATATAATTCTCAAATACCAAATTGCAAACAATGCAAGGACCTAAAACTATAAACAACAAGTAAAATTAAAGAAAGAAAAATAAATAATAAAATAGAAATCAGTTTGATGACTTGGTCGAGTTAGTGCCATGAGAGTCTCTCGTTCTTGTATTGAGACCACAGTCTGCATAGATAAAAGTTTTCCGGAAATTTATGTATGGCTTTGGTAATTCAATGTTTAGAATGTTTGCGTACAGAGCAAGAGATCCTGGGTTCGAGTTCCGGCCGAAGCAAAAACTTTTTTCTTATTTTTCTTTCTTTAATTTCACTTGTTGTTTATAGTTTTAGGTCCTTGCATTGTTTGCAATTTGGTATTTCAGTACTTTCAGTTATTACATACATATTTCATTGGTCCGGCCATAATACTCTTCTTTTTATTTGTGTTGTTTATAACGTACGTCTGCTTATAAAGTACATATTTTCTGGTCTCTTGAGGGTACGTTATAACCGAAGTACAGCGTGTCCCATTTTCGATGGGATTAAATGGGAAACTCGGTTATTATTAAAGATATCGATATTTTGATTGCACCTTACCGTGCTCTTTTTTGGAGCCCTTAAAAATGGTGTAATCAGATTTTTGCTATACCCTGTGGTTTCGCTAATACAGGGAGTTTTTGAAAAAATTGCATTTTAATTAATTCATTGTATCTCGCTTATTTTGCAAGATATTTTTATTCTGTAAAAACCTTCCTATGGCAAATTTTTTAGAGCAAAATAATGACGTTGTCATTTTTTAAAAATATTGTTTAGTTTTTGAGATATGGTATTTATCATAAAAAAATTAAATACGGACCTGGATTTTTTTTATTACAACTTTGATTGGTTCCATGCTATTATTACCTTAACCCTCTGACAGGCCAATTTTTATTTCAAAAAAAAAAAATAGTAACAGAATATGTTCATAGGAAAAAAATTAATTTTAGGCTTCAAACTTATTTGCTATGAACATTTGAGGTTAATTTAGGTTAGGTTAGGTTACCCGGACTAAAGGCGGACCTGCCCACTAAGGGAAAGAAAAATAGTGGTGGGAAAAAACAACAAAATTAATAAACTAAATGTATATTTATTACCCTTTTACACAAAAAATTGTTTTTATTTGGTATGAAACTGTTGAAAACATTTTTTGGTGGAGGAAAGGCAAAGATTCAAGTTGCACTTAGTGCAAAAAAACTGAGTTTCACCTTTACACCCTTTGTTTTTGCACATTCTTTTACCACTTCTGTCCAAAAGGTCTGGCATGTGGTTCAAACCATCAAAGCGGATATCTGGCTCGGGGATGTATGTCTTGGTAATAGGCTTTACTGCAGGTTGTATTTCTGCCTGCTTTGAAGCAGATGTGGGTCTGCCAGGACGTTTTTTGGCAGCTTCGTTAACGCAGAGTACAGCGGCTACTTGTGCTCGAAACACTGGTAAAGTGGGTGATCCTTTATGAATCCGTTTGTATAGCAGATAAGCGTTAACCATAGCCATGTCAATGAGATGGTAAAATAGACGCAATGTCCATTTGCAAGTCTTTAGTCGAATGTGATATCTGCCAAGTAACCCATCCATTAGATCAACTCCGCCCATGTGGTAATTATATTCACGTATAATGGCGGGACAGTCAATTTCTATGTGCTTCTTTGCAGATCGATCAAATCTGGTTGCCTTTGACGGCTGCCTATCCTGAATAGCACTTTTGAATGGTAGCACACCGACGTACGTGGAAGCCAGGCGCACGTTTTTGTTGTCCTTCCACAACACAGTTGTCAAATCTACACCATGTGCATTTCCCACATACTCAACAGAAAATCCTTTGTCTGCTTTAGAAAGCTGTTTATCTTTATCAATGGGCAATTTGCAATTAGGAATACGACCAGAGCGAATTGTTCCCAATGAATATATACCTCGGCTTCTTAGATAAACAAGTAGGGGCAGTGTCGTGTAGAAATTATCAAAATATAGAATATGGTTGACAAAATCAGGTATTGTTTTAGATAGGCGGACAACAACATTAGCTGCTGCTCCCAGATCAGGCATATTAGGCAAAATTACATTGCTTCCTGCACCAGTAAAAATTTCGAAGCTGTAGGAGTAGCCACTGCTGTCACAAAGAACAAAAAGCTTGAAACCCCATTTATGAGGCTTTGCTGGCATATATTGTCGCAATGAAGTGCGTTTCATTTTGGTCGCACACATTTGTTCATCTACGCATAAACGAGGTAATTTTGAAACTGTTTGAAATCGTTCATTTAGATGATCCACTAAGGGTTGAACTTTATATAGTGGATCAAACCCAGGCTCGCCCCGTTTTTTCTCTTTTGATTTGTCGTTGAAATGGAGATACTTACGAATCATGAAGAATCGTTTGGATGTCATTGCAGACCGAACTGGATCAAAAGAATAACGACCCCAGTATTCGGCGGCGTTTGGGTACCGATATATCGACATAAATATCAGGATGCCAATGTATTTCCGGATCTCGGCAGCGTTGGTGGCAAATGTTGTCTGAATATCCTGCTGTCTGGCGTATAAATTAGTCTGCTCTGCGATCCTTTCAACAAACTCTTTTGTGAAAAAATGGGCAAAGCATTGATATGGAGTTTCCAAGTCCTCAAAGCTTTTTGGTAGCTCTGTGCTTCCACGGAATACGACTTCATTTTTATGCAGCTGCAAATGCTGTTTCCGCCAAAGTATTTCTTTGCATTCTCGTGATTGTGCTACGAGTTCATTTGCATTTCCTGTAATCCCACCTGCGTTAGGCTCGGGAATATCAACCTCCTCCTCAAATTCGGGCAGTGGAGACCTTGGTCGTTTTTTCTGCGGTCGAAATGTAGCAGATGATTGAGCTAAAGCCGACGTAGACGGAACTGTGGCAGTTGAAGGCAATCCTTGTGGTTCATCTGACTTTGAGGCCCCTGATGTCGACGGCTGTGAAGTATCGGGCTGTTCTACACCTGACTTCAAAACTTGGGGCTCGTTACGGCATTTGTTTAGTTCGTCTTCGAGGCAAAAGTCTGGGTCTGCAATACTGTCATCGTCGTCAAAGTCACCTCCGGACCCATCTTCAATATCGGTGTCATAATCGACATCTACGCTGTCCAAAAGGTCAAACATTTCATCAGACGTCACTTGAGATAAGTCATACACTTGTCTAGGGCCTACAGAATTTCTATCATGCTGTCCATTCTCATTTGACGCCATATCTAAAAAAAAAATATTTAAGTCATATTTTTTGTATGACTTAACTAATTTTCACACAAACCGGCAGGTCCGCCTTTGGGCCGGTTGAGGTTATCAGTGATAATAATCAAAATCAAATGTTCAACTTTGTCCACGAACATGTTAGTCACAAATATTACATACCGAAACTTACCTGTAAAAATTTCAGCTTGATCAGATCACTAATTGTATTTATTCTAAAACACAGAAAACAACATTCATAACAAAACAATTATTTGGTACATATGCGTGGGCAGCGTCCACACGACTGGCGCTGTGGCGAGAAAGAGAAAAAAAGCAGCCGTTGTGAGTGAATCAGGCCGGCAGAGAGCTTCAGCCTAAAGGCGGGATTGCTGATTTACGTCCAAAAAACTTCAAACGCGCGACTTACTGA
The DNA here is from genome assembly GCA_963576565.1 of Aspidapion aeneum. Lineage (NCBI taxonomy): Eukaryota > Metazoa > Arthropoda > Insecta > Coleoptera > Brentidae > Aspidapion > Aspidapion aeneum. The sequence goes on from OY755040.1 coordinate 120,118,662, forward strand.
GATTTGAACGAGGCCTGCCTTAAGGCGGGTTTGCCGGTTAGAGGGTTAAAATGATAAAACTTTAATATTTTTTTGATTTAAGGTTAAAAAAACTATTTAATATTTGAAAAATAAATTATAGTCCGAACCTGGAAATTTCCAACGTAATTATAAATTAAAAAGTGCAAGACACACTAGTTGAACGCTTTTTAGTTTATCTGTTTTGAAATGATAATTAAAAGATTTATAAATAAAGTAAAAACCTTAAAAAGTTACAAAAATAATATCATACCAATTATTTGATGGTAGCACAGCAGGTCGTGAAATTTACAAAACAAAAGCGTGCAATTGACATTGTCATTTTACTTGTCATTTTTGTGAATGGCTTACAATTATTTTAAACTGGCTAGAAATCGACCATATCCAGATATTGAAAAATGTGATATGTTTGACTGCTTCATTCAAGCAACAAAATCCCAATATTTAAATGACAAAAATATTTTTGTGCAAAATGCGTTAAGAAAAATTACTAAAAATGCCAACAATGTCACATAATGGTAATCAGAAAAATTAGTTATTTTTTATAATTTGTTTTTTTTGTATTTTTCGTAGCCTTTGTTTCAAATAAATCTGTAAATTAACGTAAAACCATTTTAATATGCTAAGTATCAGTTAAACTAAAAATTGTTTAACTAGCAATTTTTAATTTATATTTATGTTGGAAATATCCAGGTTCGGACTAATTTTTTTTTAATAATAAATATTTTTTTTACCTTAAAACAAAATTTTTTTAAATTTTTATTATTTTATGATAAAACTAACATGAAACCAATCAAAATAGTAATAAAAAAATCCAGGTCCGTATTTAATTTTTTTATGATAAATACCATATCTCAAAAACTAAACAATATTTTAAAAAGTTGACAACGTCATTATTTTCTTCTTAAAGAGTTGCCATAAAAAGGTTTTTACAGAATAAAAATATCTCGCAAAATAAGCGAGATACAAGGGATTATTAAAAATACAATTTTTTCAAAAACTCCCTGTATTAGCGAAACTACGGGGTATAGCAAAAATCTGATTACGCCATTTTCAAGGGCTCAAAAAAAGAGCACGGTAAGGTGCAATCAGAAAATCAATATCTTTATTAATAACCGAGTTTCCCATTTAATCCCATCGAAAATGGGACACGCTGTACACTGTACCTACCTGGGTCAGTACTACACATGATATCTAAGACCTTTTTTTAAACAAGTTTTTACATTTATTATTACACCATGGTCTAGAAGACTGAGAGGAAATTTTACCACCCTCGCCAACGCGGTCTATTGGACAGAGCTAAATATTCAATCCTCTTTCGCCAAATGTTTTATTTTGCATTGGTTTAACGCTGGTAATAGACCAAGTTGGCGCCTGAGGATAGTTGGAACATATCAGTATTGTAAAAAAGTTCATTGTTTTGCTCATTTTATTTTTGAATGTGCTAAATTAGAGAAATAAAAATATTTTACTTAAAATATTATTTATTTTTGAAAAATTCTAAAACCCAAACCTGAAAATTCACATATTAATAATGCATAAACAACCGTAGAGATAACTAAGGAGTTTCACATCTGTGAAACTTATTGAAGCATTTCGAGCAAACTTCCACGCCGCCTCGTCCATGAGGCTGAGTGACATTTTTGACAATTTTGACATGATAATGACATCTACAAAAAAACTAAGTGCAGGTGATGTAATAGCAGCTATTTTTTTTTCGGCCTGTGATCCTAATTTTTTCTCGAAAAAAAAGTTGCTTTGATTTCAAAAATTTTTATATATCGCATAACTCAAAACCGCTTCCCGATTTGAATGAAATTTGGTACCTAGGCTGGGTTTTGGGTCGAGATGGTCCCATTTAAAAATGAACAAAATCCACTGAACGCAAGCCAAATAAAAGGGTGGGGGTAGATTTTAAAAATTGGAGTTTATGTGAAAATATGGCGTGTGTGATATCAAACGAGAGGTAATTGAGTCTACAGTTAAACAAACTACATTTTAGTTTATTTTCAAAAAGGCCCCACCCTTTTTAAATGTCAAAAATTAGTTTAAATGAAAATATGGCTTGTGTGGTATCAAACGAAAGGTAATTGAGTCTGGAGTCAAACAAAATACATTTTAGTTAAAAAAAAGGGTGGGGGTATATTAAAAAATTTAGAGTTTAGGTCAAAACATGGCTTGTGTGGTATCAAACGAGAGGTAATTGAGTCTGGAGTTGAATAAAATATATTTCAGTTTTTAGTTATATTAGCTTACACGTACACTATAACTATAGTACCTAGTGTGAGCTTAGGTGCCCATATATTAGCAGAATATTTTTGTGGCGTTAGTGGCATAATTACAAATAACGTGTCGAGCGAACTACTTAATGTGTTTTTTCTTGAAAATCCATTACGAGGGGCGAGGGGGGGGGGGTCAGTAATCCTGAATTTATGCGTTACGTAATTTAAGGACGTTCCCTAAGGTCCATATAAATCATAGGCACAATGTAAGAAATTTGGGTTTTTCTAAAAAATTTTATCAACCATCTGTTAGTAAATAAAATAAAATAAATCAGGGTAAATCAGCTTAATTGTAATGTGATGGAAATTAACTTAATGTTAGTTGACTTATTTATAAGCATGATTTCAGCTTCAATGAAGCATAAAAATCATTGGTGTCAGACTTAATTAAAATAGTTAAATGTTAAAATAATAATTTCTGAAATGGGACTAAAAGATAAATAAAAATGTTTGCTGCATGTAATATTATTTCAGGTCAGCATTTGTAAAACAAAGTAGTTATAACTAACACTTCAACTAAAATGTGCTAATAAAGGTGACCGACCAATCCAATCCTCATTTTAGCCCACAAATTAATAAAAGTATAAATATCTTAAAAACTGTGGCTCTTTAAGGCCGCTTGACATGGTGCATGACGCGCTGCAAATTTTTGCAAGCAAAAAATTTCGGTCAAATTGTTGCCTGCAAAAAATCTTCTATTCGTTTGACATTGTGCATGGCCATGCATTGATTCCCCAGAATCTAGGTAAAAATTTCCCAGTTTGCATGTAAGTACAGTTTGCATGCAAAAGAATGGCACCGGACCGATAAAAATGGATTGCCTGCAACAATCAGCTGGATTTGTACTGCGCATGCACCTGGGCAAAATTTCATGCCATTTGCCTGCAAATTTTATTGTCATGCACCATGTCAAGCGGCCTTTATTAAATCTTGACCTCTTTCACCAATAGCTGTGGTAAAAAGCTGTGACATCCTTTAAACTAGCAGACCGCTTGTAGCAGATGAAAGTTTTTATTATTGGATATTTACCAGCCTATTAAATGCTAATTAATTACTATAGTCTGGATTTTTTTGCTTGATTGGTGCTAGCAGAGCACCAAACTTACAAAAAAGACAAGTATAATAAAAATAAATGTACAAAGTTTTAATATTTAATTTTACGATTTTCATAAAAAAAATATTTACTGCTCTGCTAGCTTTAGGTCAGCAATAGACACAGAAAAAACGAGAAAGATTAACATTAATCGTTAATATGGTAATAAAATATTTAATTGCTAAACTTTTACAGTGTTACTACCGCCCTAGCTGTTATTAAAAAAAAAACATATATTACTGTGCTAACTTTAGTACCAACCTTGGTATCATTTTTATGTGAAAAATGTATGCTGCTTAGACACAGAAAAGACGAGAAGGATAAACATTAATCGTTAAGATGGTGATAAAATATTTAATTGCTTAACATTTACAGTGTTAGAGCCCCCTAGCTACTAGGGACTTATTGGAATAAAACCTGACTTTATTTTAGAGTCGACTTTATTCTGACACATTTACACAAAAAACTAACTACTGACCTCTCAAAATTGACATACCAAAGCCAAATTTAATAATAAAGTTACAAGCTAACTTTCATTTAATAAATACCGAAACTAATAAATCCGGTTTTTAAATACACAAAGGCCAAATTTTGAAGGAAAGCAGCTGGTTTTTATATGTAAATCTGGCACCATACGGTCGATTTTAAAATAAGGTCAGGTTTTATTCCAATAAGTGTTTATATTATTAAAGAAAACCAACATATATTGCTGTACTGGCTTTACTACCAACCTTGGTACCATTTTTATGTAAAATACTCTGCCAATATATGGGCCCCTAAGCTCACACTAGGTACTATAGTTATAGTGTACCTGTGAGCTAATATAACTAAAAACTGTAATATATGGTATTCAACTCCAGACTAAATTATCTCTCGTTTGATACCACACAAGCCATGTTTTGACTTAAACTCAAATTTTTGAAACTCCCCCCCCCCTTAAAAAAACAAAAATTAAAATGTATTTTGTTTAACTCCAGACTCTTTATTTTAGAGTCGACTTTATTCTGACACATTTACACAGAAAACTAACTGCTGACCTCTCAAAATTGACATACCAAAGCCAAATTTAATAATAAAGTCACAAGCTAACTTTCAGTTAATAAATACCGACACTAATAAATCCGGTTTTTACATACACAAAGGCTGAATTTTGAAGGAAAGCAGCTGCTTTTTATATGTAAATCTGTCACCATACAGTCGATTTTAAAATAAGGTCAGGTTTTATTCCAATAAGTGTCTATATTATTAAAGAAAACCAACATATATTGCTGTACTGGCTTTAGTACCAACCTTGGTACCATTTTTATGTAAAAAATCTATGCTGCTCTGCTAGCTTTAGGCGAGCAATAGACACAGAAAAGACTAGAAAGATAAACATTAATCGTTAAGATGGTGATAAAATATTTATTTGCTTAACATTTACAGTATTAGAACTGCCCTTGCTACCATTTAACAAAAAAAACATGTATTGCTCTGCTTTCCTATCTTTTTTTAAGTTTGGTATTCTGCTAAACCTAGCAGTTTTCTTTTTAAAAAGGAGTACCTAGGGTGGTTTTAACCTAATAAATATAGAGCAATTAATTTATTTAGTGTTGCTTCCCTCAACTTCTAATTCTTTACCGGTTTGCTGCACTTACTCTGCTAACTTTTTTAAGCTAACACTGCAATCAATATCACAAAAAATACTGAAGAAAAAATATAAATCACGTAAAGCTTTGTTTTTCTTTAATTAAATAAACAAGGGGCCCTATTCTGACCAGAGTTTTTCGAAAAACTGTAATCCAGGATCACTGAGTTGGTCACCTTTATTGTGTGGAGCATAAGCTTGACTGGCAGCCCACACTATCCAGATGTTTAGTTCAGCAAAGGCCAAGCTTCACAGTAGATCATTGGCTGGTCAGATTTAAAAATAAACTTTCTGTGTGCTTTTTTTGCTGATTCTGTAAGTCTTAATTTTTTAACTATCTACTTTATTTATGTTATTTTATAATTATAACTAGCTTTAAAGAAACAGGCTTCGCCCGGCTTGGTTAGGTTAGGTTAGGGCGACTTGCCTGTATCCAGCAGGGTAGAACACGTCTGCTAAATTTCATTGAAATCGGTTAAGTAATTTTTGAAATTAGTTGTAACGAAAATAAAAGCCCTACTCCTTCATACATATTTGTTGAATATTGATTGATTAATAATTAATATTAATGAATACTGTCTGATGAGTTTTTTTCACATTTAGTATCAGTATTTTAGTTCACACGTATACTATAGTGTGAGCTATAGTAATGGTGTGAAAAATCAGAAAAAAAAGTTGCTCCGATTTAAAAATTTTATATATTCTTGCGTTTCGGATGATTTTGAAACTTTTTGTCGCCCCGTCTGCGTCGTCTGTCTGTCTGTATGTCTGTATAACCTAAAAACTACTTGCCCGATTTTAATGAAATTTGGTACCTAGATTCGGTTTTGGCTCTAGATGGTCCCATTTAAAAATGAATAAAATCAACTGGATTTAAGATGAAATAAATGGAAAGATGAAATAAATGGATCCATGGCGGATCTGATACCTTCCTAGCTAGCCTATCAGCACACTTCAAGTGAAGCCATGATATAATAATATCAGCCTTGAAAACAGTTTTTTTGTAAATATCTCAGAAACTAAAGCTCTTACGAAGTTTTTGGTTATAACACAAATTATTAACCAAAATCCAGTCTACTATATTACGAAAACCGCATATTGATACAATGCTCCATTAGAAAGTTACCAATTTTTAATTTTTTAAAGTGTCTAACATTATTTTACCTGAAAATTTTGTAAATATCGGTTCAGTGGTTTAGGAGCTATCGTGTTACGGACAGAAATAATATACACACAGACACACACACACAGACAGACATCACGACGATATTGCTAAGATAGATCAGAATATACAACCAAATAACACATTTTCGGCGTTATCTCAAAAAAAAAAAAAAGAGTGGGGGTAGATCTCAAACAGTAGAGTTCTAGTAAAAATATTACTTGTGTGCTAGATAAAATTTAGTACCTAGATTGGGTTTTGACGCTAGGGGTTCATATGGGTTGGTTTAAAAAAAATAGTTTTGCTAAAAATATAACTTGTGCGGTAACTGTAAAAATAGATTATAGTTTGTTTTGTTTTTTCGCTGACCAAAATGGGTAAAATTACCCATAAATTGGCAGAGTGTTTTGCATTGTTTTATTTTTGTTTAGTTTCCTCTGGTTACAAGTCCAATCCAGCATTATTATGCTGTGCTTATTTACCCAAAAACAAGAAAGCGTACAGAGGTTTAATTTAAATTTATTGTAAGGTGCATGCACTGCATTTTTTAAATCTCTATAGGGATGATTTTTGAGCCATCCATATCGTAGTAATCAATCTCGTCATGACGTCTCTTCGTGTGTGTGTGTGTGTGTGTGTGTGTGTGTGTGTGTGTCTGTCCGGCCCAGGATAACTTCGAAACCGCAGGACCAATTTTCATTAGATTTTCGCGAAAAATAATATTCGTCACCGTAACGATGATTAGATTTGATCATCGCAATAATATGCGGTTAATTTTAGTAGAAACTTAGAGTAATACTTACTCCAACGGCCGGCTTCTCAATAGAGTGTTAGCCCGGACCTGTGGGTTAAAAAAGAGGTGACTGACAAATTTACCACATGCTTAAAAAGACAGCTATCAAAGATAGCCCACGGGTCAGGGCTCACCCTCCATTGAGAAATCGGCCCTAAGAGTAGAACACATTTTTCCCAATAATTTGCTTTGTAACCAAAAACTTCGTAGGAGCTTTCGTTTCTGAGATATTTACAAAAAACTGTTTTCAAGGCTGATATAGCGTGGAGTTCACTTGGAGTTTGCTAATGGGCTAGAAAGGTATCAGATCCATTATGGATGCATTTATTTTAAATAAAGATGGTCCATTTTACTTATGATGCGTTTTATTTATTAGTATCACGATAAGGACAGAAATATCAATTATAATTTAGGATACTTAGGTCATAGGTTATCAACATATTGTGACACATTTTTTTAATAAGAAATCTTAGTAAATACATTTGTATTTCTATTTATATCAAGGACACAATAATAACACAAAATGTTTTACTTTTATGATATTTTTTACCTAAATTAGAAATGCTTCTCAGAGGAAAGATTATTTTTTTCTGAAACTATCAGAAAACATAGGTACTATATAATCATCTGAAAAGAATTTCTTTCAAAAAATTAATTATCTCAAGGGTATTTTTTGGAGGTTTTTTTATTTCTATCTTTTGAGGACATGATAAAACTTTATCCTTAACAGTTAAAATAAAATCAGATCTTTTATTTTTGTAACAATTATACAGAGTGTTTCAAAATTCAGTAACATAATTTTAATGCTTAATTCCTTAAGTGATTTCAAGACAAAATTTTCATATAAACATAGGTCCTTAAACGCCTTATTTTCGAGTTAAACTTTAGTTTTTTATATAGTTTTTTGTTTATAGTTGGTTAAATTTGACACGTGTATTAAGCTATAGACACTACACTATTAGACATGCCAAATAATAGTAAAAATCTACAGAGTGATACTTTTCAGGGGTCATGTCGCCTTTTTCCCCGGATTTTTTTGTTGTGTGTGTGTGTGTGTGTGTGTGTGTGTGTGTGTGTGTGTCTGTCCGGCCCAGGATAACTTCGAAACCGCAGGACCAATTTTCATTAGATTTTCGCGAAAAATAATATTCGTCACCGTAACGATGATTAGATTTGATCATCGCAATAATATGCGGTTAATTTTAGTAGAAACTTAGAGTAATACTTACTCCAACGGCCGGCTTCTCAATAGAGTGTTAGCCCGGACCTGTGGGTTAAAAAAGAGGTGACTGACAAATTTACCACATGCTTAAAAAGACAGCTATCAAAGATAGCCCACGGGTCAGGGCTCACCCTCCATTGAGAAATCGGCCCTAAGAGTAGAACACATTTTTCCCAATAATTTGCTTTGTAACCAAAAACTTCGTAGGAGCTTTCGTTTCTGAGATATTTACAAAAAACTGTTTTCAAGGCTGATATAGCGTGGAGTTCACTTGGAGTTTGCTAATGGGCTAGAAAGGTATCAGATCCATTATGGATGCATTTATTTTAAATAAAGATGGTCCATTTTACTTATGATGCGTTTTATTTATTAGTATCACGATAAGGACAGAAATATCAATTATAATTTAGGATACTTAGGTCATAGGTTATCAACATATTGTGACACATTTTTTTAATAAGAAATCTTAGTAAATACATTTGTATTTCTATTTATATCAAGGACACAATAATAACACAAAATGTTTTACTTTTATGATATTTTTTACCTAAATTAGAAATGCTTCTCAGAGGAAAGATTATTTTTTTCTGAAACTATCAGAAAACATAGGTACTATATAATCATCTGAAAAGAATTTCTTTCAAAAAATTAATTATCTCAAGGGTATTTTTTGGAGGTTTTTTTATTTCTATCTTTTGAGGACATGATAAAACTTTATCCTTAACAGGTAAAATAAAATCAGATCTTTTATTTTTGTAACAATTATACAGAGTGTTTCAAAATTCAGTAACATAATTTTAATGCTTAATTCCTTAAGTGATTTCAAGACAAAATTTTCATATAAACATAGGTCCTTAAACGCCTTATTTTCGAGTTAAACTTTAGTTTTTTATATAGTTTTTTGTTTATAGTTGGTTAAATTTGACACGTGTATTAAGCTATAGACACTACACTATTAGACATGCCAAATAATAGTAAAAATCTACAGAGTGATACTTTTCAGGGGTCATGTCGCCTTTTTCCCCGGATTTTTTTTCCTTGTAAGCCACTGGTAGGCAGAACTAGGTAGTTTAAGACAAGAAATAAAATCCTTGTTTTATTTGCAAACTTTTTTGTTTCTCGCAGTTTTTTGCATCTTTAACCGTTTTAGATAAAGTCGCTGTTACACCAAAGGCTGCTATTATAAAATAAAAAATGCGTCAGTATGGCATCGCGAGTATATTAAAATAAACAAATTAATTAAAACTTATTTGGCATGCCTAATATTGTAGTACCTATAAGTAAATATACATGCCAAATTTGAGCTAAATATCTTAGAAACTGTAAGAGCTATAAAAAACAAAATTTGAACACTCGGTATCTTGAAAACTAAGCGTTTGGGGACCTATGTTTATAAGAATTTTTTGTCTTGAAATCACTCAAAGAAATTAAGGTTAAAATTATGTTATTGAATTTTGAAACACCCTGTATAATTTTTTGGGATATTGTTGGGGTCATTTGCTACCTTTTCAACGTTGGAACTTGGGTCACAGCTAAAAAGATATGAATTTTTAAATTTTTTTTCTCAAATTATCCAAAATCCCACGTTTAAACCCTCGTAAGCTTGTTATTAATGTCTGGAAAAGCACCATTTTTTTTATAATTCTGTAATCTTATGCTTCTTCAACTAATTAATAGATTTGTTCAAATTGATGTAAAAAAGGGACATACGAGGTTCTTTATTGAAGAACATTAATGATTTTGTGAAAGAAAATCAATTTCAAAATTAAAAATCAAAAAAAGTATCGACAATTGAGAACTTTATTTTCTTTTAAAAACTTCTTTAGTTGATTACCTTTCTAACTGTATGCTACACATTCAAAAAAAACATTTCTGCTTTAAAATACGGATATTCCGTCAGAAGGGCGAGGCTCGGTCGGAATTGGTAAGAAAAACAATTTGATGTTACCTACTTAAACAAAAGTTAAACTGTTAACAATAATGTATTGTGTTCTTTATTCATAAATTTTGTTCGAAACGATCATAAACATCAAATTGTTTTTCTTATCAAGTTCGAACGATTATTGCCCGTCTCACGGAATATCCGTATTTTAAAGCAGAATTGTTTTTTTTTTCAATGTGTAGCATACCGTTAGAAAGGTAATCAACTAGAGAAGTTTTTAAAAGAAAATTAAGTTCTCAAGTGTCGATACTTTTTTTAATTTTTAATTTTGAAATTGATTTCCTTTTACAAAATCACTAATGTTCTTCAATAAAAAACCTCGTATGTCCCTTTGGTACATAAATTTTAACAAATATATTAATTAGTTGAAGTAGTATAAGATTACAAAATTATTTTAAAAAAATGGTGCTTAACCAGAAATTAATAAAAAGCTTATGAGGGTTTAAAGGTGGGATTTTGGGTAATTCGAGGACCCAAGTTCCAAGGTTGAAAATGTAACAAATGACCCCAACATTATCCCAAAAAATGTTGACGGTTCATGTGCTGAACACCCTGTATATATGTATCTTTTCACCTTCCTAGCCCGCGCAGCAATGACGAGAAAAGGTATTATTTTCGACGAAAAATATTTTTTGGCCTATCTTAGCAATATCGTCGTGATGTCTATCTGTGTGTGTGTGTGTGTGTGTGCATGTTTTCATCAAACTTTCAGGTAGAATAGTGTTCGACACTCTAACGAGCTGATTAGATTTTGGTAAAAATCCATTAATACTAATGATAGTTTTTTGACAATTAAAAAATTTAGAAAATGATGACTTTTTAACGGAGCATCGCATCAATATGCGGTTCTCGGAATATAGTAGATTACATTTTTCTCATTAATTTATGTTATAATCAAAAACTTCGTAGGAGCATTAGTTTCTGAGATATTTACACAAACTGTTTTTAAGGCTGATGCATCATGGCTTCACTTGAAGTGTGCTAATAGGCTAGCTAGGAAGGTATCAGATCCGTCAGGGATCCATTTATTTTTATCAAAAACCTACCTACACTTTACTCGATTCCATTTCCTGTCATGTGTCATCCTGTATAATCAACAGGAAAACAGTAAAAATCAGTATTGGATATACAAGTTTAAAAAATAACATTAAACTCCCACACAAAAATTCAGTGCTGAATATACAAAGGAAACCGATATCGAAAGGAGGTCAAAATAAGAGCTTTCATGTTTAGTGAGTAGTGTATAGTGACATTTTTGAGGGCAGGTTTCTCAATTTTTGAAGACAAATTTTTTTAAGTAAGCTAGCCCAAGGAGTCATAGTTCTTTTATGAGTCTTTGAATAGGATGTACTACTATGTCGGTTTAGAACGTTTTTCTTCGTTGTCCGACATTTTCTTTCAGGTTTTTTTGACTCATTGATCTTTGGATCGACTGTTGCCATTCTAGTTTAGGACGCCCTCTTTTTCTGTGCCCTATTGGTTACCATATCAATTGTCGTTTAGTGATGCCATCCGTTATGCTTCCCTCGATTCCCATTCTTTTATCTCCTTATTGCATCCACTTCGACATTTTCCATGTTTTGTATTTTTCTGTTACGCGACAAGTCTATTCCATACAATAGTGTTTTTTTTCACCATTGTTTCATGCAAGTTAAATTTTACATCCTTTTTATCTCTTTTTTAAGACATCCAATAACCTTTTTTGCTTTTACTATTCATTTTTCCAGTTCTTTATATAGTCTGTTCCTTTCTTATCAAATGGGACACCCAAGTATACATACTTATTGCATGGAGATATTGTTTGTCCATTGTCTAGTTCTAAGTCACTTGATTCGTTTCCATTTAGTAAGTACTGTTTCTTGTCCACGTTCACTGAATAAGATGTATAAAAGTTTAAATTGGGAAAATTTTGGATTTTCCTTGAATCAGCAGTACCAGATTTTCACATATGTTGTATTTTTTTAAAGGAAACTCCCTGTATTTTTACTTTCCTAGCCCGCGCAGCAATCGCTAGAGAAGGTATTATTTTAGATTTGTATTTTCTTTCTGATTTAAAAAATGTATGCCAATACAACGATAATTTTTTTATAGGATTTTAAATTTGTTAAACCCAGTGGCGTATTTACAAAAAAAGTTTTGAGGGGGGGCCGAGACCCCATAAGGCCGTATTTTATAATATTTTATGTTTGTATTCATGAAATATGTGGAAAATATCTAAAAAAATCTTAGATTCGGGGGGGGGGGGGTCTTTTATACGCCACTGGTTAAACCAAATAAACGAAGTGTATAGGATCTTAATGGAGAAATAATGAGATCCAACACAGAAAATAAGTATCCGGCTGTAAATACAGAATGTTAAATTCGACAAATAATTGGCATATGTCATTTTTGGTATCAGAGTCTTGAAAAAGCCTTTATTATATGATCAGTATCAATGTAAAGCAAAAAGTGCATTGTTCCAATAACTACGAAATCTTAAACAAACTTACTGCCATTTTTAAAATTTTGTTATTCAATGGCATTTATAAAAACGTATGATGTCATCGTAATGGTTACATAAACACTCGCATAAACATAAACAAATGGCTGCATACACAATGCCATTAAAGAAATTACCTACATAAAATCGCAATGATTGGCTTTACTGTATACAGTGTGCCTCAATATTAAACATAAGACATTTTTTTAACGATTCTAATCAGTGCAAACGTGAAGTTTAGTTTAAAATGTTTGTTTTTTTTATTCATGTGTATTTAACTTCACGTTTGTAGTATTTTTGGCACACGCTCCGCTGACTCGACATAAAACGTTGCGAAGGCGGAAAAAATGCAATATGCATTAACCCGACCTGAGGGACAAATTATGTCACGGTCATGAGTACTGCTTTTTGTTTTATCTGCCTATCTTCTATTTTTACTCTGGTAGTTTCTTTTGGATTTGTAGATGTCACCACTTATGTAAAAGCTAACGGTATCGCAGTCATTATTGATTTTTTTCTCTTACCAACATCGTAAGATGAGATTCATATACCGTCTCTGTAGCTTTACAAAAGTGTCACATTGACCATGCATGCAGTGTTCTGAAGAGTCCCTTAAGGACGAAACAGTTAATTGTCAACACTTAATAGGTGTCCATTAGATCTTGGACCCCCGTCGGTTCGGTTCGGTTCGGTTTGTTTTTTTATCAGTTTTAAATTATTTATTAATTACTTTAGTGCATTTTTTACGAATTTATTTACTTTACCCAATAACTACTTATTTGTTTTTGAACTACCCTGTATAAACCACAATACAAAACACACTCATATTTCAATTTTATAGCAAAGCTCATAAACTTGTGTGCTTCTGAAAATAGAATCTCATCAACAGTTTGGCTCAAAGAAAAATTTCTCGTTTCTACAAAACATTATAATAAAACAAGGATTTTTCTTTTTTTTTAGTTTTGTGACTTTCTGGGAGTAGGCACCCAGTAAAAATGAATTACCTACAGGTGGTATGTTTGGTGGGACTACTTTTGTTAGCAAATGTTTTTGCGGATGAAGAGATGAAACCGGTAAGTAGTATTTTTTGCAATATAAACCATTTTTATTAAAAATAAAAGTCCACCTTTCAATATGCAAACCTCAAATATCATAAAATTAAAAAAAAAATTCTTAAACTTTTTTTGTAAAGTCAGGCAGTTTTTAAATTGAGTTTGTTATACAGACAGAGGTTAGGTTCACTTTTTTTGGTTCTTTTCCTAATTTCAAATAGGGAAATGTTTTAGTTTCTAGTCCGGCAGTTTAAGAAGTCCCTGACTGTACAGTGGGTCCCAAATTCGATGTGTTTGGGGGGTTTCAGATGTATCTTCACTATCAAACTGATTCGCCACTTTTAGTTTTGAGACGTAAGAATATTATTTCTTTATGGAATGACTTCTATATTTATATCTTTGTTTTTTTTTATATTGTTTGTTTGTTTTTCTTTTATATTTTAGTTTCTTTACTAGGTTTAAAATATCTTAAAATCTCGAAAAAAATAATGAAAAATAAATTGGTATTTAAAAATATAAAAACTTTAAAAAAATAAAATATTGAGTGAAATATCACGTAAAGGAAATTTCACGCTGATTCCAAACATCGAATAAAAAGAGGGTGATTCCATAAGAGAAATAACAACTTTATGTAATATCTCAAAAACTTAAATTTTTATAAATATAAAAGTTATAGGCCTGTTTTATCAAGATGCGGCTTTCTTTAGTGCTTATATTTATTTGAGTGCTTTTTTTGCAGAGAAAACACAAAAAGTTTAGGAACAGGCATCCATTCCACAACCTTGATTTAACTTCCAGTGAGGAACTTGAGTACCTGAAAAAAGTGGAAACAAAGTCTGAAAGCCCCCTTTCCCCTCTTGCAGCAGCTGACGACGTGTTGGACAACAGAGTATATTCCCCAGGTATTTATTTAAAAACAGTTTTTTGTAAATATCTCAGAAACTAAAGCTCCTACGAAGTCTTTAGCAATTATTATTGAGCAAAATATAGTCTACTAAATTCCGAAAACGGTGTATTAATACGATGCTTTGTTAAAAAGTTAGCATTTTTTTAAGTTTTTAATTGTCAAAAAACTGTTATTAGCATTAATTTGACCGAAATCTAATCAGCTCGTAAGTGTCAAACACTATTTTACCTGAAAATTTCATGATTTAGGAGCTATCGTGTTACGAACAGAAATAATATACACACATAGACACAGACAGAAAATACATCCAAACAACAAATTTTTGGCGTTATCTCAAAAAAAAAAATTAATACCATCTCTAGCCATTGCTACGCGGGCTAGGAAGGTAAAATAATGAGAGATAAAAAGTACACAATAGGTTGAATTGATACGTTTAGGGAGATCAGTGCGAATACCTTTTGGAAGGGAAAAAATTAGTAACACCATGAAAACTCGTGAAATGAAAATAAAACAGGAAAAATAATTTAGACTCGATCTGAGTTGTTAGGCTGCAATAAGGTGAGCTTTTAAGTGGATACTGATTTTTCATGGTTGTCTGCGAAATTTTGTATTAAAAAACTTGTGCAAAAATAATAGTTAATAAAAAGTTCTACTTTTGTAAAAATATTTTTTGTAAATAGTAAATTTTTCGAGTAAATTTGAAAAAAACGTATTCTTCCTTTTTAATCTTCCAAATTTGGTGAACATACACCCTTTTTATGTCCTATCGTTCACGTTGTAATTCCCCCTTCCGCGGGAGAACGGAGATAAGTCGAAAAATACATTTTTGAGAAATTGCCAGTTAAAGTTTTTTGCACATTTCATAGTTCATTTCCTGACCAAAAAAAAAACAATATTAACAATTTTAATTTTTAAAGCAGTTTTTATTCACATGAAATTCTTTAAAAAATACAAAACAACACTTATTAAAACCACCAAAAGCTAGTTAACTCAAAATGCATATTTTTCGACTTGTCTCCGGTCTCCCGCGCAAGAGGGAATTATTTTAAATCAAAATATTTTTTTATTTATTTAAGGACATAAAACTTGACTTGATATGTTCAATTCGTATTTCTATTAAATGTTTAAGAAACCAGTTGAAGAGAGAAGAGAAATTGTTTGTGTAATTTAGCTTAATTTTATTTTTTTACTGACAAAGTTCTTCTATGTATATTCTAAGCACTGTGGAAGTGTTTATATTTTTAAATTAAATTTGCCCCTCTGTAATTTTACTACTGCTATTAATGATAAATATTATTTTATTATTTTGATTTTTTTTTATTTATTTCTCAAATATCAACAGCCAAAGGCCAATTACAGATATAGTAAAATCTCAAATTGTGACACATATTTCCAACCATTATAAATAAAACTTAGAAGTCCCGTGACCCGTTTATTCTCATCTTCTAGTCAGAAGCTCTCGAATTGCCCAGAAATTATTTAATTATATATTATTTAATTATAACTTGCTTGCAACCATGATAATTATTAATTAAATAGTTTAAAACAGTGATGCTTATTAAAGTAAAAAGTCTGTAAAATCTTAGTAGCGGTAAAAAATATGACGAAACTATTCGCGTGTGATATTTCTAATCCAGACAATTATACTTAATGCTCAGCCCTAAGATGAGCGTACACAGGCCACACAAAAATAACATAACATACAAAAAAACAAACCAATACTTCTACATTTAAAATAATTCTATATTTAAAATCACCTAAATATATGTATAAAACTAATCACAACCCTCTTTGCAGACATACATGCATACATACTAAACACAAACCAAGGTTAAAAACACTGCTACATTAAAAATAATTTCACATTTAAAATCACCTAAATATACATATGTATAAAACTAATCACAACCCTCTTTGGCTAGAAATAGTTATAGCTCTCGTAATTTATGATCTATTAGCTTTTTAAAATGCTTTATATTAATATTTTCGATCTCAATGTCCGCAGCATATTAATTATATAAATTACATAGTTGATAGACCGGCGAGTTTTTATAAAGATTTGTTCTGGGAAGTTGGAGTTTCTTGAGTTAAGACGGTTTATTGCAAAAGGTATATGATTTAAGATATCTGGACAGTCAATATCATTCTTCAGTATTCTAAACATAGTACATAAAAATACTTTAATCCTTCTATCCAAAGAGAGCCTACCGAACAATCCTAAAAGATAATTATTGTCACAGCCCCTTCGTGGGTAAGATCCAAATTTTCTAAAATACATGCACTTTAGGAATTTTCTCTGCACACTCTCAATGGTATTTATCCAAACATTATACTGAGGAGACCATATTATAGAACCATATTCCAAAATAGGTAAAACAACGCTGTCAAATAAGTGCAATGCAACATCAATGCTTAAGTTTTTTGTGTTTCTAGTTATTAAACCTGCTACCTTCTGAGCACTTTTAACTTTGGCAAAAATATGGTCTGAAAAACACAGAGTTGAATTAAAAATTATACCCAAGTCTGTTTGATTGTCTACTCTTTTGAGAGTGGTTCCATGGAGGGTGTAGTCGAAATCAATGGTGTTTCGATTTAAAGTGAATGACATACCAAGGCCAACACAAAAATAGAGGCCACGACCCTGAAAAAATCAGCTGTTCTCCCGGGGCTGAATTTTACATTGGGTCTTATGGGAGGTCAGACGTTTTTTTATGATATTTTCAAAATTGCACCACAGATTTCCGCAAAATTTCAGTGAAATATTCTCAGACACCATCCCGATATTCCACCAAAGGTTTTTAAGGAAGCAACATGATTAAAAGGTTAAAATCTTCAAGATTTAGCATTCCTTATTTTGAATTCAAATTACCCGCCATGTACCACATGCCAACTGTTATATTTGACATGTATTTGACTTTGTCATATATGTTTGTCACATTCGCTTCTGCTTTAAACTTAATTTTTGTGTGAGCTAATGAAGCGGCTATGAAAAATTAGGGCTTACTATACATTTAAAAAAAATTGTTCTGCCAGAATAAAGTAAAAACAATCTCAAAAACGGCTTTATTTAAAAAAAAATCAAATATCCATGAACCGTCATTCCAACTTCAATATTTTAAAGACAATCAGCTGTGTCGTAACGTGACCATCAAAAAAAAATCAGCCCCGGATGTGACGTCAACAAAGTGGAGGATCGTGGCCCGTCCATTTTGATAGCCCTGGACATACATGAACATTTATCTTTATGTAATTTAAAGCTATTATTATCACACCAGTCAGCAACATTAGTTAAATCATTTTGCAGTAATTTTCAATCATCACTAGTCACTATCTCTAAAAACAATTTAAAATCTTCTGCAAACAATAAGGCCAAAGAATTATTAATATTTTTTAATATGTTATTAATAGAAATTATAAAAAGAAGAGGTCCTAAATTGGAACCTTGAGGAACCCCCGAAGCGCTAATATATGTTTTAGATTTACACCCCTATTTACTAGGTAAGATTAAACTCCATGCTATAACAGCCTTAAAAAGAGTTTTTGTAAATATCGCAGAAACTGAAGCTCCTATGAAGTTTTTAGTAATAACATAAATTATGTAGAAAAATGTGTTCTCTATATTCCAAAACCCCATATTGATGTGATGCTCCGTTCAGAAGTTAGTTCAATTTTTAAACTTTCAAGAAACGTAGCAATAATGGATTTTGAGCAAAATCTAATCAGCTTTTTAACTGAAAATTTCATGAAAATCGGTTTAGCTATTTAGGAGCTATCGTGTTACGGACAAACATACACCTAAATAACACATTGTCGACGTTATCTGAAAAAAAAAATTGTCGAACATAATACCTTCTAATTTTGGATTTTTTTGAAGATCCCTGTCTGGAGCACCATTGCGGAGCCGGTATGGTCTGTCAACGTGACGAAGAAAACCAACCTCGATGTATCTGCATCGACAATTGCCCGGAAGAGACCGAATCTCGCCGGAAGGTAGGCATAAATTTAGCAATCTTTTGTTTTTTATAGGCTACAGATTGTTAATAAACTACACACTGTTACAGATTCATACCTAAACCTGCAACAACCATCTACAGAACGTTGAAAATTTAACATTTTCAAAGATTCTTTTTTATAACAACTGCAGTTTTTCAAATACTTGAAACATAAGTTATGCTGTAGGTCTTACAGATATTTTTCAAAGATTATGTCCTCTTTGCGGTATACCGTTGATAAAATCCAAAATACAAAATGCTTTGTTTAAAACCCTTTAGGTTTCTTGTAGTTTTTTCATATTTACGACTCTAAGAAAAAAATAAAAACTAAAAAATAATGCTTTTTATTATTTTTTTTTAAGGTTTGCTCCAATCACAACGAAACCTGGCCTTCAGATTGTACGATCTACCAGCAAAGGTGTTGGTGCAGACATGGTGACGAAAGGTGCAAGGGAGAACAGTACAAGCATATTCACATCGAGTACTACGGAACTTGCAGAGAGATCAAAGTAGATAATAGATATAACTTTTCAAAATTTCCTTTATGAAGCTTACAGAATAATAGGGCATATCCTTAAATTACGTAACTCTCAAGGAGGTTTTGGCCATGCGTTAGACTCAAGGTTTCTTTAATGTGTTGTTTCTTGAAAATTCGTTACCAGGGGGGAAGGGGGGTTCAAAAATCCAAAATTTTTGCGTTACAGAATTTAAGAACGTTCCCCCTTAAATTGCGTTTTTCGAAATCTCAAATCATTTTTTTTAAACCTAGGGGGCCCGACAATAGCACAACTCGGTGCTTTTGTTCGTAAAAAGTATAGTTTCCAAATTATGAATTTTCAAAATTTCGTCATCTGGAGCTCATAGGATTTATTACCCTAAAAAACCGTAAATGACGTTTTTCGGAATCTCATATCACTGTGTGGTTTTTTCACATCTAGATGGCCCGGCAATAACACAACTAGGTGCTTTTTTTCGTAAAATGTATAGTTTCAAAAATGTCAATTTTTAAAGTTTCGCCATATGGAGCTCATAGGATTTAATACCCTAAAAAACCGTAAATGACGTTTTTCGGAATCTTAAATCACTGTATGGTTTTTTCACATCTATATGGCCCGGCAATAACACAACTCGGTGCTTTTGTTCGTAAAATGTATAGTTTCAAAAATGTCAATTTTTAAAGTTTCGCCATATGGAGCTCATAGGATTTAATACCCTAAAAAACCGTAAATGACGTTTTTCGGAATCTAAAATCACTGCGTGGTTTTTTCACATCTGGATGGCCCGGCAATAACACAACTCGGTGCTTTTGTTGGTAAAATGTATAGTTTTCAAAATATTAATTTTCAAAGTTTCGCCATATGAAGCTCATAGGATTTGATACCCTAAAAAACCGTAAATGACATTTTTCAGAATCTCAAATCAGTGTGCGGTTTTTTAACATCTAAATGGCCCGACAATAACACAACTCGGTGCTTTTGTTCGTAAAATGTATAGTTCCCAAAATATGAATTTTCAAGGTTTCGCCATGTGGAGCTCATAGGATTTGATACCCCAAAAAACCTTAAATGACGTTTTTCTGAATCTCAAATCAGTGTGCGGTTTTTTAACATCTAGATGGCCCGACAATAACACAACTCGGTGCTTTTGTTCGTAAAATGTATAGTTTCAAAAATGTCAGTTTTTAAAGTTTCGCCATATGGAGCTCATAGGATTTAATACCCTAAAAAACCGTAAATGACGTTTTTCGGAATCTCAAATCACTGTGTGGTTTTTTCACATCTAGATGGCCCGGCAATAACACAACTCGGTGCTTTTGTTCGTAAAATGTATAGTTTCAAATATGTCAATTTTTAAAGTTTCGCCATATGGCGCTCATAGGATTTGATACCCTAAAAAACCTTAAATGACTTTTTTCAGAATCTCAAATCAGTGCGCGGTTTTTTAACATCTAGATGGTCCGACAATAACACAACTTGGTGCTTTTGTTCGTAAAATGTATAGTTTCAAAAATGTCAATTTTTAAAGTTTCGCCATATGGAGCTCATAGGATTTAATACCCTAAAAAACCGTAAATGACGTTTTTCGGAATCTCAAATCACTGTGTGGTTTTTTCGCATCTAGATGGCCCGGCAATAACACAACTCGGTGCTTTTGTTCGTAAAATGTATAGTTTCCAAAATATGAATTTTCAATGTTTCGCCATATGGAGCTCATAGGATTTAATACCCTAAAAAACCGTAAATGACGTTTTTCGAAATCTCAAATCACGGTTTTTTCACATCTAGATGGCCCGGCAATAACACCTCTCGGTGCTTTTCTTCGTAAAATGTATAGTTTCAAAAATGTCAATTTTTCAAGTTTCGCCATATGGAGCTCATAGGATTTGATACCCAAAATATGAATTTTCAAGGTTTCGCCATGTGGAGCTCATAGGATTTGATACCCCAAAAAACCTTAAATGACGTTTTTCTGAATCTCAAATCAGTGTGCGGTTTTTTAACATCTAGATGGCCCGACAATAACACAACTCGGTGCTTTTGTTCGTAAAATGTATAGTTTCAAAAATGTCAGTTTTTAAAGTTTCGCCATATGGAGCTCATAGGATTTAATACCCTAAAAAACCGTAAATGACGTTTTTCGGAATCTCAAATCACTGTGTGGTTTTTTCACATCTAGATGGCCCGGCAATAACACAACTCGGTGCTTTTGTTCGTAAAATGTATAGTTTCAAATATGTCAATTTTTAAAGTTTCGCCATATGGCGCTCATAGGATTTGATACCCTAAAAAACCTTAAATGACTTTTTTCAGAATCTCAAATCAGTGCGCGGTTTTTTAACATCTAGATGGTCCGACAATAACACAACTTGGTGCTTTTGTTCGTAAAATGTATAGTTTCAAAAATGTCAATTTTTAAAGTTTCGCCATATGGAGCTCATAGGATTTAATACCCTAAAAAACCGTAAATGACGTTTTTCGGAATCTCAAATCACTGTGTGGTTTTTTCGCATCTAGATGGCCCGGCAATAACACAACTCGGTGCTTTTGTTCGTAAAATGTATAGTTTCCAAAATATGAATTTTCAATGTTTCGCCATATGGAGCTCATAGGATTTAATACCCTAAAAAACCGTAAATGACGTTTTTCGAAATCTCAAATCACGGTTTTTTCACATCTAGATGGCCCGGCAATAACACCTCTCGGTGCTTTTCTTCGTAAAATGTATAGTTTCAAAAATGTCAATTTTTCAAGTTTCGCCATATGGAGCTCATAGGATTTGATACCCTAAAACACCGTAAATGACGTTTTTTGGAATCTCAAATCACTGTGTGGTTTTTTCACATCTAGATGGCCCGGCAATAACACAACTCGGTGCTTTTGTTCGTAAAATGTATAGTTTCCAAAATATGAATTTTCAAAGTTTCGCCATATGGAGCTCATAGGATACCTTAAAACACCGTAAATGACGTTTTTCGGAATCTCAAATCACTGTGTGGTTTTTTCACATCTAGATGGCCCGGCAATAACACAACTCGGTGCTTTTGTTCGTCAAATGTATTCTTTCAAAAATGTCAGTTTTTAAAGTTTCGCCATATGGAGGTCATAGGATTTAATACCCTAAATAACCGTAAATGACGTTTTTCGGAGTCTCAAATCACTGTGTGGTTTTTTCGCATTTAGATGGCCCGGCAATAACACAACTCGGTGCTTGTGTTCGTAAAATGTATAGTTTCCAAAATATGAATTTTCGCCATATGGAGCTCATAGGATTTAATACCCTAAAAAACCGTAAATGACTTTTCGGAATTTCAAATCACTGTGTGGTTTTTTCACATCTAGATGGCCCGACAATAACACAACTCGGTGCTTTTGTTCGTAAAATGTATAGTTTCCAAAATATGAATTTTCAAAGTTTCGCCATATGGAGCTCATAGCATTTGATACCCTCAAAAACCGTAAATGACGTTTTTCAGAATCTCAAATCAGTGTGCGGTTTTTTAACATCTAGATGGCCCGGCAATAACACAACTCGGTGCTTTTTTTCGTAAAATGTATAGTTTCAAAAATGTCAATTTTTAAAGTTTTGTCATCTGGAGCTTATAGGATTTAGTACCCTAAAAAACCGTAAATGACGTTTTTCGGATTCTCAAATCACTGTGTGGTTTTTGACATCTAGATGGCCCGGCAATAACACAACTCGGTGCTTTTGTTCGTAAAATGTATAGCTTTCAAAATATAAATTTTTCATCTGGAGCTTATAGCTGATATACTAAAACAGAATCTCAAATCACTATGCTGTTTTTTGCATGTAAATAGTAAAACAACACAACTCGGTACTTTTATACTGAAAATGTTTAGTTTTCAAAATATCATTTTTTTTTTAATTTTGCCATTTGGAGCTCATAGGATCTGATACCCTCCTAAAAAGACCATAAATGACGTTTTTTGACATCTCAAATCACTGTGTACATCTAGATGGCCCAATAATTAAGGTCACTCATCGTAAAGCAGGCGTGCTTTTATTCGTAAAATAGATAGTTTCCAAAATATGACGTTGGTACCCTAAAAAACAGATCAATAAAAATCTTCTCCGACGGTCAAGCAGCCTTCAGATCGCTTGATTTCTATACGATCTCAATGAGAATCGTGAGGAGCTGCAGGTATTCGCTGAATGCGCTTGATAGCACTAATAATGTGTCATTAGTATGGATACCAGGGCATTCTGGCCATGAGGGAAATGAGGCCGCAGACCAAGCAGTGAGAGAAACGGCATCTGCCGAATTTTTCGTCCTCGAACCAGCCGTGGGGATATCGTACAATGTTGCTAAATCAACCATATTAAAATGGATGTAGAATAGCTTTCAACAATACTGGATAAATATATCAGAACTGACTCAATCTAAAGAGTTCATTAAAGGACCTTGTAGAAACAGAGCCAGGAACATCATTGGACTTACCACACAGGAGATACGTATAGTGACTGGTCTTTTTACGGGTCTATGGGACTAGCAGAAGAGAATGAATGTGGACTCGGTATGGAGGATGTACTGTGCGAATGTCCGGCTATTGCACGTTTACGTCAGACCACTTCCGGTAAACCTCAGATTGACTTAGAAGATCTGAACAGTGTCTCACAGAAACTGATAGCCGGCCTTTTTGGAGGATTAGGCAAAAAACCCAACAAAAGAAAAAGTAAACATCCAGATCATCAAACCAGAACAATGAACAGAACACTATAAGGGACTGCTGCAGGAGAGGAGACCCGAATATCTGGCAGCCTCTCCGAGGAGAGACATAGAAGTACATGGAGAGGAAGTAATCATCGAAAAAGAAATGACAAGGAATAGTATTAAAAGGCTTAAATCCGAAAAAGCTAGCGGACCTCGGGGAATATATGCTGAAATGCTCAAATATGGATCAGAGAAACTACTCGAAAATCTCACATATATTATCAATCAATGCATAAACGGACATCCAGTACCTGATGATTGGAAAATTTCATTCATATCCTCAATACATAAAAAAGGAAACAAGCTGGATTGCAACAATTACAGAGAAATTTCAGTAACCAGTACTCTAAGTAGATTGTACGGTAGGATTCTTAGAGATCTAGTAGAGAATGATTTTTATGAACAACAAGAAGAAGAGCAAAGTGGGCTTCGTGCAGGCAGATCTTTTAGTGATAATGTTTTTTGTCTTAAACAAGTAATTGAGAAAAGTAGCGCCAGAAATATAGAGACTCATGTTACCTTTTTGGACCTACAAAAAGCATATGATACCGTTCCAGTAGAAAAATTATGGACAGTGTTAGAGCAGACTAATATCAATCATACATACATAAAAGCGATAAAAGAACTATACAAAGGGTCAAAATCTAAAATTAAAATTGGACATCGACTTTCAAAAGAATTCCTGGTAACGAAAGGCTTAAGACAGAAGAATAGTAAAAGCAAAAAAGGTTATTGGTTGTCTTAACAGTATTTTATGGAGCAGAGAGATAAAAAAGAATGTAAAATTTAACATATATGAAACAATAAATCATCATCATCCTAAAACACCGTTTACAATGGTGTAGTACGACAGACAAAAATCAGGGGGATGCTTGACAGCTATGATGCCCGATAAAAGCCAAACGTAGATCTTTCACTGTTATAGCCCTGGCAACTTTTTTTTTTCGGGTTAAAGTATACTATTTTTTGACAGGAATGCTCAGAAGGAGAAATGTCAGACTTTCCTCGCAGAATGCGCGACTGGCTTTTCAACGTGATGCAGGATTTGGCCGACAGGGACGAACTGTCGCCACACTACATGGAAATGCAACGGGATGCCGAGTCCAACCTGACCCGAAGGTGGACCAATGCCGCCATTTGGAAGTTCTGTGATTTGGATGGCCATCCTCCAGATAGGTAACGATATAGAGAATATTCTAAGAGTGACCGCAAGGAAGCTACTTATTTGCGCACCCTTTTATATATGCATATGCAGGGAAACATAACTTTGTATATTGATTAACAATAGTAGTTTTCCTACGACCACATATGAAAATGATCGATTTCACACGATTTGCATCCTCAGAAAACGTTCAATTTCACCCGTGTGCAAAAAATTTCTGCACATGTTTGGAAAACTACTTTTCTACTAAAACATCATTAGTTATAAACCTACTTTTGTGTTGAATCGAAGGAGAGATATAAGTAGATACCACTGTCATTATTTTATTTGCTGTGAAACCCTCTCTACAAGACTTTCTTAATCGAAATTAGGACTATCATGCGGGGTTTTCAAAATATTATATTAGGACTACAGAAAAATAGAACTGCAGAAATATTTTTATTTTTTTAGATATGTATCTCGTCACGAACTGTTCCCAATCCGTGCTCCACTAATGTCCCTAGAGCACTGCATCTCTCCATTTTTGAACTCCTGTGACGTCAACGACGATCACAAAATCACCATCAAGGAATGGGCCAAATGCTTGCAGTTAGAAGAGGTGAGTAAATGGATATGATGTGCATTAGTGATAATAGGGGGGAATAGTCCGTAGTACAACATGAAAGAAATTCGTTTAAAAGAGCATCATGGATATTACCAAAAACGTGCTTCAACAAATTAACTTTGAGAGATATGACCAAATAGTCGAATTAAAATCCATTGGTTCTCTACAAGTCAGCAGTCCCTATACCTAATCAAGGAAATGCATATAGTTAATACACAATTTGGAAAATCAATTTTGAAGACGCTGTTTGATGAGACTAATACATTTAAAGTATTTTTGCCCAAACGCATTCTTAAAACAATAACAAGTGATTTTGTGGAAACAGTCAACAAGAAGAGTAGTGGTGAAAACTATACGAGTCGTTAAATACCGAGATGAATTCCATCCAAGGGGCATGCGACAAAATTAACGTCAAAATGTCTAATTTAAATTATTGGCGCGAATACCGGGATTGGCGCGAGATCAAAGAGCTTAACGTATAATAAAAAATTCAAGATATAAAATAATGGTCAATTCTAATTTTTAGGTATGATTTTATGTAGGTATCGGGTGGTTTTTTATAACCTGAGCACTCAGCAACTTTATCATTGAAAATAAAGGGCTATAATAAATTGTAGATTTTTTTGGTTAATTATGACAACTTTAAAAGCCAAAATAATTTTTTCTATCCGTCACCATGTACAGGGTGTCCCAAATTCGATGTTTTTGGGAGGTTTCGGGTATTTCTAGAGGGGCTAAAAAAACCTGATCCCCCTTTGCGACACTCAAATTTCAAAAGAAGCTTAAAGGTGAAAATCGCATTTTGATATAGCAAGCCGTTTTTAAACTACGGGGTGTTTCTAAAAAGTCTGCATTTTGGGAAGGGGGTCTATAACTTGTTTATTTATTAATATTTTTTATTTTAGAGGAATTAAACTGTTAAATTAAATTTCATTTGATACGTTTAGTTTTTGAGATATCACATAAAATTATTATTTTTTTATTTTTACCACATTTTTTAGTTTGCTTAATGGGTTTAAAATATTTTAATATTATAAAAATAAAAAAATAATAAAGAGGTGATATATAAAGAAAACAATAAAAAAAATTAAAAATTAAAATATTGAGTGTGATACATCATTTTAAAGGAAATTTTAAGCTGATTTTAAAAATCGAATAAAAAGAGAGTTATTCTGTAAGAAAAATAACAACTTTATGCAATATTTTAAAAACCAAAACAGATAAATAAAAACCGTTTACATCTGTCAATTCTTCAAGAAAAGATCTATAAGAAAGCTATTTACACAAAAGCAAAATGCAGACAAAAACCACGGATCACCTAGGTGATCCGTGCAAAAACACTCCGTAGCTTAAAAACGGCTTGCTATATCTAAATGTGGTTTTCACCTTTAGGCTTCTCTTAAAATTTAAGCGTCGCAAAGGGGGCACAGTTTTTTTCTATTTCCCCTAGAAATACCCGACACCACAAAAAAAACAACGAATTTGGGACACCCTGTACAGGGTGTGGCAATGAAGTCGATTTTTTGAGAGAGAACACCCTGTATATTTTTGCATTTTAAGATTCGTCTTTTCTTTTTGATTTCAAAAATTTACAATATCTATGTGCTGCGATTAATATTTTTTGAGGTATATCGTTATGCAGTATTTCTTCTATATTGCATTTCACGTTTATTTTGTTTTGCCATGGGAGTATTGACAAATTTAAATGCGCTAAATCATAAAAAATGTTTATCGTAGCATAGACATACAGTAGAACCCCGATGACAGTGTTTATTCAAATTAAATTGGGCACTAAATAATTTGTCATACAACTTGCACGTCACCGGCATTTTCACAGCACAAAAACGACGAATTTTCATCAAAAAGAACTGGGAATTATTAAAGTTTTGCTGTATAAAACCATACTGAAATATCTCTCAGTTGATTGGTTGGCAGAAGTGACAAATCAACGCTTGCGCACGTCTTGGAATTCATCTCGGTATTTAACGACTCGTAAAACTATACCATAACTTATTTGGGACAAGCAGCTACAAGTTTGGAAAACAGTAAAGCTTTATTTGAATTTGGAATGCTGTAAAGTGACATTATATTATTAAAATTTACATCAAAGAACTTTTATAAGGTGACATGCCAATAAAAAGAAGATTAGGGTGTTATGTTTACTTACTGAAATCTGAACATGATCAAGTTTATGGAGGTGGGTGGTCTAGAAGTGAACAAAAGTTGCAAAAAGTAAGTCATAAAACGTTTCTTTTAAGTAATCAACACCACCATTTAAATCATAAAATTTTGAGTACTCGTTAAAATCTAACCACGACATTGTGTGTTTTTTTTGCAGTACTATTTACAGCAAAATGTTTCTAGTTTTCAAATTCACTTAAAGTAAGTAAACATAACACCCTAATCTTCTTCTTTTTATTGGCATGTCATCTTATAAAAGTTATTTCATGTAAATTTTAATAATATAATGTCACTTTACAGCATTCCAAATTCAAATAAAGCTTTACTGTTTTTCAAACTTGTAGCGGCTTGTCGTTGATAAATTTTGGGCTCAAGGCCACTCATTCTCGAGGTCAATAAAACCATTCCAACTATTTGCACCTGTATAAAAATGAATAATGAATGAACACCTGGTGTAATTAGTACCAAGAAAATGCAATCTTTACTTAAACTTGTCTTGACTTGTTTGGTAATAAATTTGGACTCAAGGCCATTCATTGTCGAGGTCAATATAACACCCTTTGTTGTGAAGTATATGCAACCTTGACTCATAAATCTGTAATGAATGGCCGGCCTTGAAGTATAAATTTTAGCTCAAGGCCATTCTCAGGGTCAGAAAAAGACCACGTTTTCGTCTTATGGGGATTTACATGAGAGAAGTGGCCCAGAACCCCCCTTGCCTATCTACTGACATGTGGATAAAAAGCTAAAAAGGTGTCAGATACGTCATGGGTAATATATTTTAAATTTCTTTTACCTTTGAATAAAGAGCTGCTAAAGAGTTCAGTCAAATCATTTAATTTTTTAATAAATTTTTGTATTTTTCCGAATTTGAAATAGATCTATCTTTATTTCTCTCATAATGTGATGTATATGTCTCTCTTTATTGATCGTGGAGGAGGATAACTGCCGCGTCATAGGCTGCCCAGTTCTGATTGGCCGGGAGTTACCAGACAACCGTTTCTTTAAGAACCTTGATTGAGGTTAAGTTTTAGTAACGTCATTCGCCAATGTTGCCCTCTATGTTCCTATATCCAAAATATAAAAGACAGCTCTCGTACCTATACCACCACAGACTTCAAAAATTTTTTGAAGTCGGTTTATACCACAGAAGAGTTACATACGGCATAGAAGCAGGAATCAGATTCCCGCTACATTAGACTCGATCCGAGTTATGTAGATGAAATGCAGTGAACTTTTGAAGTTGGTACCGGTTTTCCACGGTTTTTACTGAAACTAGACCTACCGAAAAAAGTTAAATACAAAAGTTATAGTTAATAAGAAGGTCTAAAACTTTGGTAAAAACTATTTTTTAGTTAATCTAAAATTTTCCGAGAAATATCGATAAAACCTATTTTTTATTATTTATCTACATTTTTTTTTATAAAACTTCTTGAAAACGGCCTTAAAATGTTTTAATTTTTTTTAATGAAAATATTTAGATTTGCATTTTATTTTGATTTTAAAACTAAGAACCCGAATGAACCGAAATAAGAATAAAAAATTCAAAAAACCGTTGTTTTTTTTTCGATTTTGCTCGGAAAATTTTTGGTTATGTAATCAAATGGTGTGCACAAAAGTCGTAGACGTATATTTTTTGTATTTAACTTTTTTCGGTAGGAGATCACGTTTCGCTTAAAAACCGTAAAAAAACATCCACCCCTAAAAGCTCACCCCATTTCACCCCAAAAACTCGGATTGAGTCTAATTTTATTTTCCTATTGACTGTCATAGATTGCCTTTCATTTCCAATAGCTTTCGCATACTGTTATAACCATTGATTTCAGTTATGGTCGGGCAGTCAAATTGGAAATATTCAATTTTTGGGTGATTTTGATATAACTTGGCATGCTGTTTAAGGACTCCCTACGAAGTTAGGAAAAAAAGTGATTTGCTCGGCGTCGCATTATAGGTAGCGTCGCGACGCCCTAAATGTGAAGATTGATAGCAACCTACTTTTTGTCAAATATCTCAAAAACGGTAATTTGTAGGACAATTTTGTTTTCAGTTTTATGCAGCAAGTAGATGTATCTATCTACCGCTCTATAACAATCTCAACAAATATTTTTAGTTTTTTTATTAAAAATTTTAGAAGTGAAATATTCACCAAAATTTAAATTTGTAATTTTTAAAATTTTTGAATTATTTGCTTCCCTCAAACACAGTTTAGTGGTGATTTTGATCTTGTATAATAATTATTGTATTTTTTGAGTTAGCCTATCACAATGTGCTTAAATTTATATATTATCTTTACACGGAACGGAAAATTGCTCTTAAGATTAAATAAATTTTAACTTAAACAAAATTATTTAAAAAAATATTGCGGTAAATGTAAAATAGACCGGGTGTCTAATAAAAAATTCAAACTTAAGTAATGCTATGTAAAAAAAACAGTGGATTTAGGGCTCAATTTGACATCTCTTCATTTGTGTGCCTCGGATTTCTATATTTTCTGGGTGATTTTGATCCTCCAAAGGAATTAGTTATATTAAGAAACAAGCTTTCAAAAACTGTATAATTTTACAAAAATCGTGCCGGAGTTTTTATGCCAAACATACTTAAAAATAGCACTTTTTAAAAAATTTTCGAAATTCCCAAAAATACAACATTTATCTTAAATATCGTTTTACAAATGACAATTTTATAATGTTTAAAATCATACAG
The DNA here is from genome assembly GCA_963576565.1 of Aspidapion aeneum. NCBI lineage: Eukaryota > Metazoa > Arthropoda > Insecta > Coleoptera > Brentidae > Aspidapion > Aspidapion aeneum. The sequence goes on from OY755040.1 coordinate 120,149,111, forward strand.
CCATACCAAATTTAAAGAGAACCTTAATTCTCGAAAACGGAACCAAAATTTTTATATTTAGTAGGGGTGCCGACTACAAAAACTTTAATTATTTGCTGTCAAAATATTTGAATTTATATAGAATCTTAGAACCTACATACACAAAAATTTATTTTGTTGGAACGTCCGTGCGTGGCAGAAATAGGATTCTTTTATAAATTAAAAAAAAAACTAAAAAAGATCTGGAACTTAAAAATAAACAAGCAAATTTAAAGGGTTTACCATGATTTTGTGCGCCACCTTGTAATTTCAAGATTGCGGATAATTTTTTTTTCTTAAAATCCTGATTTATTTCCTGCAAACATCAGCGTTTTTCAATAAAATCGGTAGCATAGTTCAAGAGTTATAAGGAAAAAAAATTCCTGTTTTTTTTGCTTTACCCGATATTTGAATAAACTGGATGATAGTATGTGGTAAAAAAATTAATGCTTTATATAATGGAAGTACAAAAATTTCTATAGTTAAGTTCAAGTCATAGATCTACACCAAGTTTGACTTGTTTTTATGGGATTTCATAGATTCTCTAAAAATAGCTATTTTTGGGGACAAATGGCATGAAAACTTCAATATGGTTTTTGGAGATTTACACAAATTTTGAAAGCTTGTTTCTTGGTAAAGTACATTCTTTTAGAGGAACATAATCACCCGCGAAATATAAAAATCCCATGGACATGAATGAAGAGGTGCCAAAATTGACTCAAAATTCAAGGATTTTTAAAGTATCATTTCTGGTGTTTGGATGAAATTCCCAAACTCCCTGACTATTTTTTTTGAACTGCAATATATTTTTTTAAATTTTCTTTAAGTTCTAAAACATAATAATAAAAACTAAATAAAAAAAACTAAAAAAAAAATAGTTTAAAATAAAGTGTAGTAAAAAAATATTTTTGTTATGAGCGAAATCCATGGATTTAAAAAAAACTGACTTGACCAAATTCAAAAATTTTTTGCATCATTTCCTGCGAGTGAAAAATCTAAGTTATAATATATTCTTATAGGCAGACTCAAAAAGAACCTTAGTTTGCAACCAAACCCAAAATCACCCCTAAAACCACTTAACATCTTTAGATAAACCAAAATTGAGGAAAAATACAAAAATGTAAATTTTGATAAAAACTAAATTTAACAATTTTTATTTAATGGAACTTAATCACGCTTCTAAAGTGTAATACTTTGTTAGAAAGGCACACTGATTGTCTTCCTAAAAGTGAAATTAGATATGTCCTATCTAATGTAGTTATTAAGTTATTTCAGAAAATCTGGATCAATGTCACTTCACATTAAGAAAGCGTCGCGACGCCGCATATATTACGTCGCCGGAAAAAAAATGTGATTTTTGTAAATGTCTTCATAAGTTTATTAATCGTACCAATTTATATCAAAATCACCACAACTTCGGAAATTCTGCCCAACCATTAATGGTGATAACTAATTTTTTCTATTTTAGAATTTGTAAAAATTTCAGTAATGGATGATAAACATTTTAAAAACCTATATTTTTTTACAGGATGATATTGAAGCCAAATGTGACGAAATTGGAAAATTTGAAGACGGAAATGAATAAGCCAAAGATTAAGAATAGTTTAAATTAAGGTCTGCCTTTGTAAATATAATTTGTTAACAATTCAAATTTAATGCTCTCTAATAAGTTTTAAAAAATGTCTAATAGAAATATCCTATCTGTAAAATTTTTATTTTTATAACATTTAGATAACTGGATTTAATTTTTTAATGCTTGATTAATGTGCCATATTATAACGCATTTTTAAATAAAAATACTTGTTTTTCATAATTTGTTTATTTATTAATTTTTAATATAATACAATAAATGAGGTCAAATTTATTTGTGAAAAAAAAAGTTGGAGGACAGGACAGGTGAAACTAGTGGAATTTTATTGCAAGATAGCCGCCAGGTTGTAATAGTAGGCAGTATTTTGACACCTTACATTGTAAGATCAGCTGTGATCTTTCAATAAATGGCCTTTGTTTACTAAATGCCCTGGTACAAAATAGCGCGGGACAAAATAGCGCAGATTACCCCAGCCGAAGTGGACCAGGGGCCGAGGATATGTCAGGTTAGTATCCCAACCTGACCCGGTTAGGTTTTTTTTTTTTAAACTTACCTGATCTGTTCAGGCAAGTTTTTTTTGTAAAAAAACCTAACCGGGTCAGTCGATAGAGGAACATAATCAACAAAAAAAACTTGCCTGAACAGATTAGGTAAGTTTTTTTTTTGAAAAAAAACCTAACCGGGTCAGGTTGGGATACTAACCTAACCTATCCTCGGTTCCTGGTCCACTTCAGTTGGACAGGGCAAATCGACTTGGGATTTTTTAGCGTGCGCTATTTTGTCCTGCGGCAAAATAGCGCAGATTACCCCAGCCGAAGTGGACCAGGGGCCGAGGATAGGTTGGGATACTAACCTAACCTATCATCGGCTCCTGGTCCACTTCAGCTGGACAGGGCAAATCGGAAAATCGACTTGGGATTTTTTGTCCTGCGCCATTTTGTCCTGCGCTATTTTGTCCTACGTCATTTTGTCCTGCGCCATTTTGTCCTGCGCTATTTTGTACCAGAGCCGGAATAAATACTAATGGATTTCTTTATTAATGGAAAATAAACAACCAAGTTTTAAATTCGACTTTGGGATGTCAATTTTCAACTGTCAGTTTTCAATGTGAAACTGTCAGAATACTGCCTGGCACAATTACAGCCTGGCTTTATTGCATAAGTCCCTAATTTGTGGCCTGATCTGGTTCTGTTAAAAAAAAAACCGTTATACATACAAAGACTAAAAATAACATTATATTGCGTCATTTAGCAAAATTTTAAATTAAAAAAAAATATATATTTTCAAAACTGAAAAAACAAACAGCATTAAAATTTTGGGAATGTTCCCTCCAAAATGCGAATTCAAACAAAAAGCCAAGCCAAACGAGAAGCGTCCCTCCTTGTCCAATCGATAGGCAAGCATCTGGCAGCCATTACCATATTCTCCGACCTGCCTTGCGATTGGGTCAGAACGGTCACGTGGACATACTGAGTTTGCGCATTGCGCAAAACAAGACATTTGGCGCGCTTACGTCGGTTACGTTTCCACATTTGTGCTTGTCGCTTTCAAGGTTTGACGTGCTGTGTAAAATTTCTAAAAAATATGGTGAGTTTTTTCCGGATATATTGGGAGTTTTTAAAATATTTTTTCATCACCAGATAGCCCCGAGTTTGGGTCACACAGGGGTGTTTTTATTTTTGATCTACGAACTTTTTTAATGGTAGAAATTTACGTTTTTCAGGCAGGAGGCAAAGCAGGCAAAGACAGTGGTAAAGCCAAAGCTAAAGCGGTTTCACGTTCGGCTCGCGCTGGACTGCAGGTATGTAACGTTATCGATAATCTCCTTGTTTTTATTTATTTCTTTTCCTTGCTGATTTTTTTGATAATTTTTTCGGATTACGTTTTTGTGATAAATTTTTTGGAAAACCAATTTTTAGCAATTTTAGGTTAGGTGCTGTGTTTTGATATAGGGTATCTCAAAAAATTATTTCAAGATAATAATATTTTGACCTTAAAGCAATAAACAAAACATCTCTTGAAAGCTGAACCACATTTTTTCCATAAAGAAAAAAGAAAAATATGTGTTTGATTTGTTTACTTCATTTTAGCTTGGCTATATTATCAGTAGGGTAACATTGGGTTGTGTCAGCTATATTTATCCACTTTTTTCATTATAACCATAGTTGGGCAAAGTGCTCTGAGCACCAAGCACTATGGAAAAGTAATTAAAGCTCCACTGATAGAATTCTAATGCTGGATTCATAGTTTTGTAAAGGAAGAAGTAAGACAAGGAAAAATTATAACTACTACAAACATGCTGTTGTGCATAGTTGACAGTAATAAGTAAGAAATTAACTATTTTCTTTCTTAGGTACTGTTTACTTCTCATCCCTTAAGGAACTGTAAATCCAGCTTAAGTGCTTGCAATTACTGAGAAAAGTGCTTGCAATTACCTATTACTGAGAAAAGTGCTTCAACCCTTACAGGTCCCAAGCACTTTTTACAAGGTGCTCAAAAGAGCAATTACAAAGCATCATATTTAAAAAGTGCTTGGAAACACTGTGCCCCAAGCACTATTCGGCTGGCCACAATTAAAACAAACTGCATATTTAGGGTTGCCAACTGGTAAATCCATATCAAATCAACCAGGGTATTTTACCTGACCTTCTCCGATTTTGATGATTTTCAATACACATTTTCTACCTATTAAGAAACTCGAATTCCCAAAATTTTATATTTTTTTGACCAGTACTTTTTTTGTAATTAATTTTTGAAAATTAAAAAAAACACTAATTTGGTCTTGATATGTATGTACAAAAAAATTAATATCTTAGGAACTACTTAAGCTAGCAAAATGAGTGGTGGGTCGTATTGAAGGTATTTGAAATACCTTTCGAATGATCTAGCACAATGCATAAATTTTTAAAAAAAATTTATTTAAAAAAAAAATAAAAAAAATTTTTTGAAAAATCTCAAAAAGGCCATTTTTGATTTTTTTCAAAAAAATATATTATTTTCTCCAGACCTTTCCCTAGTTACCCTGAAAATTTTATGATAGAGAAATGATGGGTTCCTGACCAAAAAAAATAATAAAAAACTCATTACACAAAAATTCCTTACTATAAATTAATGCTCATATATACCACTGTTTGATAATTCACTCAATATGTGTAAATTGAGAGAAAGTTGCCATTCCTGCTCAAATAATCGATTTACAGTACCTGTTTATTCCTGTTAATATTTGCACCACCCCTGAGGCCACACCCCTTCAAATCGAGTTTTAACAGGAAATTTCTTGCAGAACCTGACTGATTTTATGCAAGTTTGCTCAACTTTGTTCCAAAATTTTATATTCATTTGCTTAGAAGTTTTTCTACAGTGTCGGGTGTGCATAGATCTAGCAAATTTTTTTCAAAATCATGTCAAATAAAAAGAATGATTGGAGCAAGTTTAAAACCAAATGTTGCAATCCATTTGATATTAAGTTTAAAACTAAACATTCTGGAAAATTAAAGAATGTTACGCAGTGGATGTCCACTTATAAAAATATTGAAATAGGCATGAAAATTTGTGATGTGTGTAGACTTAGGCTTGCTAAGGAGTTTAAGACTTCAGAAAACGAGGATGTGGCTGGGTAAGAATTAGGTTTTTTACTATTATTTATTTATTAAATTTGTACCTAATAAGATATTTTTTTTGATATTCATATTTATAAAAATGCAAAATAGAAGTAGGCTGTATAATTTCTGTCACTTTTATTTATATATTATATATTTTTATATTACTTTTAAAAAATTAAATAAATTGTAATTTTTTAAATTTTACTTTTTAGGCCCAGTCAAGTTCAAACAAATGATCCTGATTTTGAAGACCACAATGAGTCACTCTCTATGTTAAATAAGTCCCTGGAACTGCTAGGAGAGTCGCCAATTAAGAAAAAAAATATATATAAACAGAAAATAGAAAAGGTGCAATCATTAATGACTAGATTTGCCAAGGAATCAACGTCTACTTCAACGCAGCAACAAGAGTACAACCGCGATGAACGAGAAATGATCAATCAATTGAAGACAAAATTTTTAAATACAACAAAGAGAAGTGAAAAATGTGTTGTTTTATCTTGTTTACCGCAAAGTTGGAGTAGAGCAAAAATTCAACAAGAATTTGGAGTCTCTCAATATATGGCCAGGGCAGTACAGAAATTGGTGAAAGAGAATGGGATATTCAGCTCTCCAAATCCGAAGCCTGGAAAAAACCTGAATGAAAGAGTTTTCCAAAATGTAAAGGACTTTTATCAACGGGATGATATAAGCAGACCAATGCCCGGCAAAAAAGATTTTGTTGTGATAAGGAAAGATAAAGGCGAGAAGGAACATGTACAGAAAAGATTAGTCTTGGCTAATCTTAAGGAAGTATATTGTTTATTTAAAACTGATTTTCCAGACAAAAAAATTGGCTTCTCCAAATTTTGTCAACTGAGACCTAAAAATTGTATTTTGGCAGGAAAAAGTGGAACACATTCCGTCTGTGTGTGTACTATTCACCAGAATTTCAAATTAATGTTAAATGCCTCAAAATTAAATAAAATGCTTGATGAAAATAATAGGTCTTTGGCAGCAAATTACTATCAGTGTTTGTATAAGATGATGTGTAATCCACCTTCAATAGATTGCTATGTAGGAAATAGATGTCAGGAATGTCCAGGACTAGACCATTATAAAAATATCCTTCTGGAAAAATTTGAAGAGGAACTCATTGATGAGGTAACATATAACAAATGGGTATCTGTAGATCGATGCACAATGGTTTCCATTGTGAAAAAAACCGATGATTTTGTGCAGGAATTCACAGACAGCCTAATAAAACTGAAATCGCATTCATTTATCGCTAATATGCAAAAAGAAAAATATAACGACATTAAAAATAATCTGAAACCTTGAGAAGCCCTCATTACATGCGATTATGCCGAAAACTATTCATTTGTTATGCAGGATGAGGTTCAGGCTTACCATTGGAACAACAATTTATTTTAAAACTGATGACACACTTCAAAACTTAAATTGCGTTTGTATCTCGGAAAGCCTTACTCACAATACTGTGGCATTTCATTTATTGTCGAAATTAATACCAGATTAAAAAAAAAAGATTTTAGGACTTAAAAAAATATTTTATTTTTCTGTTGGTAGTGCAGCACAATATAAAAATAAAAAAAGTTTTCTTAATGTGTGCCTCCATAAAAAAGATTTTGGAATTGAAGCAGAATGGCATTATTTTGCCACTTCCCATGGCAAAAGTGCCTGTGAAGGTTTAGGAGGCACAGTTAAAAGGCTTGCAGCAAAGGCTAGTCTTCAGAGGCCATACAGTGACCAAATAATGACACCCATTCAGTTGTTTACTTGGTGCCAAGAAAACATTACTGGCATTAATTTTAAATATTACACTGAGGATGAATATGTCAACCATGAAAAATTATTGAATAAAAGGTTCACTAATGTACTAACCATACCTGGTACACAAAAAATTCACGCTGTAATTCCCTATACAGAAAGTTCTTTTATAGCAAAACTTTTTTCGGAAAGTATAGTAACAGAAAATCATCACCTTATGCCAGGGGGGGACATTATTTCCGAAATACAAAATGTTGAGTCAGGATTTTTCACTGTGGAGTATGATAAAGAATGGTGGTTAGCATGTATTTTGGGAAAAAATATTGAGACTGGAGAGCTAAAAGTAAGCTTCCGTCATCCAAAAGGCCCTGCAGCCTCGTTCTTTTACCCAAGTAACCCGGATATTTTAGTAGTAAAACCCGAAAATTTGGTAAAAAAAGTCGAACCTATTACTGCTACCGGTAGAACATATAAACTCAACAAAAAGGAAATGATGGAGTCCTCACAACTTCTTAAAAGACAATTGGACAAAAAAATGTAGTTGTTTAATTAATATGATATTTTGTATTTCTTATTTGAAGTTGTATATACCTATTGTATATATTTTTATTTTACTTGCCAAATGCCTTTAATATACGAAAAATCCTAATGTTATGTTTTAATTATTAGATAAGCAAATACAGAGATCTAATTTAAATTCAAAGCCATATAAACCCAAATTTTAGTAATTTTGAGGTGTAACAACATTTTCAATTTTTTTTTGCCAGTGAACCCCTTATTTCTCCATCATGAAATTTTTAGGGTAACTAGGTAAAGGTCTGGAGAAAATAATATATTTTTTTGAAAAAATCAAAAATGGCCTTTTTGAGATTTTAAAAAAAAAATTTTTTTGAAAAACAAAAATAAATTTGAAAAATTTATGCATTGTGCTAGATCATTCGAAAGGTATTTTAAATACCTTTAAAACGACCCATCACTCATTTTGCTAGCTTAAGTAGTCCCTAAGATATTTTTGTATATACATATCAAGACCAAATTAGGGTTTTTTTTAATTTTCAAAAATTAATTACAAAAAAAGTACTGGTCAAAAAAATATAAAATTTTGGGAATTTGAGTTTTTTGGTGGGTAGAAAATGTGTACCAAAAATCATCAAAATCGGAGAGGGTCGAGTAAAATTTTTATTATTTTTTGGTTGATTTGATATGGATTTACCCCAACTTTGAATTTAGGTTTGTCAGGACATTTGTTTTAAATTGTCAGGACATTTGATTCAAAACATAAAATATCTTAAATTTTTTTAAATTATCAATTTTTAAAAAGCTTCTTAATTTTGCTAAGACACAACCTATTTAGTAGGTACTTCATGGATATGTGTGAGATACTCATAGTTACTTTCCTCACCTCCCTAATTACATCATATAGGTATGTTTACAAATAATTGAAATATTTGCATTACACATAGCATAAATTGATGTTGTAATACATCATTGAAATGCTCTTAAAAATGCTAAAAATAATATAAATGTATTTTGAAAAATCCAAGTATTCATCTCCACTGGGGTTGGCAGTATTGGGAAATATGATAATTTTTAATATTTTTACACTAAATCAGCGGACTAAGAAATGTAAAATAAAATCAGATTTGATTGAAGACTTTATACAAATTTGAGAAGCATTTTATTTTTCTATGCTCAAAAAGTCAGGACATTTGCTGTCCTGATAAGGGTGTTGTCAGGACGCAGGACCTTTTGCTAAAAATCAGGACAGTCCTGAGAAATCAGGACAGATTGGCAACCCTATGCATATTTATCAAAACCAAGAAAAATCAATTTAAAGTTGTTAAAAAACATAGGAGTAAATGAAGTAATTTGGGCTAAATCATATCATAACTTCAGTATCTCTTAAACAATTTTAAAAATTCTTATACCAAAATGTGTGTAAACTGTGAAGCTCAATTTTTCCAAAAAATGTCAGTTTATATTTAAGTTATCTAATATCAGTTACTTTGTTTTAATTTTGGGCAGCCATATTGAACTAGAGGCATTTTTAAGGTAGTTACTGGCTAGTTCTGATTTTAACTTATAAAATGTGTTAAAAATTATGATAAATTACCTCATAAATTACACATTTCACTCACATACAATTTTGGTAAGATATTTTTTACTAAGTAGATTCTTTTTTTCAGTTCCCAGTTGGAAGAATTCACAGACACCTCAAAAACCGCACTACCAGTCATGGTAGAGTGGGAGCAACTGCTGCCGTCTATTCAGCTGCCATTTTAGAATACCTCACAGCAGAAGTGTTGGAATTGGCAGGAAATGCCAGTAAAGATTTAAAAGTAAAGAGAATCACCCCTCGTCACTTGCAGCTGGCTATCAGAGGTGACGAAGAATTGGACAGTTTGATCAAAGCGACCATTGCTGGAGGTGGTGTTATTCCCCATATTCACAAATCCCTCATTGGAAAGAAAGGGGCCACTCATGGATCGCAGCCTGCTTAGTTTAATTAAAACTTTTTCATATATTTTTTATTGTTTTAGAACTCTCTACCTGTCAAGGAAATTTTTGGTACAAATTTTTGATAAGAAGTTTGACTTCTTGTAATATATCATTTTTAAATTTTGTTTTTTCCATTTTTGGTATAACAGTTTGATTTCCAAAGCAGGTAGTTTTTTAATATTAACTAAGATGTAAGGTAAAAAGTAAGTTTTTGATAGATTGCATTAGATAAATCTATTTGTTTATTTTTAGTTTAGATAATACATTTTCATGTTAAAATTTGTTGTCTTTCCATGTGACAAAAAAGATTCTAAATTTTAAAAAAATTCAATGCAATTATTGAAAATGTACTAAATAATATGATTATTATTGTTTTCATAGTTGATGTGAATTTGTCATTTTTTTTTGCCTATTTGGGGTGCCTTGTGAGGTCTTGTGTTGACTACAAATTAATCATTATATTAGACTATACTTATTTTGTAAAAATAAATTTGTGTTCATCTTAACAGAAAAATTAAAGTACTTTCTTATTAAAAATGTTTTTTTTTTAATTTTATTCCAACTTTAATCATAGTGCAATTATTTTAATAAATAAATGTTTAACATAAACAAAATTATCTACAAATATTTTAGAAATAAAAGTTATGATAAAAATAGAATTGGTCAGAAGTTATAGCACAATTTTAAGCTCGTAGATTTTTTCTCAGTGTTGAAGGTTAACGTCTGTTTTGATAGCCGTGGTTTAAGAGACACCGTTACCCCAAGTTCCCCCAAAAAGTTAAATGGTTTAGGTACTAGATGGCATCACCACTCTAATTTGCGTCCTGTGATTCATCCTTTTAATTATAGATTGCGCTAAATGCGTTTTTTTTCGTTGGCTATGGATCTTCGCGATGTTTTCTTCAAAAAGTGGGGTTATATTTTTTTTTGTTTATGTTTTTTTTTCAAAAATGTCTGACCAACGAGTTTGTTTTGAGTTTATGGAAAAATTTTTGAAGGAACACGATTATCCGCTTATACATTCAATGAGCTGCGAGCAGATTGCTGATATCTATCATATTTCAAACAGGTAAAATACTCAATACATATTACCATCACAGAGGTTTTAGGTTGCTTGCTACAAATGAACAGATACAATCTTTTTCTTATGATTTATGCCTTATTTACCGAGAATTTAAGCCTAGAATATTACATCACAAGAATATCGGAGGACATTTACCTCCCAATTTGCCAGAAAATACTAAAACTTAACTTGACCACTATTAAGCTACTAAATCTTTTTATTTTGCTGATATTTTCCAGATGCTTTCTTGTGTCCTGGCTTCTAAAACTTCTCAAATACCAAGATGTGGAAGAGTTTATCTTTGAACATGAAACCGATAAAGCCCAACTGGGCAATCTAGTGTGTGGTTATGGATACTGCACTGATAAAGAAAAATTAGGATTTATGAATGGAAGTTTGTCACCTGAAGATCAAGTAAGTAAATGGAAATAAGTGACATGCGTAGCTACCAGTGGCATATATAAGTGGGGGGCCCGGGCCCCCCCGAAGCTAAGTTTTTTTTAGATTTTTTCGACATATTTCCTGAGTACAAACATAAAATACAGTCTCATGGGGTCTCGCCCCCCCCCCCAAACTGCCTCGGACCCACCCCGAAACTTTTCTATATACGCCACTGGTAGCTACAATGTTGTAAATTAATTTTAAAATGTGTTTGAACACTTTATATAGTTTTAGCGTTTTAGCTTACTATACTATACTATATCTATTAGTGTGAGCTGTGGTGATCATGTCAATAATAAGAAAAAAAAATTGTTTTCCAAAATGTTTATTAATATTTGTGTTTTAGATGATTTTGAAACTCTTTTGTTGTGCCCTCTGTCTGTATGTATGTCTGTCTGTTTGTCTGTATGTGTGTCTGTCTGTCTATCTGTCTCTAATGACCAATGTTCATAACTGAAAAACTGCTTGCCTGATTCTAATGAAATATGGTACCTAGGGTGGGTTTTGGTGCTAGATCTTCCCATTAAAAAAAAATATATAAATGGACCCATTACAGATCTGATACCTTTCTACATGGGCACACCCAGGGGGGGAGTCCTTGGGGAGCCCAAGATTTTTTTATATATTTTCCACATATTTCATGAATAAAAAGATATAATAGCATAAAATATGACATCATGAGGCTTTTGGCCCCCTCCCCCCAAAGGATTCGGGCACCCCCCAAGACCTAATCCTGGGTGAGTCACTACCTTTTTAGCTAGCCTATTTGCAAACCTTAGTGAAGCCATGATATATCAGCCTTGAAAACAGTTTTTTGTAAATATCTAAGAAACTAATAGGGGTGTTCTCAGAGGTCAGTCCTAGGACCAATACTTTTTTTGGTGTATATTGTAGACTTAGCAAAATTGAAAATAAAGGGGAAGCTCACTTTTTTCTGTGATGATGTTTCAGTAGTTTGGTGTGGGCCGAAGGAACTCTTGGCATTGATAATTAAAGAAGATGTAGAAAAGATAAAAATATGGTGTGATGCCAATGGTATGTGTTTCAATATTAGAAAAACAAACATCCTATCATTTAATTTAGAAATAGAGAACATTGAGTTGATTCTACTTTTTTTTTCATTTTATTTCATAAGCTTTATTGTCCAAAAAGTTATCCTTCCATTGACAAAGCAACATTTCTTTTCTTTAAATAAAACTGCCTACAGGCATCCTAAAACAATTTATATCTAGAAACAATTACACTTCTAAAAACCAAAAATATTCTATATAAAAACTAGACAAAACACAATTATGACACAAGTTTGATAAATATTGCTTTCTCAAATTGAACAAAAATGACTTCACACCCACCAACAAATAGATATTTTGTTCATAAAAAAAACATAAAAAATAAACAAGTAAAATTCCTATCTTAAAACAACTTAAGCCTAAAAACATGCACACTTTTTTAAAAACGAAATATTCCACACAAAATTCAGACAAAAGACAATTTTGACGCTAAAGTTAAAAATTTTTGTTACCCTTTTTAAATTGAACAAAAAATATATGTATAATAAATATATATAAATAGGAATCTAATTTACAAATATGTCTTCAAAAAATTCAGTTATACTATAGAAGGCTTTATCAATGAGAAAACTTTTAACCACGTTTCGGAACAGCTTATAATTTTGGATGTTGTTCATACTATAGAAAGTGCTTCTCACACAATGTTCCTGGGACTAGTCGTTGACACTCACATTAGATTCACACCTTTTCTACACGAGTTTTAAAACGCAACTTGCATGGCTTTTCTACCGAATATTTTTGAGATGTTACTAGCAGCAGCTCCACCTATTGTCGGGATTTTTCATGTTGACAAAATCTATCATGCAGTGCTTTGGCCTCTAAACTCCAAAAACCTGTTAAGGAACATCCCTGATCCTTCACGATCATGACGCATCTGTTATTAACCTAATAAAGACACATTAATATTCTGTGAAAGTGTTTACTGTTATTGTTCAGCTTTTAAAAAAAAACATAATTTATAAGATATATAGATATTTTGTCTTGCCTTGAGCGCCATCTTTAAAATTGTCTTGAAGTGTTGTAGCCTTAAACTAGTGAACTTTTATAACTTCCTTTTGTGTCTCTTTTAAGTTAAAAAAATGTTATTAAAAAAACGTGACCAAAAAAGATGCAGAAAGTTAGTAGGTTTGAGAAGTCTTAATCTAGTGGCGTTTTAGAACATGTTGTGGAGGACTTTTTAAGTGTGATGTTGGTACATGAAAATAACGAGGGTAAAAAACACGTTATATACACAGCACCAGAAACTTCAGCAAAAAGTACATTTTTATAGCATGATTTCCTATTGTTTTTAAGTTATCTTTAAGCATGTAGATTTAACAAAATAAATATTACAAGGTATGAGGTTGTTTTCAAGTAAAAAGAAACTTTGTTATTTTTACACTAATTTAATGTTGATGTGATTTTTGTAGTAGTAGATGTAGTTTACTATATTCTGAAAACTGAGTATTGATATGATGCTCCCTTAAAAAGTTAGCACTTTTTTAATTGTTAAAAAAAATCATTAATGTTCATGGATTTTGACCAAAATCTAATCAGCTTGTTAGAGTGTCGAACACTATTTTACCTGAAAATTTAATGAAAATCGGTTCAGCGGTTTAGGAGCTATCGTGTTACAGACAGACACACACATAGACAGACATCACGGCGATATTGCTAAGATTAAGGACACTCATCGTAGAGGCAAGCCTTATAGGAAGCGAAGCTAACGTCAGGCTTTCTATTTTTTGGTTATTATTTTTGACATGTTTTCCTCGGTGTCGCATTGGCGGTTCTGTTTTATTTTGAAGATGTTGTTTTACACAGTATGAAGGTACCTAAACTATATATATATATATATATATATATATATATATATATATATATATATATTTATATATATATATATATATATATATATTTATGTAATTAGAATTAAAACGCTATGCTGCAAACTATCTTGAACCTGTATCATTATCAAATAGATCTTTAGACTGTTTAAAAACCACATTTTTAAAATAACAACGAGCCGCCAATGCGAAACCGAGGAAAACGTCAAAAATTATAACCAAAAAATTGAAAATCAAAGTTAGGCTTCGCTACCTGTAAAGCTTGCTTGACGATGAGTGACCTTAGCTAAGATAGGTCAAAATACACCCTAGAAACACAATTTCGGCGTTATCTCAAAAAAATAAAAAATACCTTCTCTAGCCATTGCTACACGGCCTAGGAAGGTAAAAAGGTGTGGGTAGATTTAAAAAATGTGAGTTTAGTAAGTAAACATAAGCCAAAACAAGGTGTAAGGATTGATTTAAAAAAATATTGTTAAAAATATGACTTGTGTGGTACTTAATTAAAGGTTATTGCGCATGAAGATCAAAAAATATATTAAAGTTTTTTTTGTTCAGTGGTGTTACATGGGGGGAGGGCGGGGTGAAACTCCAATTGGATGCAGCCCTGGATTGGCGGACAGGGAGTTATTTTCGTCAAATTGAACCAGAATATGTAAAAATTACTTTATACATTAATCATGTGAGCTTAGCTGCCCATAAATTGGCTGAATATTTTTTTTCAGTTAAGGATCATCTACCGCATGTGCAAATTCATATCTCGACACAAAAACGCTCCTAAACCTAAAGAAGGACCCAATCTCATAACTTTGGAAAAGTTAACAGATTTTGTACATCTAAATCTAAATTTATTTCCACAATATGGAGAGATAAAAATTCTTTCCAAAGAACAAAAACTGGCCAAGGTTAAAGAGTCAGAAAAGGAGTTGGAATCACTTAAAAATCCTGAAGGCGATCAAGATGATGACAATGACTTGAAGGCTATTGACAGGGATCAGCTAAAGGAGCACATGGTTAATATAGTTGGGGAGTCAGATAAGATGTTGGCTAATTTTAATAAAGCTGTAATTGGTGAGTTTTTCTTTTGTGTCTGTTTTATTTTATTAAAGACATTTCTATCTTATTTAAGGTAAAATGCCCAGTTATTGATAGCTTAAGCCCAGGAATTAAGAAAAAGCATCATAAAATTGTTAGTTTTAAAGTAATATTACTTTTTTAAATTGCAAAATTCACATTGACATTTCCTGATAGATCTGCACTGACAAAATTGTAAAAAATAAAATTTATAAATATATAAAAAATATTTAAACTTTTAAGTTTCTTTTTCAGTTATTGATAGGAAATTTTTTTGAAATTCCACTAAGTGATACTTATTTTTTGGCTCAAATTACTTTTTATTAAAAAAGTACTGTGGTCCAGTAGAGGGCCCGGGACGGAATAATAATAAAAATGTCACGGCGTTAAGAGCACAAGAGATTGATTTTTGGTGAAAGCAAAAATCAATAAACATATGGATGATTTTCGCTACTCGAAATCATCCGTATCGGAAATTTGTATTACACATTAAAACTTTAAACTTTAATATTAGAACACTCCATAGCACAAATAAAAAAAAACTTTAAAAACCCACTTTTTAGGTCAGTTTTTAACGCTATTTTCAAAATCATGTCATTGTGGTGTGATTTTTAACTTGGTTTTGAAAATAACGTGGAAAACGACTTATTAAACCTAAGAAAGTGTGTGTTTTTCAGATTTTTTGTTTTGTGCTATTGGGGACACTTAAAAAAATGTATATCTTTAAAAAAAATGTCAACAGATTGAGAAAATTTAATTAGTTATTCTGCTGTTATAATGAATGAATATAGGGGTATCAAAAATTGAAAATTGCATTTTTTATTTGCATAATATATTTAAAATATCTTCAAAAACAAAGAAGTTATATGGTTTTAAAAAAATGGACTTCCTTTATTTTTATCTCAAGTAACCATCAAAAAATTGAGCAGTACAAAAGCAGTACAATAACAAAAATTTTTAAGGGTTGCCATATATTCTGACTTACTAGATGACACATTTAAATGCAATTTAAGGCCTATAGAAGTCTTCTTTTTGGGGAAAAATATTCTAGGGCATCAATCATTGACAAGGTATGAATCACTGGGCATTCTCTTTACTTTGTATTGCTTGCAGAAAAAACAAATTTCTTTAGTGATGATTTTGCTTTACAAAACAAAAAAATGATAATATAGTAAAGTAATAGTTAAGCATGAAATAGTTTTTCTTTAGTATAAGATTATTTTAATAATAAAGCTAAATTAATCAATTTTAATGTGTATCTATGTTTTAAAAGCAAAATAGATTGAGTCGCCACTAAAACATCAAATTTTTTTTTGTCAAACCATGATTTGGTACAAAATACAACAATCGAATGTAAAATAGACGAAAATAATTTAAACGCAATCTGTACAAACCTCGAAAATAATATAGTCGAAAATTCAACGCGCGAAACGCAATGGAGAAGGGACTCAAAATCATCGAAACGTAGTTTTGTCGAAACGCAAAAAGATCGAACCGTAGAAAATTCGAAAATGAAGTGAAGTTGATTTCCAGAATGATCGAATCGTAAAAATCGAATCTTAAAAAGGCTGAACTGTAAAAAAAGTCGAAAAATAAAAAATTCAAAAATAAAAGATAATAAAGCAATTTAAGCGAAACGTATTTTCGAGGGGTGGCTCGATCGCCGATTTTTGTCCACCAAAAGGAAATACCTACGGTATTTCTTGATATTTCCTCAAATTTCAATGGTATTTCCTAGTATTTCTCAAGCAATATCGTAATATCTTCGATCCGTAACAATATCGAAAATATTATAGTCGAAATTTCAACGCGCGTTTTGTCGAAACGCAAAAAGATAGAACCGTAGAAAAGTCGAAATTGAAGGTGCGATATTGCCATATTTAGCAAAACTTCTTGGCTAAATTCGTTGAACTGGCGCTGACAGGTTAGATTTGTATAGGCTCGTACATTTGGCAACATGGGGAGTTTTTTGCAGCTGCGTTATAGAATCGACGAGTTTCTGATTCGACTTTTTTACGGTTCGACCTTTTTATGTTTCCACACAATTACGTTTCGATGATTTTGCGTCTCTTCCCCATTGCGCACAAAAATAAAATTACTATTTTTGACTATATTATTTTCAACAATTTTACAAATCAACAAAAATACGTTTCGCTTAAATTGCTTTCTTCGCTTTTATTTTTCGATTTTTTAATTTTTTGACTTTTTATGGTTTGGCCTTTTTGAGAGTCGATTTTTTACGGTTTGATCATTCTGCGAATCGACTTAGCTCCATTTCGACGCTTTCTTGTTTCGACTTTTTTACAGATCGACGATATTACGTTTTGTCTAAATTTTTTTTGACAATTTTACGGAACGACGTTTTGTATTCATTTTCGTCTATTCTATTTTCGATTGTTTCATTTTCGACCAAATTACGGTTCGACATTTTATTTTCGACATTTTTATATGGCGCCAATAGAATTTTTGTTGAAGTAAATGTAATTTTTTTTAATACTTAGGTGTAAACAAGGGCAGAGACTGGTCCAAAGTGGCATATCGAATAAACCCCGAAGCAAGTGACAAAATAGCAACTTGCCTTAAATATGTTGTAACAATATCAAAGGTAAAGTCTATAATTGTTTTATAAAAACATTTTTAAAAGGCAAAATTATATTGTCAAGTGTTTTGTAGAATTTTAGGAATGACAAACAATTTTTTAATATCAGTTTTTTTAAACCAATAAGTATTATACAATTTGAAAAGGAACCACCTGGATTTTCTCGAAAATTATCAGGAAATATTAAAAACGTCAAAACACGTCGATTTTGTTTGCAAGGGGAACACTTTTTGGCTATCTTGAAATTTTTGTAACAGGAACTCTTTTCGAGGGATATACTTTACCGCTATATTTTGAATAGGGAAAGTGGGTCTAGTGATACCTTGTTTTGAAGCTCTCTTGAATATCTTTATAACCGTGTAATAATTTCGAAAAATCCATCGATTAGTTTTTGAGATAATTGCCTTCAAACTTTCAAATTTAACATTGAGTGATAAAATAAAAATTTAATTAGAATTTTATATTTTTCGAATTTAATTTTTATTTTATTCATTTTAAAGAGCAGAATAAAATTTGCAAAATAGCAGATTTCATTTTTAAGTCAGTCTCTAATTTTAAGTTCCTAGGTTAATTCTTTGGATTATATAATTATATATTATGCAAAATGTTTGGCAAAACTAATATTAGTATTTTACAAGCCAAATGCAATGGATAAAAGTGACATTAATATTTTTTAAAGCAATAAGTTTTTAGCATGAGCGGAGCGAGAGCTACATACTACTACATAAATTTATTTCATTTGGCTGGTCCACACTGTACCCGGTGGGCAAAAAAAACCAGACAATTTTTTTTTCATTATAGATTTTGAACTATACAATCGATTTTAATGGGACAAACTGCACTTGATAGAGAATTAATCAGAGTTTTGACTGAATATATTTTTTTGTCCGCCATCTCAAAATCCAAGATGGCGGACGAAATAAAAATGTACCCTTCAAAGATGTCTTAATTATTTTTTTACATTTGTGAAAAAGCCGCATTCTTCCCACGCACAACAAGGTATGAACTGGCAAAATCGGTTCAGTGGTTCTAAAAAAAAATATTTTTGTTTCAACCATTGTTTTGCATATTATACGATTGCCTTGCAAATCATGTCTGCATCTTCATTACTACTAAACCGATTTTAGTAAAATAAAAAAGATCGTGGTGAGAATTGATTGCTCTTTAAATTTTCCGCCATTTTGGAATTTAACAACAATCATGCTTGATTCTTCAAAATGGTGTGTTTATTCATATTTTGCGAAAATGTTTTAGTTTTTTTTTTATAGAAAAACACTACTTTTCTCCCGCATAGAGAGGTTAAATTAATAAAATCGGTGTAGTGGTTCGCACAAAATCGGATTTTGTTTTACCAATTATACAATTGCATTGCCAATCCTGTCTGCATTCATTTCTTTGTAAATTCATTATTACTGAACCGATTTTAGTGAAATAAAAAACATCATGATGCAAACTGTAAAGATCAATTACTTTGCGCCATGATGTTTTTTATTTCACTAAAATCGGCTGAGTAATAATAATAAATTTATAAAGAACTGAAGGTAGACAGGATTGGCAATGCAATCGTATAATTTGTAAAACAATAGTTAAAACAAAATCAGATTTTTGTGGGAACTACTTAATCGATTTTATTACTTTGTACCTCGTTAAGCGGGAGAAAAGTAGTGGTTTTCTATAGATTAAAAAAAAACTAAAACAATTTTCAGAAAATAAAAATAAACACGCCATTTTGAAGAATCAAGTATGATTCTGTCCGCGATAAATTTTGGTCATGATCTTTAAAAAGCAATCTTCACCAGGATGTTTTTTATTTCATCAAAATCGGTTTAGTAGTAATGAATTTATAAGGAAATAAATGCAGACATGATTGGCAAGGTAATCGTATAATATGCAAAACAATGGTTGAAACCAAAATATTTTTTTATAGAACCATTGAACCGATTTTGCTGATTGATTCCTTGTTGTGCGTGGCAAGAAAGCATTTTAGCTCACACTACTACTATAAGTAGTGTGAGCTAAGGTGATCCTAATTTTTTCGAGAAAAAAAAAGTTGCTCCGATTTCAAAAATTTTTAGATATCTTTGCGTTTCAGATGATTTTTGTTTTGCTGTCTGTCCCCGCATACCTCAAAAACCGCTTGTCCGATTTTAATGAAATTTGGTACTTAAGTTGGGTCTTGGGCCGTGATGGTCTCATTTAAAAATGAACAAAATCCACCGAACGCAAGCCAAATAAAAGGGTAGGGGTAGATTCCAAAAATTAGAGTTTATGTGAAAATATGGCGTGTGTGATATCAAACGAAAGGTAATTAAGTCTGGAGTTAAAAAAAATGAATTTTAGTTTATTTTTAAAAAAAGGGTGGGGGTAGATGTCAAAAATTAGAGTTTAAGTGAAAATATGGCGTGTGTGATATCAAACGAAAGGTAATTGAGTCTGGAGTTAAACAAAATACATTTTAGTTTTTTTCAAAAGGGTGGGGGGTAGATTAAAAAAATTTGAGTTTAAGTCAAAACATGGCTTGTGTGGTATCAAACGAAAGGTAATTGAGTCTGGAGTTGAATAAAATATATTTCAGTTTTTGATTATATTAGCTCACACTATAACTATAGTACCTAGTGTGAGCTTAGGTGCCCATAGATTGGCAGAGTATTTTTTTTAGTGATTTAAATAAATAATTAAAACATGTTCGCAACAGAAGAATAAACGCGCATCTTTAAAAGGTACAATTTAAAACTCTGATTAATTCTCTGTCAAGTGCAGTTTGTCCTATTAAAATCGATGATATAGTTCAAAAGTTATAATGAAAAAAAATTGACCGGTTTTTTTGGCCTACCCGGTATATTCATATTATGTTACATCTAAGGAAAACTTGGACACTCAAAAATATTTTACAAATCCTTAGTTTTAGCCCTTTACAAGTTACCAAAAAATATAATAAAACTTGTATTATAACGAGAACTAAAAAAAAAATTTGTAAAATCAATGTTTTTAATAAAAAAAGCCGACATCCAATTTTTAACTCCCTGTATAGAAATTCAGAATCAACTTGAAAATATTTAAAATTAATTTTTGTGTTTAGGAGATCAAGTACTACATAAATACCACTAATAAAAAATCCGTCATATATCTCAGTATGGTTTTATAAACTTGTATGCTTGACCTATCCTTAAAAAAAACAAATAATATTTTGGTAAATCAATTTTACTTTATCAAGTTTTTTTTTTAAATTTTTAGCATATTATGGACCTGAAAACAATTACCGAATTTTCAGCCGAAATTGAAATCTCAAACAATAATACAGAAGATGCAGAAATGATAAGTGATTTGTACAAAAAAAGCAGAATGGGATTCTATTAATAAGGCTACACAGTGTGCCTGAATGAAGTATAGGTTACGTAAAAATGATTCGAAAAACTAATTGCACATTTTGAATATATACGCTTAAACAAAAAAATCTATCAATTTGGCGGCCATTTTTGAAGATGGCGCCCAAACGACCATGAGTTCGACCACGTGACCAAACTTTTTTTATACTCCTATAGGTGCTTAACAATGCCCCGTAGTCAAACTGAGCGCACATATTAGGTCACACGTGACAGTAGCTAGCGCCTAGGCTAACTAGAAAAATTGCAAAAAATTGATAAAATGTCGAGAAGAGGACCAGCTAGGATTTATATGAATATGGCTCTGAAGTCAGGAAAGAGTCCATATTTAAAATGTGCAATTAGTTTTTGGAACCATTTTTATGTAAACTGTACTTGATTCAGGCACACTGTGGCTAAGGTAAGTAAACTTAAGACTACCAAAAAATGAACAAATTTATTACAAATCTATTTTAAAACTTTATAATTTTTTCAAATAGTTCAACCTAAACGCAAATAAAGGGTTTACTTGAAATGATGCACCAAACTTTTAGAGTTGGTGCGGAAGCTGCAAAAAGGGTATATATTTTTTTAATATTTGGCATTTTCGTACTTATGACCCCAAGCTAAATTTTCATTCTAGGATCCTCAATTTTCCGGCTTCAGAGTCCAAGATATCGGCTACCAAAGTTTAGAAAAAAAAATCATTTTTCTGTTTTAGCAGAAATGAAAATAATTTTTATGGATTCACTTTAAACGCTTACTCAATTTAAAACTGTAAAAAAATTTGACACCTATCACTTCAAAACAAAATGGCGGCTATATTTCAAAAAATTCGTTTTTTTTTCTCGATATTTCCTTTAATTTTTGTGCGATATTTATGTCTGACACCTCCATATTAAAGCTAATGACCGTTTCTTTAAATTTACTTAAAATAAATTGTTCCCCAGCCGATACAAAGATGGCGCTTAATATGTCAAAAATAAAAGAGACCTTCATAATCTTTGGATCAAATTTTATTTTTACAAAAAAAATGTGTGTGCTTAAGACCCGCACGGCAGAAGTGTAAATTTCATTAATTAATAATACTGGCCTTCATCTGCATCAACATATCGCTCGCTGAATGTTCCTCTCAGTTAGTCGACTCGAGCCGACTTACCCCGAATAAGCGTAACATAGCCGAGCCTGACGGCTCAGTTCAATTCACTACCCACAAAAACTGCTAAACGCGCCTAAAGAAGTTTACACTTTAAAAATTCTGGATTTTATCAAGAGTGACCTAACTTTTGTAGGTATTTATGAAAAGTTACGATTTGACATTTTACATTCAAAATGACGGCCGAAGTTTAGATAAAAAAGTTATTTTTTCAGTCTTGTGTGAGCATGTAGTATATCAATTTATACTAAATAAGTGTCGCTAATTTAAAAAATCCATAATAAATGAGATATGTCTACTATAATCTATAATTGTTATTTATCATCTGTAGAAGTAACGTATTGTATAAAATCTTTTTTTTTTATTGTAAGTAAGTATCTGTAATTGGCTTTTTGCTGTAGATACTGTTGGAATAAATAAATAAAATAAATAAAAAATAAATAAATAATCCAAGATGGCGGCGTTCAAAATATAAAAACATCAGTATTTTTTTACAAGCTTTTATTTAACTTCACCTGTATGTATGTATGTATGTATGTATGTATGTGGGTATGTATGTAATCAAATCTTGCAACTCATTTTTGAAGAACTTCCAAACATCCGATTGACTTCAAATTTCGCATAGCGTCTTAGTTCCGATGACAATACAATAATATGGTTTCATCGGGTACCTACCTCCCCCCTAACGTGGGAGGTGGAGAGGGGGTAAAACTTTAGTTTGTCCGATTTTAACCAAAATTGGTATCTGGGGGTTTTTGAGGATGAGAATTACGAATTTTTGATTGGATTACCAAAATTCAATATGGCGGATTCAAAATGGACGATTTAATGTCAAGTTTTTCTGATTACTTTCAACTGACTTCCACTTATCCGATTGACTTCAAATTTCACATACCGTTATAGTTTCGATGACAATCCAATAATGTGATATCACTGACTGCCTACCTCACCCCTAACCTGGAGGGCGGAGAGGGGGTAAAATTTTAGTTTGTTGGATCTCCACCAAAATCGGTATCTGGGGGTTTTTGAGGATGAGGATTACGAATTTTGATCAGATTACAAAAATTCAATATGGCGGACTCAAAATTGACGATTTAATGTCAAGTTTTTCTGATTACTTTCAACTGACTTCCACGTATCCGATTGACTTCAAATTTCGCATACCGTTATAGTTCCGATGACAATCCAATAATGTGGTATCACTGACTGTCTACCTCCCCCCTAACGTGGAGGGTGGAGAGGGTGTAAAATTTTAGTTTGTCAGATTTCCACCAAAATTGGTATCTGGGAGTTTTTGAGGATGAGGATCACGAATTTTTGATTAGAAAAATTCAATATGGCGGATTCAAAATGGACGATTTAATGACGAGTTTTTCTGATTACTTTCAACTGACTTTCACGTAGGTTAAGCTTATGTCGCCTTGAGCCGTACCAAATCGTTGGACGGCCTTCTCATCGAAGACTTAGATATTTCAAAATTGACAGGAAAGACTCCCTGCAATATCGATGCGCTAGCTAAAATGCATAGACTTAGACAAATCTAAAAATTAAAAAATAAATTTTGAAAAAAAACTTTTTGAAAACAAGCTTTTAAAAATTGACAGGAAAGACTCCCTGCAATATCGATGCGCTAGCTAAAATGCATAGACTTAGACAAATCTAAAAATTAAAAAATAAATTTTGAAAAAAAACTTTTTGAAAACAAGCTTTTATAAAATGGACTAAAGCATAAAATAATTTTTTGAGTGTTCTGATATCATAATAATAAAAGCGATGGGCGTATTTAATATTAGGTAAATGCCTTTCCATGCGCATTTGGTGGGTCGTCTACAACCAATGATGGGCCGACTCTTCTTTTTCAATGTGACAAAATACATCGACACACTGCCGGTCGCGGATGATCTGCCTAATATGAAGCAGGCGTAATAATGTCCATCCATATCAGAAAAATGTAAGGGTAGCTTGAGTAGGGTTGGGTTGGGTTGGGTTAAATTTATTAGAATTGGTGAGGTTTATCCGTGGATAACTTATGGAAAGTTGGAAAAACTATGGACAATTTATATTAGAATAATTGACGACTTTTTTTAATCTAAAACTCTACGACATACTATACAGTTCTAGTCAATACAATATAAAAACACTGCCTCCTAAAATATATGAACAATCATTGCCATCTAAAATACCTTAACACTCCTCCTCAAATATTACAATTTTAACCCATTAAAATAGTAAATATTTGTTAAAATCTCACTACCTAAGTGCATATTGAGATGTCATTGAATGCTCCTCCTGTTGTTGGAATCCTTTGGCTACTAAACGAGCTTTCTTTGTACCATCTTCTTTAGTACGAAATACCCATCTTGTGTCTATGGCTTGTTTTTCCTCTGGTAACTTAGTCACGGTCCATGTCTGTAATTTCTCATGTGAGCTAAGCTCTTTATTAATAGCTTCTTGCCATCCTTCCTTTAGTACTGCTTCTCTAAATGTCTGAGGATCTTCATTAGATTCAAAAATGCCATATGTTGCATACATTTCATATTCACTAAGATGTTTTGGTCTTCTTCCACTTCTAGTCCCTGTATTACCATTTTTATCTTCTACATTTTCTTCCTGCTCTCTCTTTTCATTTTCTGAGCATTGTTCTGAAAATTCGTTATGATCTATATTACTTTCTGAGCTATTTTCTGAGAAAACATCTCTTTCTTGCTCATGGTTTAAAAGATCATCAATTTTATCGTCATTTTCATCTGTTTGAATCATTACGTTTAATGCTTCTATTTTATTTTTAGAATTATCTTTTTCTTCTTGTATAAGACTATTATTTTCAAAGAAAATAACATCTCTACTATAGGATATTTTCTTTGTTTCTGGATTCATCAACCTATAGCCTTTTACTGTGTCACCATAGCCAACAAAGAGCAATTTTTCAGATTTTGCATCCCACTTTTTACGTAATTGACTAGGTACATGTGCCATCGCTTTACAGCCAAACACTTTAATGTGTGATAAGTCAGGTTTTTCACCATACCAAACTTCATATGGTGTTTTTCCTTTTACTGACTTAGTTGGTGCTCTATTTTTTATATACACAGAGGTATTAACCGCTTCAGCCCAATACTCTTTGCTTAAATCAGCGTCTGAGAGCATACAACGTGCTTTTTCAACTAAGGTGCGGTTTGCCCTCTCAGCGACTCCATTTTGTTCGGGAGTATACCGTACTGTCGTTTGATGTATGATGCCTTCATTTTTCAAATATCTTTGTAACTGATGATTAACATATTCTGCACCATTATCGGTTCTAAGTTTCTTCATCTTTTTATTGGTTTGTTTCTCTACCATACTTTTAAATTCTTTGATGACATCTACAACTTCACTGTTCTCTGTAAGAAAATATACAGCTGTGTATCTTGATAAATCATCTATTAGAGTAAGAAAGTATTTACTTCCACCAACTGACTGTGTTTCCATTGGCCCACATAGGTCGCTATGAATCAACTCTAAAATATCTTTTGTCTTAATTCTACTTGACTTAAATGGCGTTCTGTGTTGCTTACCTTCTACACATGGTACACATTGTTGCGGAGTTGGTACAACATTATCTATACCTGTTGATATTTGTCTTAGCAAATTCATATCTCTTCTATTCATGTGTCCAAGCCTTCTGTGCCATACATCTGATTCATTCATGCATGCATACACTCTGTCATTCTTTATTGCGGTTGCTAGCTGATAAATGCCATTTGTCTCAAAACCTTTGGCTATTATGTCATTTGACGAATCAATAATTTTTGCTCCGTTCTTGTCAAAAATGACTTTGTTAACTTTTTCAACAATTTTACTTATTGATAACAAATTAACAGCTGCTTCCGGCGCATACATAACTTCTTTAGCTGGTATTTGATTTGTCTTGCTATTTAACGAAACATCTAATATCGCAGTTCCTTTCTGTATTATTTCTATACTGCTATTATTTGCAGTTTTACTGGCATTACTATCTATTAAATCTTCTTTCAGAACTTCTTTTTGATTTGTTATGTGTACTGACGCACAAGAATCCAAAAACCATCCCTCTTCATTAAAGTTTCCTGAGGTCATCATTCCCAAAAATGCTGAACCTTTTCTTTCAGTCTGTTTCTTAGTTGTTTCATTTTTCTTGGATTTGTTACTTCTACATTGAGACTCATAATGCCCAAGTTTGCCACAGCCACAACATTTAGGTCCCCTCTTTTTATACCCTTTTGTAAACATGGCCTGCTCACTTGTGCTTGATTTTGGATCACATTTTGCTTTTACGTCTTGCAGTAACTTTACCTTTATGGAATCAGCAGTAATTTTAATGCCACTACTTTCTATTCCCATAATCATAGGTTTATATTCATCTGGGAGTCCCGCCAACAATAATGTTCCTATCCATTCGTCTGCCACTTTAAAATCTAAGTCGTTTAACTTGTGAGCGGTCGTTATTATTCTATTACAGTAATCTTCTATACTGCTACAATTATCTAACTGTGTGGTGCACAACTGTCTTAAAAGTCCAACTTTTCTTGTAAGTCCGGAATCTTCAAAAGCTTTCGTCAAATTATCCCATGCTTCTTTACTTGTTTTGGCTTCTTTTATGTGCACAAAGTTCAGTTTATCAACTGACAAAATAATTTTTGAAAGAGACTTTTTGTCTTTCTTCTCATCAGTTTCCGTCCCATTTACAACGCCGAACAAATCATCTAGCTCTAAAAGAGCTCTCATAGAAAATTTCCAATCGGAAAAATTTTCCCTACCTTGTAACTTTTCAATGGTAGTCAAATTACCTGCCATGGTCGTTGGTTCACTTTCCAAGTTGTTTCCTCAAACTAAACTTGCTCTATTTTCCTGCATCAGCTTTTCCATAAGTTGCTACATGAACTGGGCCCATAACCTATTAGAATTGGTGAGGTTTATCCGTGGATAACTTATGGAAAGTTGGAAAAACTATGGACAATTTATATTAGAATAATTGACGACTTTTTTTTAATCAAAAACTCTACGACATACTATACAGTTCTAGTCAATACAATATAAAAACACTGCCTCCTAAAATATATGAACAATCATTGCCATCTAAAATACCTTAACAAAATTGCCTACCCTTACATTTCTCTGCTATAATATAATGAATTTGGATTTTCACTGAACTTCGAGTTAACAAGGCTAAAACAAAAACGGGTAAATTTCATTTAAATACGCCCATCGCTTTTATTATTATGATATCAGAACACTCAAAAAATTATTTTATGCTTTTTAGTCCATTTTATAAAAGCTTGTTTTCAAAAAGTTTTTTTTTCTAAATTTATTTTTTACCTTCCTAGCCCGCGTAGCAATGGCTAGAGAAGGTATTAGTTTCGACGAAATTTTTTGTTTTTGCGATAACGCCGAAAATATGTTATTTCGGTGTATTTTAACCTATCTTAGCAATATCGTCGTGATGTCTGTCTGTGTGTGTGTATGTGTGTGTGTATATTTTTTCTGTCCATAACACGTTAGCTCCTAAACCGTGAAACCGATTTTCATAAAATTATTAGGTAAAATAGCGACACTCTTACGAGCTGATTAGATTTTGGTCAAAATCTATTAATGCTAATGACAGTTTTTTGAGAATTAAAAAATATAAAAAAATGCTTTTTATTGGAGCGTTTTATCAATAATCGGTTTTCAGGATATAGTGGACAATAATTATAACCAAAAACTTCGTAAGAGCTTTAGTTTATTTTCTTAGATATTTTCAAAAAACTATTTCTAAGGCTGATATATCATGGCTTCACTTGAAGTGTGCTAATAGGCTAGCTAGGTACCTATCAGATCCGTCAGGGATGCATTTATTTTTTCCACAAATTCTGGATTATCGAATTATCCCACTAAAACATAAAATTTTGTTGATTGATATGTTTTAGCGAATTCTTTGTAATCGTTTTCAAAATGTGGAGGGCTGAATTTATTTTTGACTTCTGCTTCTGTAAGTTGTAAGGGTTCGTTTGCGGACAGTTTTGTTATTGGCAAAAAATTGTATACCCCGGCTAAAACAAAAAACGAAAGGTACCCAAATGTCAAATTTTTGGGATTTTGGGAGATTTTTTAATATGCTGTTTAGAGAGGCATTAAAAACTACTACTTATAATTTTGAATATTTCTTTTAAATAATTTACAGACCTAAATGTTACCTTTATTGTATAACTCCACAAAATTTCGATTGTCTGTTGTAATTTTTAAGGATGTTTTAACAAAAAATAGATTTTTTTAAAATGTTGAACTCTGTAATTAAAAACAAAGCGGTTTGACCTTTTCTACCACCCAATAAAGTTTCGTGTATCATTTAAATTATACCTTGAGTATCATCTACAATAATATGGATTGTCAGAATAATAAATAAATATTTAATTATGAATTTAGTTGCAGAAAACTATATCTTTCTAGTTACATTTGATAGCATTTAAAATAATTTTAGTAACTACAAAGTTTTCCTCATACACATTTTCAATAATATTGAAATGATCAACATTTTTTAATAAATAATACTCAGACTTAACTCCATCATTTTTGAGTTTTTCGTTAAATTTCTCTGATTGTTCCACAATCAAAATTTTATTAATTGATATGTTTTAGCGAATTCTTTGTAATCGTTTTCAAAATGTAGAGGATTGAATTTATTTTTGGCTTCTGCTTCTGTAAGTTGTAAGGGTTCGTTTGCGGACAGTTTTGTTATTGGCAAAAAATTGTATACCCCGGCTAAAACAAAAAATGAAAGGTACCCAAATGTCAAATTTTTGGGATTTTGGGAGATTTTTAATATGCTGTTTAGAAAGGCATTAAAAACTACTACTTATAATTTTGAGTATTTCTTTTAAATAATTTACAGACTTAAATATTCTGTTGTAATTTTTAAGAAAGTTATAACAAAAAATAGATTTTTTTTATCTACAATATCGTCCCCCATTTCACGTACCGACCTAACTTACATTTAATGAATTTCTCAAGAGAAAATTAAAAAATTAGCCGTATTTAAATTGGTAGATACGTCGAACACAAACAACTCTACTGCCGTACTATCGCTAGAGATACGTGAGCAAAAAGTCGTACTTATGGGAAACATTTTGGTAGCGTATCTCATTTTTTGGATTTTTGTCAGTTACGTCGGTACGCGAGATATGGGTTGTCAAAATAATAAATAAATATTTAAATATAAATTTAGTTGGATATCTTTCTAGTTACATTTGATAGCATTTAAAATAATTTTAGTTACTTCAAAGTTTTCCTCATACAGATTTTCAATAATATTGAAATGATCAACATCTTTTATTAAATAATACTCAGACTTAACTCCATTGTTTTTAAGTTTTTCGTTGAATTTCTCTGATTGTTCTACAAATGCTGGACTATCGGATTCTCCAACTATAACATAACATTTTGTTGATTCAAATTTTTTAGCGAATTCTTGGTAATCGTTTTGAAAATATAGCGGACTATATTCATTTTTGGCTTCTGCTTCTGTAAGTTGTAAGGGTTCGTTTGCGGACATTTTGTTATTGGCAAAAAATTGTATACTCCAGCTAAAAGAGAAAACAAAAGGTACCCAATATCAATTTTGACGTTTCAGGACACTTTTCCTATGCTCTTTCAAAAGTCAAAAAGTTCTTTTATTTTGTTATTTTTTTTTGCGAGAATAGAGTAATAATTCAAACCTTCCCTGCATTGGGTTTTCTTACCTATCAAAATATTGCCTTAATTAATTGTTGCTCCTCAATCGGCAAACTTTTTTGAAATTTCGGTAAAAATGTGGCTAATGCATGGGCACCTACAGAATGTCCTGCTAGATATACACCCCTAAAAATACACAGAAGTATTGAATACAAAATGAACAGGTTGATCCCTGGTTTCATCAAATAATTTTCTTAAAATTAACATAGAAAAATTAACAAGGAAAAATTAACATTTTGTATTACCTTGAGTTACATTTTTTGGCATATTCCATACACATTTTCAAAACTTTTTGCAGATTTTCCAAAATTTCCTGTAGACGTTTATTCGGGCTTAATTCGTAACCAACAGTAATTAATTTAATTCCATTTTTATAAAGATTTTTTGCTATAAAATGACAATTTTTGTGAGTTAAAGATTCTTCTTGGTAATAACCGCCATGGATGTAGATTAAAATTGGTGAATCTAAAAAAAAATATTTTTTTAATTTAATTTTGAAATCTGTAGATAAAAGACACTTATTGGAATAAAGCCTGACCTTATTTTAAAATCGACCGTATTGTGATTAGTGTTGTAAAATTTACAGAAATATATTTCAGGAAATAGTTCCTGAAACATTGGAAATATATGGAAATATTGGAAATATATGAAATATTAAAAAAATAAGAAAAAAGAAAATATTTATTTATAAAATCATAACAAAACACCGGAAAACGCAGAAGGCTTATACATGAACACAAATCAGGAGTTATTCTGACTACACTATTCACTAGTCGAGCAAGAGGCATATCTTCATCGCTGTTATCAGCATCACACTCAATAACATCGTCTTGCCAGTCTACTTCCTCAAAATCTTCAAGAGTATCGGAAATAAAAATTGTTCTATAGTAAGTTTAATGCTTATAAGGGCTTGCAAGGGGGGTTTTGTCCTTGCGTTACACTCATAGCACAAATCAAAACAACGTTATAAACACACACTTTTTTAAATTTAATAGGTCGCTTTTTAACGTTATTTTTAAAACCACGTAAAATCACACCGAAATAACGCGGTTTTGAAAATAACGTTAAAAAGCGCCCCAATAAACTTAAAAAGTGTGTGTTTTTAACGTTGTTTTGATTTGTGCTATGTGGGTCAATGTTATTTTAATGTTTTTTTTTCTTGAAAATGCGTTAAGAGGGTGGGGGTCAAAAATCCTGCATTTTTGCGTTGCGTAATTTAAGAACTAAGGTTACAAAATATGAAAGATAATATTTTTTTCAATATTTCCGAGACACCTTCGGAAATTTCCAATATTTCCATTTACATCACTAATTGTGACAGATTTACATATAAGAAGCAGCTGCTTTCTTTCAAAATTCGGCCTTTGTGTATTTAAGAACCGGATTTATTAGTGTCTGTATTTATTAAATGAAAGTTAGCGACTTTATTTTTAAATTTGGCTTTGGTATGTAAATTTTGAGAGATCAGCTGTCAGTTTTCTTTGTAAATCTGTCAGAATAAAGTCGACTCTAAAATAAAGTCAGGTTTTGTTCCAATAAGTCCCTAATAAAGCTCTGTTTTGACAGTTAAAATTGACTAAACCCATCGAAAAAGCAAAAAAAAATATGTCCCTTAAAATTGAAACCAAGCAAAATATTTTGCCGAAAAAATATTATATTGTACTAATATACCATGCCAAGTGGAATGAACCATCATGGGCGCACCCAGGGGGGGCCCTGCGGCTCGGATAGCCTTGGATTTTTTTAGATATTTTCCACATACTTCATGAATAAACACAAAAAATAGCATAAAATTTGGCATCATAAGGCCTCAGGCCCCCCACAAGACATATTCCTGGGTGCGCCACTGGAACCATACATACCATTTGACAAATCAGTACCCAAAATGTCATATTTTTCTCTTTCTGCAGGTCCATAAGTCTTGTTAAGTTCATTCTTCAGTTGATTCCTAACTTTTTCACTTTCTAAAATCCAAATTGTTATTTATTTTATTTTTTATAACCTTTTTTGAATAATATTTTTAATAAAATCCATATTTTGTGATGCAAAAATTTGAAAACTCACTACAAACCCAACTTTACAACATAACTATAATCTTTAACATCATAAGACATTTTGGTTTAGTTAGTTTAGTTTAGTTTAAAGCTTTTATTTAATTTTTAATTTTTCATTATCAATCGAAATGTTAATATTCATAAGATCAATTCTTGAATTAAGTACCATGCATTTAGTTTTTGTCACATTTAATTTTATATCTAAATTTATTTGATTTATTATCTCATTTATAGAGGTACCTTCTATATACAATAATGTATCGTCGGCAAACATTTGAATTTGACAAAATTTTAAAATATTTAGAAGGTCGTTTATACAGGGTGTCTTCCAAAATCTTAGCACATATTCCTGAGGTCAAAATAAGTCGATTTAATGCAAATTATCTTAGTCCAAAATTGCTCCGTTTCAGAAATACAGGGTGGTGAATTTAAAAATTAAAAATCGATTTTATTAAAATTTATGAACATTTCTCAACGCATTACTTTAAAAATTGGTACTCGGGGGTTTTTTGGGATGCGAAACCTAAATATGGACACTTTTTCACTGTGGCCGTCAGAGGGCGCTTCACAATGCTCATCTTATGGTTTAAAATGACCATAACTTTTTTCTCAGTGTATTTTTCAACTTTTTTTGTTGATCAAATAATTTCCTGAACTTTTTTAAGCAAAAAAGGTACTTTTGATAAAATCTGTTAGGGTGAGCCGTTTTCGAGATATTTCCGTTTTTAGTGTTCGATGCCGCAACGGAATATTGACATTATTTTGGATCAAAAGATTTTGCTGCTACCTTTAAGGATTAAATTTAGTCAGTAAATTAGTTATTAATTTTTTTTATCGTTTAGTCATTTTCGGTAGGTATCAGTCAATTTCTGGGAAAATAGTTTCACTTGGTTCAATTAAAATAAAAAACACCCTGTATCTCTGAAACGGAGCAATTTCGGACTAAGGTAAGTTGCTTTAAATCGACTTATTTTGACCTCATGAATATGTGCCAAGATTTTGTACAGACCTTTTAGAGACACCCTGTATATAAAATAAAAAGCAATGGTCCCAATTTACTACCTTGTGGTACACCAATATTGTTGTCTATTTTTTTCGAAAATAAATTATTAATTTTTGTACATTGAGATCTTTTCGTTAAGGCGCCCAAGAGCGGACATTCAAGAAACACCTGCGGGGCATACGTGTGGGACGAGGTAAAAAAAAGTGTCGAGGAGGCGGCGTTTACCGCCCCCTCAACCTCCCTACAAGTGCCACCAACACCTTATGTTCTCAGGTCCGGGCTGCGATAAACTTACACCCGGGCTAGCGCGAAAGACATCGATTAACCGTCCCGTACGTCTCCCCCGCATTGTCTAGCGTGCAGCCACGTCTCGCGGCGCTTTCTTTGACGATGCTTACCTACATTTACCTGGCAATACTATATTTTATATTATATTTTCGGGCATCAGAGAAGCGGTCCACTCGGATCTGTTTAGTTCGATACCAGCAGTTAGTACAATGAATAGAGGAGTTTTACCCTACAAAAGGTCCGGTAGTTCTGAATTTTGGATATGTTATTAAGGTCGAAAGGGTAGTTAAAAATCTGAGTTTTCGTCACCCCCACCCCTGTGCTCCGCCATCTTAAAAAAACCATTAAAAATTGGCACTTTTTGTAGTTTTTTGCCTGTAACTTCGTTCCAGTACACTAAATCGCAAAAAGAGGTCTATGAAATTTTTTGGGTGGTACCATGGTTGTTCTGCGAGCAGTAGTAACGGAGCTAGATAATTTCTAAAAATGACTAAAATCACGTGCTTGGGCAAATTTTCAGATTTTTTCTACTTTAGACGGCATAAGCTCCGAAATACTTTGTTCTAGGGTAAAAGTTCTAAGAACATATCTTGTAGACAATTTTATCAGCTACAAAAGCCATTCTTTAAATGTATTTTTAAATATTGTAATGGAGTGGGAGTAACTTTTAACTTAAAGTTAGTAAGTTAGAAAATAATATTTTTTTAAAATTTAGTGCATTAAACGGCACGTTTTTTATTTATTTTTATTTTTTTGTGTAAATTTAGTGACGTACAAAGAGGTAAGAGAGCTTAGGGATCAAACACCTCCTTAAACTAACCACCTCTTCAAAAACCCCCCCAGACTCCCCAAAATCTAACATATTTAGGTTTTCTCAAATTTTCTCAAAAAATACGCTTCTAAGAGAAAAATGTGTAATATACTTTATTGTAGCCAATGAAATTTGCTTTTGAAAAAGGTACAACTCGATGGGGGTCAACTATTTATAAACTCTTCAGCGGCGTCCGTTAATTGAAGTAATTTAAAAAAGTCAAAAAATATCCATGTTTTTTCCATGATTTATTCGATTTTTTTTAAACCAAGGTTTATAAAACAAAATGTGTTATACATTATTGTAGCAAATAAAATTTCCTTTAAAATGCTGTACAAGAAAGTCGGATTGGTTTCATGGTTATAAATTCAGACGCGCCCGTAAATTTAACCAATTTTAAAAAATCACAAATTAAAATATTTTTGTTACAAGTTTTATCTAATTTTTTTAAAAATAAGCCTAATTTTAAAAAATGCTATGATGCACTTTATTGACAGTAAAATTCTCTTTTCAACGGTGTATAACTCGATGGGGTTTGACTTACAACGAACCCGCCAGCGACGTCCGTAAATGGGGGCCATTTAATAAATTTTTTAAAAAATTATGTTTTGCACAGGTTTTATTTGATTGGGTTGGGAAAAACGGCACAATACGCTGGCCACCCAACAGTTTTGATTTAACTCCTTTAGACATTTTTTTATGGGGTCACCTTAAAGATAAAGTTTACAGATTAGAAGCGAGGAATACTCGAGAGCTCAGAGAATTAATATCACTGTCTGTCAATGAGGTTAATGAAAATTTTTCTAATTTAATAACCAGAACAATAAATAATTTAAGAGACCGGTTTCAAAAATGTATTGAAGTCAATGGTGATAGGTTTGAACATTTGTTACGTTAATTTTTATTTATTTATGGATTTAAAACAATTAAAACATTTAAAAAATTGTTGTCTTTTGATTTTAAATTTCTATGAAAATTGACAAAGATGATTATTTATATTTATCAAACTGTCAGTCAATATTGTTTCAGTTTGTTATTTACAGTCTATACGTTAAATACTCCGCACCGTATACCTATTTAAAATTTGCTAATTTTCGAAATTTCAATCGTCAATATCTCGAAAACTAACAAAGATAGAGCCATAGTGTTACATATATCTGTAAAGCTAATTTTTTGCGGAACTTAAAAATACAAAAATATATAGGGTGTTCCCTTTAAAAAAATTGATCTGATTGTCGCCCCCTGTATATTATATCCTATAAAAAAATACTAATGGTGGGTCTAAAGTGGCCATAATTTACCAAACCGAACAGTTTTTGTTTGAACTTTCTACTCCCAATAATAACCGAGTTATAGCGATCTTGCAATTATAAAAAATCACCCTGTACCTTTTTCAAAACGAAATTTCATTGTCTACAATAAAGTATATTACACATTTTTCTCTTAGAAGCGTATTTTTTGAGAAAATTTGAGAAAACCTGAATATGTTAGATTTTGGGGGGTCTGGGGGGGTTTTTTGAAAAGGTGGTTAGTTTAAGGAGGTGTTTGACCCCTAAGCTCTCTTACCTTTTTGTACGTCACTAAATTTACACGAAAAAATAAAAATAAATAAAAAACGTGCCGTTTAAAGCACTAAATTTAAAAAAATGATTATTTTCTAACTTACTTACTTTAAGTTAAAAGTTACTCCCACTCCGTTACAATATTTAAAAATACATTTAAAGAATGGATTTTGTAGCTGATAGAATTCTCTACAAGATATGTTCTTGGAACTTTTACCCTAGAACGAAGTATTTCGGAGCTTATGCCGTCTAAAGTCGAAAAAATCTGAAAATTTGCCCAAGCACGTGATTTTAGTCATTTTTGGAAATTATCTAGCTCCGTTACTACTGCTCGCAGAACAACCATGGTACCACCCAATTGTAGATAATTATATCCTCTAAAAAATTTCGTATAACTCTTTTTGCGATTTAGTGTACTGGAACGAAACTAAAGGCAAAAAACTAAAAAAAGTGCCAATTTTTGATGGTTTTTTCAAGATGGCGAAGGGAGCACAGGGGTGGGGATGACGAAAACTCAGATTTTGAACTACCCTCCTGAGCTTAACAACATATCCAAAATTCAGAACTACCGGACCTTTTGTAGGGTAACCCCCCTATTTTGGCCTCTAATAATTGAACTAAGTGTACTTATTCGTTTATTGAGTGCATTTGGGTACTAACTTTGATTATATAACAGTCGTGTAAACATTGGTAGTAAGTATGGATGAACGAAGAAAAGGTAAAAAATTGAGACTTCGACTTAATGCGAAGAGAAAAAAAAAGGCCCAAAAAAGTGGTAAGTGCAAACATAAATTATGCTTAGGCAGTAGGCGATAATTAGATATTTTGAACGATAGTTTTTTGCCACTTTTCTTTTTTTTTAACTATGTTTAATATGTATAATATGGAAGCGTACTCCTTTTATTTTAGGGTCCTGGTACGATGCCAACTCTAACTGTACCGAAGGGTCCCAAGGTTTGTTCAACTTGTGTTAACCAGAAACACAGTGAGGCCAGAGGTATTTATAAGGTTAGTCATATAGGTAGTCAAATATATTTCAACTTTTTTATAAAATAGGGATAATTCATGGTGGGGACATTAAAGAAACTAATTTTAGCTGTTAAGGGGGGTGAGTTCGGTTCGGTTCAGGGGAGAGGGCAGTAGAAGACTCAGATTTTTTTTTAGATTTAATAATAATTAAAGGTAATATATTTAAACTCTTCTGATTTTTGTTTTGATACCTTTAGATCTGTAAATTTTTACCCTCCGAATACCTGCATCGGGCGAGAAAAGGGAAAGTAAGTCGACAGAAAAAATTCCGAGATAACACTCAACATGAGGGGAAGAGGGGGTGTTTTATGACAGAATATATAACTACTTATGTCTGTAAAACTTAATAAACCGAACCGCACCTCAGCGAATAAAAACGTATTTTTGACCCTCATTTTAAGGACTAGAAACGCATTTTTGTCTCTTATTTCAGAGAATAAAAATTTTAGTCCACGAAAGTCAAAAAAAACGTGCCACTTTTTTCCCGGAGGCGAAAAGTTTGTAGTTTGACAAGCTAGAGGGGACAATTCGCCGCGTGATTAAAAATAAAAAGAACAATTTTATCACAGGGTTTATGCGATTTTTCGCACTTTTTGACTTTTTTCCGAGTTTTCTCTATTTTTTAGGAGGTTCTCGGTTTTCACGTTTTAATTAGAAATTTATTTTTTTATTTCTTTATATGTCACTTTTAATCCCTATTATTACTTTTCATGCCTAAAGTGCGAAAAATAAAATTTAGGCCACTATACTTAAGTCTGTTTTTTTTTGCAAACAATTTTAATAAAACGGGGCCATATAAGCGCAAAAAATAGTATAGTATATATCTCTTTTTATCCTTTGGCAAATTGTATCTCTCACTAAGCTCCTACTACGCATTTTTTGCCTTGAGATAGAAAGTGTCACTTTAGTACCTAGGTATATAATGTTCTATTTCGCAATTTAGGCTTAAAAAATAGCGTAATAAACCGCGGGATAAAAGTGTATTTTTGTACCTAGTTGAATTTAGGTACTTGCTACGCTCGCTTTTTATCCCTTGGTAGGTAAGTGCTATAAACAAGTGATAAAATAAAAAGAGCACTTTTTAACCCCAACGTAAAATTTTTTTTTTTAATAATTTTATTGTAGGCTGATTCTTTACTAATTTTCGCAGACCACAATAAAATTTACTCAAATACGGAAAGCGTTATACAAAATGAAACAGAAGAAAGCCAAGGAAGTAAGCCAAAATGTGCGTAATAAAATGTTTTGAGTTTAGGTCAAGAGTGGTCACCTTAGGTTAGAAATGCTTTGACATCTGGTAGAAAAACATTTAGTAGAATACATTTGGTAGAAAATATATTTGGTAAAAAAATGTTTGATAGAAAATGCATTTGGTAGAATAACACTTGATAGAAAATAAGTTTGGTAGAAATAACATTTGTTAGAAAAACATTTGGTAAAAAAATATTTAATGGAAAATAGATTTGGTAGAAAAACCTTTGATAGAAAGAGACTTGGTAAAAAAACATTTAAAAAGTACATATTAGGTCAGGATAGGTTTGGTTAGATTATGAAATATTTTCATACCCAATGTCCTTTCTAACATTTGCTGTTCGCTCTAGGCGTAATTCAAAGGACCGTAAATTATTTCCAATAGGATTTACCTATTGGTTTGCTGGAATGATATAAAAGTTTAGGAATAAACTATGTCGGACGCACAAGATGCTGCTGGCACTTACCCCTTAATCTCGTT
The DNA here is from genome assembly GCA_963576565.1 of Aspidapion aeneum. Taxonomy (NCBI): domain Eukaryota; kingdom Metazoa; phylum Arthropoda; class Insecta; order Coleoptera; family Brentidae; genus Aspidapion; species Aspidapion aeneum. The sequence continues at coordinate 120,187,383 of OY755040.1, forward strand.
CGAGCTGTTCTTGGTTGGCCAACCCTTCGATGTTCTTGTAGCCCTTTTTCCAGCTTGCACACACTAGTGAAAATATGTCGAAAGACAGTAATTAAATTTTAATTATAAGTACAAGAAACTTATTGGCAGCATGCCAGTATCGCAGATTTGACCCAAGTCATTTTTCGTCGTCACAGGTATGGGGCGCGCAGGTGCCGGGGATTTCGCGCGCTTATGAATTTTAAAAACTAAGAATATTTTTACGGTACTTTGAAAGCAGCCGAAAACGATTAATTAAACTAAAAATTATAAATAAGAAAAAATGCAGAACGTCAGTTTCCGACATTCCACTCGCCAAAAACATAATAGGTTTTTCTAACGTAATTAAAAATACCGAAAACGATTAGACCGCTAAAATCCCGGGTCTAACTAAAAAGAAAAAAATAATAATAACTAATTCTAAACTAAGAGCAAGAGGTTCGACCTATTGCTCAGGCAACGGACATACTTTTACTACGGGACGCTGTAAGGTGCCAAATTGAGTTTTGACAGTTACAACGCGAACGATTCCATCTTCACCCGGATGGACGCGCATTACACGACCGAGAACCCACTCTCGGGGTGGTTTTTGTTCATTTTTAATAACGACGAGTTTGTTTTCTGTAATGTTTGGTGTCGATTTGGTCCATTTGCACCGCGATTGCAGAGTATGCAAATATTCCTGACTCCAACGTGTCCAGAAATGAGACTGCATTTGCTGCAGAAGTTGCCAACGATTGAGCCGATTTTGAGGGATCTCGGTAAGGTCAGGTTCAGGGAATGACGTAAGAGGTTCTGTTGTCAAGAAATGACCTGGTGTCAAAGGAGTGAGATCATTTGGATCCTCGCTAATGCTACACAGAGGTCTTGAGTTTAACAAGCTTTCAATACCTGTAAGTACGGTGTAGAACTCTTCGTAAGTCAAAAGCTGATCGCCAATGACTCTATAAAGATGTGTTTTGACTGCCTTGACTCCGGCCTCACTCAATCCATTAAAATGAGGGGCGCCTGGAGGGTTGAAATGCCATTTTATAGACAATTTCGTTGCAGCAGCTTCCGCAAGAGATAAAAGCTCAGTGAAAGCTTCTTTGTAGTTGGTTCCCTGATCAGAAAAAACTTGAGAGACTCGGCCTCTACGCGCGATAAAGCGGCGAAAGCTTGCCAAGAAAGCTTCTGTGGAAAGATCAGAGGCGAGCTCTAAGTGTATGGCCTTTGTGGATACACAAACAAAGAGGGAGATATAAGCCTTTGTACAGACTTGAGCACCTCGCTGTCTCTTTGCCGCCAAAATTTTGAAAGGGCCCGCATAGTCAAGGGCAACTTGAGAAAATGCTTTCAATTGAGAAACGCGGTATTTTGGTAAGTCGGCCATGACTGGTAGATACGAATGAGGTTTTGAACGGAAACATTTTATGCAAGAAGACACGCATCGATAGATCGCGCTTCTGGGAGATAGTATCCAAAAGGTTTGGACAATAAGGTTATGCAAGGTCTTAAGACCTGGATGAAAATGATCAATGTGATACTGCTCTATAATAAGTTCAGTGAGTCTGTGCTTTTGAGGCAGCAGGATAGGATGCTTAGCATCAAAGCAGATATTGGTAGATTTTCTTAAACGCCCTCCCACTCTCAGGATTCCTGATTCATCTATGAAGGGAGCTAGTTTTCTGAAAGGTTTAGGGAGTGTGTCATTTTGTTGACATATTCGAAGTATCTCAGAAAAACTATCCTTCTGGACCGTTTTCACAATGATCATAAGTGTATGATGCATTTCAGAAGGAGAGATAACTTGCGACTCAAATGCTTTTCGTTTAAAGTAGAAATCTAAAAATCTAGAATAGTATGCCAAAAAGCGTTGAATTTTTCTCAAAGATGAAAATCTTGTTAGAAGTGTTAAGACTAAGCTTGGAGCTTTAACAGCAATATGAAAGCATGAAGGCTTTTCTTCAGCCGCAGCTTCGGGAAGCTTATCCAAGATGATAGCTGGTTGGTCTGGCCAGGTGCTGTAGTCTTGAACTAGAAATTCGGGACCATGCCACCACAGTGGATGTTCGAGTAGCTCTAAAGGAGATACCCCTCTAGAGGCACAATCAGCCGCATTTAAGGCTGTAGGTACATATTTCCAGGATTGGATAGGAACAACCTCTTGGATGTGGGCGACCCTGTTGGCCACAAATGTCTTCCAGCGGTGGGGAGAGCTGGTTAGCCAAGCTAGTGCCACTTGCGAGTCTGACCAAGCGTAGACCGCGTCGAATGTAAGTAAGTTACTATAGGAATCTTTGACAAATTGCAAGAGATTGCTTAACAAATAAGCAGAACAAAGCTCTAAGCGTGCCACAGATTGAGTCTTGAGTGGCGCCACCTTTGATTTTGCCATGATGAGACAAGTTTCTATTTTTCCTATATGAGTAGTGAAACGAAAATATATACAACAACCATACCCTATGGTACTGGCGTCGCAAAAAGCATGAATTTCTAATCGTGAATATTTATCAGAAATGATTAAGCGTGGTAGCTGTATTTTAGAAAGTGAGGGTAGCTCTTGTTTAAAGCGTTCCCAAATATCTACAATAACTTCAGGAGCTATTTCATCCCAATCTCGCTTGGAGATGAAGATTTGTTGCAAAATGTGTTTTGCAAGCAGAACAACAGGAGAAAGGTAACCCTGAACATCAAAGATTCTAGCAATTTGAGATAGCACATTTCTTTTAGTACAAATAGCTTCAATAGGGGTACAAGAGTAAGTAAAACAATCAAGTGTAGGATTCCACTGAAGACCCAGGACTTTTATGTAGTCCGGACCCTCGGTATCAAAACTTATTTTCCTGTGAGAGCTTGGTACGGAAGCAAGAAGAGCTGGGTGGTTACTAGCCCATTTCCGAAGTTCAAAGTTTCCCTTTTTTAATAAGGAAATAAGTTCTGCTTGTAAATGAAGTGCTGAGGCGACAGAATCGGCGCCGCTCAAACAATCATCCACATATACGGACTCTTGAAGTACTTGGGATGCAAGGGGGTGGTTCTCCCTTTCAAGGGTAGCTAACTCTTTAATAGTTCGTAAGGCTAAGTAGGGTGCAGAAGAAACACCAAAAGTGACTCGATCTAGAGTGTACTCTTTAATTTCCTTAGAAATGAAGTTCTGCTCGAGATATTCATTTATAAACTTAGAATATGCAAGGTGCAAATCTGGATTTTTATAAAGCCGGGACTCCAGATAGGTGAAACGCCGAAGGGCTTGTGAATGTGTGTCACCAAAGTCCGGTTGGGGATGTTTGAATGGAAGTGATACTACAAATCTTCCTGATGATTCCCTAGAACCAGTTTTCTTATATATATTTTCACATTTAATTTTATCAGGAGACAAAACATTGCATAACTTGGGTGGTTGTTCGATTTCCCAGAATTTTTGCAAAATCACATCTACCTGAGGTTCTAGTGAAATATGATAGCTAAGAAGGGGATCACTAAAACTAGATGTAGAAACTTTGCCTTGTAAAATCCAGCCAAAGACGGTCTCTAGTGCAACAGGCTGGTTGTGACTACCGAAGATGCGTCCAGGACCTAGCATGTAGGCTACTAGATCTGCACCTAACAGGAGGTCGATAGAACCAGGTCTGTGTAGTTTACTGTCAGCCATAGATAAGCCTTTGATATATGACAAACTGGAAATGTCAACAGAAGTTCTAGGTTGAGATGCAATTACAGAAGGCAATATGATAGCTTCAAATGTAAAGGTTGGCTCAGGTTTATCTTTTGGTCTGATGAGACAATGAGTAATCCCTTTAGCATATGAAGTGACGCCATTGATTCCTTGGATAGGAACTGAATAATGCTGTCGTTTTAACCCTAAGCGATTTACACAGGGTTCAGAAATTAAAGTCACCATACTGCCGGAATCAAGAAGTACTCGTACTGTACAAAAATTGCCATGACCATCCTGAATTTCAACCTCTGCTGTGGGTAACAGACAAGTAAACTTGGAGTTGGTCGATGAGCATGTATTCACTGAGTGCGGTTGGGTCGAGTAAGTGCTGCCTTTTGATTGTAGCTGAGTGGCTGGAAAATGTAGCTGAGTAGCTGACTGTGTATGATGCTGATTAGCATGTATAGGTTGCTGCTGTATAGCCGGTTGCATACCTACAGATGATTGGGAAATGCCTGATATAGACTGTAGCTGAGTAGCTGGGAATTGTAGCTGAGTAGCTGGAAAATGTAGCTGAGTAGCTGACTGTGTATGATGCTGATTAGCATGTATAGGTTGCTGCTGTATAGCCGGTTGCATACCTACAGATGATTGGGAAATGCCTGATATAGACTGTAGCTGAGTAGCTGGGAATTGTAGCTGAGTAGCTGAAAACTGATTGTTAGCAGGAAGCTGTTGTCGCCGATAGTTAGATGTAACTAAATAGCTCTGTGGTGATGAGGATAGCTGAGTAGCTGTGGATACTGGTTGTAGCTGAGAAGCTGTAGCTGAATAGCTAGGTGATGATTGATATGGCTGTGAAGCTGTTGTAATGTTTTGCTGATTAAAAACAGGAACATACTGTCGGTTTGATATTAACTGACTGTTATTAGGATCTGTAGCTGAAGCTGTAGCTGACCTGATACATGAACAGTTGAGTGATGAAACAGATTGCAGATTCTGCATCTCATCGAATTAGGACAAGTTGTTTGACTAGGATGGAAACGTAAGCAATTCACACATAACTTATGCTGATTCACAAAGTTCAGCCGTTCTTGGGGTGACTTTGACAGAAATAAATGACACCTGAATAACCCATGTGCCGATCGACACAAAGGGCACTTTTGTTTATCACTCTTTGAATAACCAAACTGTGCTGTGTCAGAAACCGAGTTGTGGTAGACACCTGGTGCACTCTTCCTACCGTACCCTGAAGAGGTGGAATTTTGTGAATAACCCCTGGGCTTATCTTGAGGAAAAGATTGGGAATACTTGGGTGCAGAAGGCACTGATTCCTGTACTGTTTCAAAAGCTTTGCATTTATTTTCAGATCAAGTTTTTTGTATAAAATATTAAATGTTAAAAAACTCCAATCCTCAATTTTAAATTTAAGAGCCTTGAGAGCTAAAAGATTTTCTGAAAAAGTGTCAACGAGATGACGCATGTCTTTAGAACTAGGGTTAGTTTTTAAACATGGAGCTTCATAAAATGAATTGAAATAAAATGTTGCCAATTTTCTTTTGTTTTGATAACGTTCCTGTAACATGTCATAACAAATATAATAGTTTTCCTCTGAGATAACGACATTTTTAATGAGATTCAGAGGTTCACCTGTCAAACGAGTTAATAAATACCTGAATTTTTCAATGTCTGGTATATCTGTATTATGACAGAGACTATTATATAACTGAAAAAATGTAGAAAATGTTTTCAAATCGCCATTCCATTGAGGGACAGAAATATCTAACTTTAGACATGGTCGGTTAACATTTGAAGAAGAATGTTCTTGACTTACCAAAGGCGATGGCCCTGGGGTCAAGCCTAAACCTGATTTTTTAGAGCGGATTTCCCATAAGGAATTGTCACACGAAGCCCTGACCTTATCATGTTCCTCAAATTCTGCCTCAGTAATGAGATAAATAATTTCATTGTGTATTTCCTGAAACTGATCATATATGGAGTCTACAAATTCCATACGTGCCAACAGGTTTTGTTTATAAAATGTATCAGCTGTTTTATTGTTAGCATAATCACTGATTTCTTGCATCTGTGCAAGAGGTATTTTTCTTCGAAGCACTAGTTTCGCGATTTTATCTTTATCCGACATTTTTATTTACTAAAGAAAATAGGTTTTTTAAAATAAAAATGTACTTACCGCAAAAATATTTACAACAAACAGGTGATGGACCGCGCTGCAAATGAACCTTTACTATTGTTTATTTAAACAACGTTTTACCGTACACGAAACATGAAATTTTCTTATTTTTAAAAAATTTGAGATTAACCAGTTGTTTTTGTGTGGTTAGAATCACACGACGTCATACGTAGATTTGTTCAATGTTGAATGCAAATTCACGGGAGATTTGCTGAGTGGAACTCTGAACCTGCGTTAGACAAGGATAGAATATGATCCGATCTTTTCGAATGACTTTAACGGAATCGAATTAATTTTGCACCTGTGTTGGGTGACCTTGTCCAAAGTTAATTTTTAATTAATTTTTATGCGCTGGTTACCTATCAAATCCGGTTCGAAGGACCAAAATGTTCGCTCTAGGCGTAATTCAAAGGACCGTAAATTATTTCCAATAGGATTTACCTATTGGTTTGCTGGAATGATATAAAAGTTTAGGAATAAACTATATCGGACGCACAAGATGCTGCTGGCACTTACCCCTTAATCTCGTTCGAGCTGTTCTTGGTTGGCCAACCCTTCGATGTTCTTGTAGCCCTTTTTCCAGCTTGCACACACTAGTGAAAATATGTCGAAAGACAGTAATTAAATTTTAATTATAAGTACAAGAAACTTATTGGCAGCATGCCAGTATCGCAGATTTGACCCAAGTCATTTTTCGTCGTCACAGGTATGGGGCGCGCAGGTGCCGGGGCAGACCTGTGCGTCATGATTTCGCGCGCTTATGAATTTTAAAAACTAAGAATATTTTTACGGTACTTTGAAAGCAGCCGAAAACGATTAATTAAACTAGAAATTATAAATAAGAAAAAATGCAGAACGTCAGTTTCCGACATTTGCTGTTCTGCCAATTGTACTTTCTATCAAATGTTATTCTAGAAAATCTGTTTTCTGTGATAGGTTTTTTTGCCAATTGTACTTTCTACCAAATGTACTTTACCAAAAATATTTTTTACCATTTAAATGTGTTTTCTATGAAATGTTTGTATACCAAATGTTTTTCTAGCAAATTTTTTTTCTTTAAAATATTTTTCTACCAAATGTATTTAAAATAGAAAATTGTTATACAGGACTCCATAGGACTTCCACAGGATTGCCACAGGACTATACAGGACCCCGAGGGTACTGCCGCCTAAGGGGTGCCCTAAGCATGATTAAGTAGGGAGGCCGGCAAAGGCAAATCAACTCTCTAAGAAAAACGAGAGTTAAGACGTTTTTTTTTTGTTGGTCGCGAATTTTTTTATGGGCGCCTGTCAGTCAGGACTATACAGGACACTACAAGCCCAAAAATTTATTAAAGTCCCGTAGGAAGGTGTACAAATTTGGTTCAGCTGATCACCCCTCGGTTTTTATAAAAAAACAAATTATATTAATAACACGCCGTAGATAGATTGACAATTCACATACAACATATTTGAACTTATATTTACACAGTAACAAAAATATTAAAAGATAAATAAATAAAGTGAAAATACGACAGTGTCAAAAAGTGCCATTTTCCGTAGCAAACTCATCCAAAAAAATTGCCGCAAGTCCGTATTTTCCGCACGCGAGTGTAAAAAACAATTTGTAATTTTGAATTTAGTAAAACCCCTATCAAAGGAAGAGAGGATACGAACATTTTATAAATTGTAAGCGTTTTAAACGTCCCAGATGCCATTTTATTTTAACAATTTTTTTTATTATTTAGAAGAATATCACCAGTAAGACGGAAATTCTTCCCCGTTTAAAACAAAGATCTATTTCCTATAAAAAAAATTATTATAAAATTGTCGCTTTGTGACTATATTTAAGCATAATTTTATCTAATTTTTGACATTTTGTTTAAACTTAAAAATAATTCTGGTCCTAGACAAAAGATTACTTTCAATAATTAAGGAAAGTTTTTGTAAAAATCTGTAGCCGTCTTGGAGAAAACCGTGTATTTCTAAACAACCACAAATTACATTTACACTAGAATATCGGCGCAACTCTGACCCTTAAAAATCTGTGCCATTATATTGATCTAAAAAAATGTCAAAAGGGTGGATGGAATTATGTATATTAAATTAATGCTAAATAAGCAGTGATTTTTAGACAGGTAATTAAAGTACTTTTATAGGTATGTTGGTCTCACTGTTTAAAATTACACATAGAAACCTCAAACACGGGTTAAGCCTTATAGAAACAGCCCTTTTTCGAACATTTTGTTCGATTTCTGGCTCATTCTCTAGGAGTTAACAATGTTAAGGTGAAAATGTCTAATTAACGTCCTCCTGTATAAAATATATAAATTAAAAAAAAAACACCGGTACTTATACACGTGCAAATGTTTATATTTTCTTCCAATCACTTACACGCAATTTGTTTGTTTATAGTCCGCCCTATTTTTTAGTGTGTAAAGTGAAGACGAAAACGTGCCACTTTCCATACCAAACAACTCAATTCAAAAACAGTGCGGAAAGTATATGAGAATGTCAAATATAATTTACCATTTTGATTTGGTAAAACCTCTATCAAGGGGTGAAAGGGACTAAAAATTTTAAATGCTGCCTCGAGCGCCAAAAATGCTAGCTGCGGCTCTGATGGTCCGGTTTCGTAAAAAACCGAAAAGACAAGGATATTGCTATTGTTTTAAAAATAATTCTTAGCGACCAGCAGAGGGCCCCACTTTATTGATGACAAAAGCGGCAATTGTTGGTCTTGTAAGGGTTTAACAATACACGTTTTCCTACCAGATGACCTGCAATTTTTTGTATTTTTATTTTTTATTTATTTAGAGGAATGTCCCTTGTAGGCCCGAAATTCTTGCCCGATTGAATCAGATAACAATTTCCTATTAAAAAAATGATATGAAAATGATCGATTTTTGACTATAAATAAGCATAATTTCATGCTATTTTGGAGAAATTTAATTAACTAAAAAATAGTTTTGGGCCTGTACCAAAGATCACTTTAAACGATAAAAAAAAGGTTTTGTTAAAACCTTTAGTCGTCTTCAAGAAAAGCGTGTATTTCCAAACCCTTACATTAGCACGAAAATATCGGCGCGAGTCGGCCCCTTAAGTAGTTTTTAAACCAGCTATAAGCCTTACCCCTAATTCCATAGTCCCATAATTTTTACCTTCCTAGCCCGCGTAGCAATGGCTAGAGAAGGTATTATTTTCGACGAAAAATTTTTTTTTGAGATAACGCCAAAAATGTGTTATTTGGATGTATTTTGACTTATCCTAGCAATATCGTCGTGATGTCTGTCTGTGTCTGTGTGTGTGTATATATCCGTAACACGATAGCACCTAAACCGCTGAACCGATTTTCATAAAATTTTCAGAAAAAATAGTGTTCGACACTCTTACGAGCTGATTGGATTTTGTTTAAAATCTATTAATACTAATAACAGTTTTTTGACAGTGTGTCCCATAACTTAGAGGCCATAGGCCGACAGGTGATAGAGGAGGTCATGTCTGATAAAAAAGTTCCTATAATGCATGGGTCAAAACTCTTTCTTTGTCAAGATACACAGCATCAAAGTTGGCGATTTTTTAAACTTTTTTGATAATAACTTTTTAAAAAAACGCAGAAAAAAATTAGTCTGTCAATTTTTTTTAGAAAAAAAAATTTTTTTTTGGTATAAATTTTTATGAATTAAACGCAATGTTTTTTTAAATATTTTTTGCCAATAAAAAAAAAGTCTCGAAGGTGGATCAAATATAAACAAGCCTTTGTTTATAAATTAGTTATTTAGAAACATGACACAAAACAGAAATTTTTTCTACTTTTCTACACATCCCCCTTCTCGGTTAATACATTTTTCCCAACGGTTTGACAGTTTCTTAATACAGTATTCATAAAAGGAAGCTGGGCGGGTATCTCACCAGTTGCGCACGAATGCCTCCACCTCTTCATTGGTCTGAATCTTTGAGTGGGCCAAACATATGAAAATCGCAAGGTGACAAATCTGGACTGTATGGAGGGTATTCCAGCACAGTCAGCTGCCGTATCAGGTCTAGCGTTGTCATGCAGGAGCAACACGTCTTGGATGGGGTGTGCTCTCCTCTTTTGACGATAATCAAGCTTTACCTGGTCGAGTAAGTTGCAGTAGTAAGCCGCGTTTATTGTTATTCACTCGTGCAAAAAATCGACCAACAAAACCAACTCCAGTCCCAGAAAACGTCGCTAAAACTTTGCCTGCAGAAATGATGGTACGCGGACGACGTGGGTGACTCACGTTGTCAACACGCTCACGGCCCTCGTTAATTTCTTTGCACCAAGTTTTTACAGGTACCCACGAAAGCGTCTTATTTCCGAACTGTGCTCGCAATCTGCATCGAATTTCAGTAGGTTTCACGTTTTCGCGTGTAAGAAATTTAATGATTATTCTTTGCACACTGCTGTGTCCCTTCTTCTCGCTCATTGCGATTGCTCCTGGCCAAATGAGCATCGCGGCACTACCAGCCGCCTACATGCTGCTGAATATCCCTACTCCAAAATTATAACGGCCACGTTCATCTTGAATGACTTTTCCGTTAGTAAGTTGAAAAGGCTTGTTTATATTTGATCCACCATTAGGCTTCACTTGAAGTGTGATAATAGGCTAGCTAGGAAGGTGGCAGGTCTTTTACTATCAATAGTGTCGGTATGTAATTTTTTTAAATTTTATTTAGTTATTTTTTTTGTTAACATCCCCAATCGCATACAAAGTGTTCGAAAATCAATGATTTTGGGGGTTTCAATTAGGTATTTTGGTTTATATTGATTGTTTACAGTTTTTACCTTCCTAGCCCGCCCAGCAATGACTAGAGAAGGTATTGTTTTCGACGAATTTTTTTTTCCGATAACTGAAACTAACCAAAATGTGTTGTTTGGGTGAATGTTGACCTATCTTAGCAATATCGTGGTGACCTTCCGTGTGTGTGTGTGTGTATGTCTGTCCGTAACACGATAGCTCCTAAACCGCTGAACCGATTTTAAGGAAATTTTTAGGTGAACTAGCGGAAAAATACTGTAAAGTTCTGATTAGATTTTGGTGAAAATCCATTAATGCTAATGACAGTTTTTGACAGTTTAAAAATTGAAAATTTGCTAACTTAGTAACGGGGTACCGCGCATATGCGGTTTTCGGAATATAGTAGAACATCTTTTTCTCAATAATTTATGTTATTACTAAAAACTTCGTAGGATTTTCCGTTTCTGAGATATTCACAAAAACTCTTTTTAAGGCTGATATAGCGTGGAGTTCACTTGGAGGGGTAGAGGATTCGTCGCGGCTGATTCGCCGCAGCCCATTCACCGCGGGGAAAATTTGCCGCCGACCGATTTGCCGCGGGGACAGATCGCCGCGAGAATTTTTGTTTAATTTTTATTTTAATCTAACGTTACTTATTTTTTATTAAATCATAATTCCCCGGTCTCTTGTTGGGAGATCAAAACCTGTGTTAAACCTAACCGTGGTCAATTGAACGCAAACATAACCTAACCCGTGTCTAAACCAGCAACATTGTGCAAAAAAAAACTCCACAAAAAAAAATAGTTTTTCGAAAAAAATGCTTTTTCAATAAGTGCCTTTTCAAAAAACTAATTTAATTAAAAGAACTAAAAAAAAGTTTTCCAAAAATTATTTTTGAAAATAATGTTTTTTAAAGAGTAGTTTTTTTACACACTAGTTTATAAAAAACACAAAAATTTTTTTTTTAAAAACTCATTTTTTCAAAAACATACGGAACATTAAAATTTAAAAAAAAAATTTCTGTGTGAATACAAGATTTTTTGCGTTGTATATTGACAAAGTAATATGCAAAGTAATAACATTTACATAATTAATTGGTATAAATTACTCTGGTTAATTTTGCTCTGAGTGGCCTTCATCTGCATCATCATATCGCTCTGCTGACTGTTCCTCTCACAGTTAGTCGACTCGAGCCGACTTCACCCGAATAAGCGTTACATAGCCGAGCGTGACGGCTCAGTTCAATTCAGTACCCACAAAAAGTGCTAAACGCGCCTAAAGAAGTTTACACCCAAGGATGGTGGTTAAATAGGGAGGAGGCGTCATGCCTGTTTTAAAAACGGTTTCACTTCCGCCATATTTGTGCTAGCTTTACGTCAAGTCAGCTGTTCGAGGTTTCTCTGTGCCGTTTTTCTTGGGTTTTAGTAATTTATTTGAACTATTTTGGAAATTTTTGAAGAAAATTGTGAAGTTTAAGAACGACTTCGTATGGAGTAGCTGTAGAAGTCGACAAGGCCTCGATAAATAAATAATTAGTAAAATACCATTTCATAGGTAATTGTAAACATAATGCAGGCCCGTACTATATAATTTAATATATTTTTATAATAGTACAATTAGTATTATAGGTGGGTATAAATTAAAAAAGATAAGACTATTATATACAAGGTGTCCCAGAACTAATGGTATATAATAAAACTGTAGATTCCTTGAATCAAAATATTACGATTTGGCTTCACTTGCCTTAGTCCAAAAGTTGATATTAGACGAGATACACGGCGTTAAACGTTTTTTTTTCATTTCGTTTTGCTTTAATATCTTTTTTACTAAGCAATATATTTGCAAAGGAAATTGGGGTTTTTTTGGGAAGAGCAATTCGTTTTTTATATAAAAAACTTATACCTTTTTAATGTCGCTTGAAGCAACGGCTGTCGAGATTTTGGCATGTAAAGTTTTTATTGAATGGGTAAAAATTTCGTGACTTGCTTAATCCACGTCTACTTTCCTTAACTACTGTTTAACCAATTAATATTTAAAAAAATGTTTTGTGATAATTCGATTTCGGTAAAAATGTTGATGTAAATTGTACAGGGTGTTCTCTGGGTTGCTAGCATTACATTAAAATAAGTGTAACTTCTTTGGTGCCTCAGTGTAAATATTATTTTTCCCATTATTTTTATGTAAAAAAGGTAAAATGTTTTAATTTCGCCCCGTGCGAACGGTTTTCAAGATATTTGCATTTAAAGTTTGTATTGCATGGGTAAAAATTGTGTTGTTTCACCTATTCATTCCTTTAATAACTTTCTACCCATGCAATAAAAACTTTAAATGGAAAAATATCGAAAACCGTTGCTCTGAGCGACATGAAATCAGTATAACTTTTTTACATCATAATTATGAGGAAAAAGACCGATTTTAATGTAATCGTAGTAATCCAGAGAACACCCTGTACAATATACACCAAATTTTTTATCAAAATCAAATCGCTCAATTCAAAAAAACCTCAAATTATTTTGAAAAAATATTGATCAGTACAAAATTTACTAAAGAAAATAGAAATGAAAAAATAAAGTTTAACACTGTATCTCGGCTAGTATCAACTTTTGGGCAAAGGCAAGTGTAGCTAAATCTTAATATTTTGATCCAAGTAACTTACAGGTTTACTATGTACCATTAGTTCTGGGACACCCTGTATAAATACCTACGGATTTTGCATTTGTGCTACCTATAAAATCAGTGGCGGATCAAGAAGTGCTTTTGCTGTGTCGGTTATGGCTATATTATATACCAAGAGATAAGCTGGGCACTTTTTATCCCGAGCGTTGCGAGGGCTACAATTGTCAAGGGTTAAAAAGACAATTTTGCCAACGTTAAAATCACATTAGATTCACACCTTTTCTACACGAATTTTAAAACGCGACTTGCATGGCTTTTCTACCGAATATTTTTGAGATTTTACTACAGCGCCACCTATTTTTAACTTTGACGAAATCTATCAGGCAGTGCTTTAGCGTCTAAACTCCAAAAACCTGTTAAGAGACTGATCCCTGATTCTTCACGATCACGACGCATCTGTTATTAACCTGTTATATTATATATTATATATAAAAAATCTTGTTTAGCTTAAAATTAAAACATAATGTATATAGATAGATATATAGATATTTTGTCTTGCCTTGAGCACCATCTTTAAAATTGTCTTGAAGTGTTGTAGTCTTAAACTAGTGAACTTCTATAACTTCCTTTCGCGTCTCTTTTAAGTTAGAAAAATGTTATTAAAAAACGTGACCAAAAAAGACGCAGAAAGTTAAATAAGTAAGTTTTAGAAGTCTTAATCTAGTGGCGTTTTAGAACATGTTGTGGAGGACTTTTCAAGTGTGAATTTGGTACATGAAAATTACGAGGGTAATAAACACGTTATATACACAGCACCAGAAACTTCAACAAAAAGTACATTTTTATAACTTGATTTCTCCTTGTTTTTTAGTTATCTTTAAGCATGTAGATTTAACAAAATAAATATTACATGGTATGAAGTTGTTTTCAAGTAAAAAAAAACTTTGTTATTTTTGTTCACGTTAATTTAACGTTGATGTGATTTTTGTGCTATGTGGGTAAGAGGTATCTACAATTTGAATAATAATACTAAAAAAGACGCTTTTATCTAAACTTTGCACCTATTTTGCGTATCTAGAAAAACTTCTTAGCGGGAGGCATTTGCTCCTAGTCCCCCCCCCCCCGGACCCACCGCTGCAAGTGATATTCATTTTTTGACAGATTTTTATTATTTTTTTAGTAATTTAAATCTAGATGTTTTGGCGCTTTTATTGAGAGTGTCGGATCTCGTCCGTCCCTCCATTTAAAAAGGCACTTACCTTTATTTAAAAAATCAACATGGTTCTTTAATACTTGTTCTGCGGACATTCGCTTACTCCACTGACTAGGGGAATACAGTTTTTCCCAATCTTCCATTTTAGCTCACACATATACTATACTATAGTAGTGTGAGCTATGGTGATCCTAATTTTTTCGAGAAAAAAAAAGTTGCTCCGATTTCAAAAAATTTTATATATCTTTGCGTTTCAGATGATTTTGAAACTTTTTTGTTGCGCTGTCTGTCTGTCTGTCTGTATGTCTGTCTGTCTGTCTGTCTGTCTGTATGTCTGTCTGTAACGACCAACGCGCATAACTCAAAAACCGCTTGGCCGATTTTAATGAAATTTGGTACCTGGGCTGAGTCTTGGGTCGAGATGGTCCCATTTAAAAACGAACAAAATCCACCGAACACAAACCAAATAAAAGGCTGGGGGTAGATTTCAAAAATTAGAGTTTATGTGAAAATATGGCGTATGTGATATCAAACGAAAGGTAATTGAGTCTGGAGTTAAACAAAATACATTTTAATTTATTTCAAAAAAAGGTTGGGGGTATATTTCAAAACTTAGAGTTTAAGTGAAAATATGGCGTGTGTGATATCAAACGAAAGGTAATTGAGTCCGGAGTTTAACAAAATACATTTTAGTTTTTGTTTTTTTTTAAGGGTGGGGGTAGATTTCAAAAATTTGAGTTTAAGTCAAAACATGGCTTGTGTGGTATCAAACAAAAGGTAATTTATTCTGGAGTTGAATAAAATATATTTCAGTTTTTAGTTATATTAGCTCACACGTACACTATAACTATAGTACCTAGTGTGAGCTTAGGGGCCCATATATTGGCAGAGTATTTTTTATAGTTATAGTGTATGTGTGAGCTAATATTACTAAAAACTGAAATATATTTTATTCAATTCCAGACTCAATTACCTTTCGTTTGATACTACACATGCCATGTTTTGACTTAAACTCTAATTTTTGAAATTTACCCCCACCCGTTTTTTTAAACTAAAATGTATTTTGTTTAACTCCAGACTCAATTACCTTTCGTTGGATATCACACACGCCATATTTCCACTTAAACTCTAATTGTTGAAATTTACCCCCACCCCTTTTTTTAAAATAAACTAGAATGTATTTTTTTAAACTCCAGACTCAATTACCTTTCGTTTGATATCACACACGCCATATTTTTACATAAACTCTAATTTTTGAAATCTTCCCCCACCCTTTTATTTGGCTTGTGTTCGGTGGATTTTGTTCATTTTGAAATGGGACCATCTCGACCCAAAACCCAGCCTAGGTACCAAATTTCATTAAAATCGGGCAAGCGGTTTTTGAGTTATGCGCGTTGGTCGTTACAGACAGACATACAGACAGACGGCGCAACAAAAAAGTTTCAAAATCATCTGAAACGCAAAGATATATATAAAAAATTTTAAAATCGGAGCAACTTTTTTTTTCTCGAAAAAATTAGGATCACCATAGCTCACACTACTATAGTATAGTAGTAGTGTGAGCTAATATTTGTTTTACGTAAATATTATGAACAACTAAAACAATAATGATTATTTTTAATTATAAAATGGTTTAAGTACGTTTTTAAAAGCTTTTACACTACGAAAGTTAAAACCGATATAATATTATAATAAATACCTGCTACAGATGTACTTTACTGGTCTTTTAACTAGTAGGTAGTATAAATGAATGCAATGAAACCTTGCAATTTCTTAAAAGAGAATGTAAAAGAAACGCGTCAATAATTTCGTGTTCTTTATACAGGGTGCATCAGAAACAGATATATAGTTGGGTGTTTGCCCACAGTTAGAAAAACGATAACTGCAATGGACTGTAGATATTTTAATTAAATGAAGCGCGAACAAACATAAATATATTGATATGAAATCACGAAATAATTAAGGTCCATAGGTTAATTGTTGGTACCACACAATGGAAATCAGAAACAAAGTACTCACCAGTTTGCAGCCAATTTCTCCACGTTGCAGGGGCCCCTTTCTAGATCTAATGATGGCACCACGTAGCTGAAGGGCTGAAGTTTCTAGTTCTATGCTTCAGTACACCAAAATCGAGCACTTTCAGGTGTAGAAATTTGTAAATGTTGGAGAAAGATATTAACACGCCATTTTCTCGAGGCGGTAGAAAAAGGATCTCACTGTCCAATGCGCGAAAAATGTACTCTGTCCGTCATCCAATTAAAATTTACAAACAACCGCGAAATTTAGCGGGAGCTAACATAACTGCCCTCCAAAACACACAATTTTAGAATACAGCCGGACAGATATAGATATAAGAAAAATGATCGACCGATAAATATAAATGAATGAAAAACAGATAAGTAGCGTAAGTTTATTTAGAGATAACGAAAACCCGAAAAAGTCAAAACAAACAAACAAAATTTAAAATAAAAAAAAAATAATAAAGAATAACCTATTGTAATACCCGGTAATAGGTAGAAAAATGAAAATTAGTTTTAATTCGGCAAGAGGCACAGTTTTACAACTGGCCGCTTGTAAACACCGGTAGCCGTTCGTACCGTCGCTACACGCACTTGACCGTCTCCGCCGAGATGCAATTCGAGAACCCGACCGACTGGCCATTTCAAAGGTGATTGGATGTGATCACTCGTTATGATAACCAAATCATTTAATTTGATATTTGGGGACGAATCAGCCCACTTGTGTCGCTGTTGTAGCGTATGCAAATACTCTACAGAATACCTTTTCCAAAAATCATTATGTAGTTTTTGGATTAGTTGCCATCTCGAGAGCCGATTTAGGGGAACCTCGGACAAATCTGACTCCGGAATTTCTGAATTAAGGGGTTCAAGGGTCAAAAAATGCCCAGGGGTAAGAGGTTGAAGATCGTGTGGGTCTGAAGAGGCAGGAGATAAAGGGCGACTATTAAGTACGGCTTCTATGCGCCATGTAAGGGTGGACATTTCCATGATGGACAACTTCTGGTCGCCGACTACTCGAACAAAGTGAGTTTTAAAACTTGACGCCAGCTTCTGCCAGGCCATTGAAATGTGGACTGAGAGGAGGTCCCAGATGCCAACGAATAGAAAGTCTGGTGGACGCACTTCTTGCGTAATCAAGTAATTGGTTACGAAACCCTATAAAATTACTGCCTTGATCTGACCAGCATTGCGTCACGCTTCCACGTCTGGAAATGAATCGATGGAATGCACCTACAAACCCTTCGGTGGACAGTTCCATGGTTAATTCCAAATGCACGCAATGTGTGGCCGTACAGACAAACACACATATGATTTGAAAGCTTTACAACCACGGTAACGATGAGGAATCACAAAGAAAGGTCCACAAAAGTCGATAGCTACACTCGAAAAAGGTTTAAGTTGATTGATTCGATGAGCGGGAAGTGAACTCATTATGGGCGGTCTATAGGGTTTAGTGTTGATTCTAAAACATTGCAAGCACTTGGATATGGTTCTTTGAATTGCCCGTCTGGCAGATAATATCCAAAATTGCTGTAAAAGCAGATTATGTAATGTTTTAAACCAAGGATGAAGGTATTGTCGATGAGTGGACTCGATAAGAAGAGTAGTTAAACGATGGTTACTCGAAAGTAAGACGGGGTGTTTTGCAGAATAAGACAAAAGGTCAGATTTTTGTAATCTGCCACCGACTCTAATGATACTATTTTCATCAAGAAAGGTGAAAGTTTTCGAAAAGGTTTCGGTATTGGTTTATCCTTAGATAACGCGGAAAAAAGCTCAGAAAAGCAAGATCCTTGAACGCGTTTGATAAGAAGGTATAACGCACTTTGCATGTCACCGGTGGTAGGAAAAACAATATTTTCAAAAATAATTTTTTGGTCCGGTGGCTTAGTGGGTTTTTGATAGGAATGGTTTTGAAAAAGGTTAACTATTCGAAGGACATAACAAATGATACGTTGAATTTTTGATATCGATGAATATTTGATAAGAAGCTGATCTAAGAAGTTAACGTCAATTATCGCATTGCAACAGACCTTTGGCTTTTCCTCCAGATTAATATCTCCGAAATCAATCGGCATTTTTGATTTATGAAAATCGGGCCATTCGTTTTCGGGAGACCACAAGTCCACCACCACATGTCATGTGAAATGAGCTGTGAGGGGGTGGCCCCTCGTGACGCAATATCGGCTGCATTTAAAGCAGAAGGAATGTAGCGCCATGAGTTTGAGGGAATGATTTCTTGGATTCTACTGACTCGATTTCCAACAAAGGTTTGCCAGCGATTAGGAGGGGATGAAAGCCAGTGCAATACGACTTGCGAATCGCAGAAAGTAACGATATTTGTAAAAGTTATTTTTCCTTCATAGCTAGATAAAACGAAGTCAATTAATTTGCTTAAAAGAAATGCGCCTAGGAGTTCTAGCCTAGCCAAAGTTTGTGACTTTATAGGCGCGACCCTAGATTTTGCAGATATGAGAGAAACAGATATATTGTTTTCCTCTTCTACACGAAAATATACGACGCCTGCGTAACCTCGAATTGAAGCGTCACAAAAGCCGATGATTTGACAGGTATTGATTTTTGACAGTTTGATTTGTCGGGGTAATTGAAAATTGGAAAGAAGCGGGAATTCAGAACGAAGTTTGTTCCAAGAGTCGATGATAGAAGAATCTGGTTCTTCGTCCCAGCCTATTTTCGATATCCACAACTGTTGCAAAATAAATTTTGCTTGTAGCAACAAGGGACAAAGAAAACCTAAGGGATCGAAGATTGTTCCTATGATAGATAAAATAGAACGTTTAGTTGGGGGTTTGTCCTTCATTCGGCATTGATAAGAAAAAATGTCGTTTTTTGGATGCCATTGAAGGCCTAAAACTTTGATAAAGTGGGGTTCCTCCTTGTCAAAAGAGAGAGGCATTTGACGATCGGATTCTGGCAATGTTGCCAATAAATCAGGACAATTGCTTGCCAATTTTTTAAGTTCAAATCCTCCCGACTTCAACAAATCATTGAGTTCCGTTTGAAGGGAAAGAGCTTCAGAAAGCGAAGGGCTAGTTCCCAAGATATCGTCGATGTAAATTGACGTTTTTAGAACAGTACTAGCCATAGGAAAACGTTCCTTTTCTCTCTCTGCCAGCTCATTTAAGGTACGCATGGCTAGAAAAGGTGAGCATGTCATGCCAAAAGTGACAGTAGAAAGTTCCCACACTGAAAGTGGGTCCTGTGGAGAAAACCTCCACAATATCCCTTGATAAGGACGGTGATAAGGATTGATAAGGACTTGACGGAACATCTGTTTGATATCAGCAATGTAGGCAATAGGATTAAGACGAAACGTAAGGAGTAAAGAAGCAATATCTTTTTGAAGTTTCGGTCCAGATAACAACGTGTCATTGAGACTAATATTCTTTGGGGTGACTGCCGAACAATCCCAGACTACCCTTAATTTTGTACTTAAGCTTTCCGGCTTTAATACGCAATGATGTGCCAAAAAACATGATACGTCGACTTTTGGTTGACTAGATAAAACTAGACTCATATGATTAGAATCGATATAGTCTTGCATGAAACTTGAATAGGCAGTGTACAGATCAGGATTTTTGAGTAATCTATTTTCTAGAAGTAAAAATCTACGATAAGCTTGCGGATAAGTATTTCCTAGGTCAGGGTTTATTTTATCTTTAAACGGAAGATCTACCATGAATCTACCGCTCGGTTGCCGTACGACACTCGCAGTAATCTATTTTCTAGAAGTAAAAATCTACGATAAGCTTGCGGATAAGTATTTCCTAGGTCAGGGTTTATTTTATCTTTAAACGGAAGATCTACCATGAATCTACCGCTCGGTTGCCGTACGACACTCGCAGTAAAAATTGATTCCGCTTGTTTTTCTTCTTTTGCTAAGATTTGTTTTTTAGGCAAATGTTCGATTTCCCAAAACCTAGGGATAATGACCTCTAACGGAGGTGAATGACTCGTTAAAAAACAACTGGTTCGTTCCGTAAGACTACCTACTTCGTCCACTTTTCCCATGACGACCCAGCCAAAGATGGTTTCAAGGGCTGAAGGTTGCCCTATTTGTCCAAGAACCCTGCCCTCCTTGAATATCTGTGCGAATAGCTCGCAACCAATAACTAGGTCCACAGGTCTAGATTTGAAATAAGATGGGTCGGCAAGTTTAAGGTTTTCCAAGTGTTTCCACTGATTATCGTTCAAAGTGAATGTAGGCATATTGGAACATAATTGTGGAACGACAATTGCTTCGAAATTAAGTAAAGGAGTGACCTGTCCTTGTGGCTTAATGTGACATTGAACGAGCCCTTTGGAAGTAAAAGAAGACATTTGATTTAATCCGAATATTTCAGTGGTGTAACTTCGCCTAGGAAGATTAAGACGCTGAATACACTTTTCACTGATGAATCCTGTCTGTGATCCAGAATCAAGCAGTGCCCTTACAGGTTGAAAATTTCCGCAACCGTCCATAACATCTATTATGGCGGTGCATAAAAGAAAGGTACCTGAAGGTCCTGAGGTATTTAATGACACATGAAGATTATTGACAGGTGGTGTGTGAATGACAGGACTAGTATCTTGGCTTCCAGACTCTTTATTAGTTTCTAAGATATGAGTTAAAGTGTGGTGCCTTTTACTATTGCAAGTCCTGCATGAATATTTTGATTTGCACGTATCTACCCCATGCGAGGGATGAAAACACGCTAGACATAATTTTTTCTGCTTGACACGTGACCTTGATTACACCGGAAACATTTTATACCCGTACTTGAATTAGTTGAGGTGCCAGCCAGTCCTATAAAAGGCGAATTGGATGATTTATAGGTAGGCTTTTGCCCAAACTGATTTTGCATAGAATTTGAATTTTGATAGGTAGGCTTTTGCCCAAACTGATTTTGCATAGAATTTGATTTTTGATAGGTAGGCACCTTTTTGGGTGCTGTTGATTGAGGAAGTGATTCCAAAACTTTACATCTTTTTTCTAGAAATTGAAAAAGTGACTGAAAAGTGGGAATTTCGGTATTAGTATTGGCGTGACTCATTTCGAAATTTGAACGCGTCGGAATATCCAATTTTTCTAACAAAATGAAAAAAATAATAAAGTCCCAACTGTCAACGTCAAAACTAAGTGATTTTAAAATTTCTAGGGATTCTGAAAAGGTGTCAATTAAATTACGCAATTCTTTAGCTGACTCGTTTTTTAAGGTAGAGTTCATAATTGTGCTTAAAGCATCATTTGCGAGGTCTCGCTTGTTTTGATATCTATTGACTAATTTGTCGTAAGCAATTTTATAATTTTGATCAGATAAGCTAATCCCTGATATCAATTTTAAAGGCTCATCCTCGAGATATGAAAATAAATATTGAAGTTTTCGAACGTTACTTAGACTTTGATTTTGATCTATAATGTTATTAAAAAGATCGAAAAAGCTTGGCCATAATTTTCTATCACCTCGAAATATGGGAATACCCAACTGGTGGGGTGTTGAGTAATTTACTCAGGAGAGATATAAAATGGACTGTATAAATGGTTTTGTTCTACTCACTGTTCGTTGCTGCGTTGTGGGGTCGATGGGCGGCCGCCTTTATCCTGGCTTCAGCAGTTCTGTTGAGGGGTTTCCATTACAGAGGTTTTAAGGAAGGGAGGACGAGGGAAAACACTCGCGAAAATTCGTAAATCTAATTTACTTAAAATTATTTAACTAAAAGTTCTTAGCTTGATTGCACACCGTGTGATTGAATAGGGATTTGATACGATATATCCCCTTGAACTACTAAAAGATACAGGTTAAGGTGAACAAATCCCAATTACACAGTGAGCCAAAAAATATCTTATCCAACAAAAAATAAAAATAAAATAACTAAATTCTAACATCCACACGAAATGAATGTACTGAGGACCGAACATCCCGCCGGCCAAAAGGGGTTTACCCCTTTTAATTTTAACTACTATCTACATTGTCTTCAATGGGGAGCGGACACAGCTTAACAACCGGTCGCTTTAAAGTACCGTTAGTGGTACGCACGCTTGCCACTCGTACTACACCGTCCGAACCTGGATGCACTGCCTCAATACGACCCAGTCGCCATTGCATACAGGGAGTGTTATCCTCTTTTATAACCACAAGGTTACCAATTTTTAGTGAACCTTTACTATCATGCCATTTAGCACGTTGGTGAAGAGTATGTAAGTACTCTTTAGACCACCGAGACCAAAAATCCTGGTGCAACTTCTGGAGCAATTGCCAGCGATCTAATCTATTAAGGGGGGTGTCACTAAAATTGGGTTCGGGAAGTGCACTAAGAGACTCTAAGGTCAAAAAATGACCTGGGGTGATGGCCGAAATGTCATTCGGATCACTACTAAGGGGGGTTAAAGGCCTACTATTTAAAAAGGCTTCTATCTGTACAAGCAGAGTGTACATCTCCTCGTATGTTAAGATTTGAGATCCAACTATACGTAACAAATGAGTTTTAACGGATTTTACTGAAGATTCCCAAAGACCGCCAAAATGGGGTGCAGAGGGGGGATTAAAATGCCACGAAATTGTTTCTGCTTTCGAAGCATCACGCATTAGATTACATAAAGTTCTATAAGCTCCAGTAAAATTAGTTCCACAGTCACTGTGGAGTGAAACAAGTCTGCCTCTACGGCCTACAAAGCGGCGTAAGGCTGCCAGAAAAGCATCGGAAGACAAGCTTGAAACTAGCTCTAAATGCAAAGCTTTGGTAGCATAACAAACGAAAAGACAAAGGTATGCTTTCGTCGTGCGAGCTCCTCGGTAGCGAGTCATTAACAGATTAAAGGGACCTGCGAAGTCAACACCTGTGTGAAGAAAAGGCTTAACTTGGCTCACGCGAAGTAAGGGTAGATCACCCATGGGAGCTTGAACAGGGGTTGGATGTATCTTATAGCAAGTAATACACTTAGAAACTACCTTTCTAATTACATTTTTGCAGGAAATTATCCAAAATTGTTGTGCGATTATGTACTGAATTGATTGAATTCCTGCATGGAAATATTTCAAGTGTACATAACTAACCAAAAGTTCCGTAAATCGATGATTGTTGGGCAATAGAGCAGGAAATTTTTGTTGATAGGACAACGAAGTAGAATTTCTTAATCTGCCACCAAGGCGAAGTATGCTTTCATCATCTAAAAAGGGGCTTAGTCTTCTAAATAATTTTGAGGGTAAAAGATGCTGTTGGATTCTATCAATTTCATGAGAAAAAGCTAAAGTTTGTACATGCTTTACTAAGAGCATGACAGACTGATGTAACTCTAAACTAGTAAGAGGTTCAGTTACTTTGATTTTGTTTCTACAATTCGACAAAAATTTTAAAATATATGCTAAAACTCTACGTAATCTATCAAAACTAGAAATATTTTCTATTAGTTGAGCTAACAAACTGGGTTCTAATTCTGCTACAAGAAGACATGTTTTTCTATGTTCAGGAATGTCTTCATCAGACAATGGAAGATTTATTTCTGTCCATGTGTCGGTGTGTTGCGACAAAAAACTAGGGCCATACCACCACATTGAGCTTTCTGACAACTCAGATGGGAGGAGACCACGACTACCTAAATCTGCAGGATTGTTCTCAGATATGACATGATGCCAATGCGAGGAAGGGATTTTTTCTTGGATGAAAGTTGATCTATTACTAACAAAAGTGGTAAATCTATGTGGGGAAGACTTTATCCAAGAAAGGACTATAGTTGAATCACACCAAGCGTATATTTCACTAATTTTTAGCCTGGGCTGATAAATTCCTAGAACATAATGTAACAATTTTGATAACAGAACTGCTCCACACAGTTCAAGGCGGGGTATACTAATTGTTTTTAAAGGGGCTACTTTGGATTTTGCAGTCACAAATTTGACACAAAATTCATTATCTTTTAATGAAAATCTAAAATAAACAACAGCACAATAGCCTTTTTCAGAGGCATCTGAAAAGCCATGAATCTGAATTGATTGGTAACTATCAGGCACTACTCTACGAGTTATTTTACATAAAGATAGCAAACTAACTTCACTTGTAAATTTTTCCCATATTCTACTAATTTCTATCGAGGGTGGATCATCCCAATTGAGCTTTAAGTCCCAAAGCTTCTGTATTAAATGTTTTAGGAAAAAAGTAACAGGGGTTAAGATACCTAGAGGGTCAAAAATCTTAGCTAAGTTGCTAAGTAAATTACGTTTTGTACACGGTGACAAAATTGAGTTTATCGAAAATTGATAGCAATCTGATGATGGACTCCACTCAAGTCCTAAAACTTTAAGAGTATTATTGGAATCAGCATCAAAGGATAAATTTTCATTGCACAGATGAGAAGAAGGAAAGTCTGCCAAGAGTCTTGGGTCATTGCTGCACCACTTGCGCAATTGAAACCCACCTTTGGCAAGAAGAGAAATTATGTCTTTCTGAATCCTTTTGGCACCTTCAAGGTCACAATGCATGCCAGTTATATCATCTACATATGAGTGCGAGATAATTAGTTCTGAAGCTTCAGGGTAATTAACTTTCTCCTGCTCAGCTAAAGTAAGCAATGATTTGATAGCTAAATAAGGGCTGCATGTTAATCCATAAGTAACAGTACAGAGAGCTATGTCTTCGATTGGACCATCAGGCTGAAAACGCCAAAGAACGCGTTGATAATCCTGATGAGGAGGAGTAACTAGAATTTGTCTAAACATTTTACAGATATCCGCTGTAAATACGAATTTTTCCAATCTAAATAACAGAAGTAATTGACATATGTCAGCTTGAAGTTTGGGACCAGGAAGCAGGCAATCGTTTAATGAATAAGGATCACTAGAACCTTTAGCAGAGCCATTATAAACCACGCGAAGTTTAGTTGTGACACTAGAAGGCTTTAGTACACAATGATGTGGAATATAATAACTTTTATCTGGAATGGCCAAAGATGAAACTATTTTCATATGTCCTAAAGATAAGTATTCCTTCATAAAATCGGAATATTGCATGTAAAGATCAGAATTTTTTAACAATCTACGTTCTAATGCTAAGAATTGCTTGAGTGCTAACTCTCTACTGTTGGGAAAAGAAGGTTCACTAGACTTAAAAGGTAGAGATACTACAAATCTGCCTGTCTCTGTTCTATAAGTGGTTTCAGAAAATATTTTTTCAGCTAAACTATCTTCAGGTGACATTGAATTGACCTTGGGAACTTCCTCGACAAGCCAAAATCTTTGAATGGTATCTTCGAGGGTGTCCATTGCCAAAAATGTTTGAGAAATGAATTGACTAATTACTTTAGACGAAGAACAAGTTTTACCCATAAGCAAATAACCAAAAATACTATTAATTGCCACTGGATCATTAGGACCAGCAACAATCTTTCCATCTTTAAGAATTCTTGCAAATATATCAGCTCCTACTAATATATCAACCGGTCTAGATTTGTAAAAATAAGGATCGGCTAGCTGACAATTTTTTAAGAAAGGCCAATTAGTAGTGGAAAGTGTTGAAAGTGGAAGATTTCCACATATTTTAGGGATAACTACGGCACTAAATTCTAAAAGGGGACTAGATTTTCCTGAAGGACGAATGGTAGAAGAAATGCTCTCACAACTTTTAAGCATAGGGGCTTCACCAATGCCTTGCACATCGATATCTGATTTGTAACTATGTAAACCAAGACGTTTAACACAAGCTTTCGTTATGAAATTTGAGGTTGAACCTGAATCTACGATTATTCTAATAGGTTGATAATCACCTTTGCTATCTAAAATTTCTACCATTGCGGTGGATAATAATACACCCGATGAATCGATGCTACTACTTAAACATAAGGGGTTGTCTACAGTTAATCCGACAAAAGCATTGGGGTTGCTTTGTGAATTTTGACATGAGGTAATTGAGCTACAGAGTTAGCATTATTGGAAACTATACTACTATGGTTGGCATGGTGGTTGGCACCCGAACTAGTGGGGTGGCCAATGGAATTCGGGAAACTAGAACTAGAATGCGCTACTGGACTACAATGAGTATTGACACTCTGATTATAATAATTTGGAGTGGAACTAAAGCTACTAAAATGGGGGTTAGGACCCTGACTATGATTGTGTACAGGATTGTACTTAGGACCCTGACTATTATGGTGTGTAACAGTACTGCAGGCTTGAAAATTTCTATTATTTTGACTACTATTATTCTGACTACTATTATTCTGACTACTATTATTCTGACTACTATATAAGGTGCTAACTTGATTGGAACTATCATTTCCACTGAAACAAAGTAAACTATGGTGACGAACACCGCAACGAAAACAGGAATTAGTGGAGGGGCACTCCTTTATACTATGCGATCTAGAAAGGCAATTTAAACATAAATAATTTGCCTTGGCAAGTTTATAACGTTCATTGGGCGTTTTTGAGCGAAAGAACTGACATTTAGAAAGAGTGTGATAAGGTCCCTGTTTGCAAACTACACAAGTATTTTTATTATTATTTTGATTGGGTTGACTTAGAAAAACATTGGAAGTTTGTCTGGAGCTACCTGATTTAAAACTACTACTATTATTATTTATAGATTTTTTAAAGAATTTTTTATCTTCTTTTCGGGTTAATTCTACATTATCTAAAGCTTCACAGTGTTTTTCCAAATACGCTATTAACTCTTTATAATCAGGCATTTTATTGGAATCAGAAAGCTGTAACTCAAATTTTGTTGCTAAGGAAATATCTATTTTTCTATTAATCATTTGAACTAATGGAAATGACCAGGCGTCTATAGGTAACTGTAAATTGCGCAAGGCCTCTAAATTATCGTTCAAGGTATCTAACAGGGTACGTAAATCTTGAGGATTTTCTGAAGATACTTTTTTAGCATTTTCAATAGCTGACCAATGATTAGCTGCTATGATTCGTTTTCTATAATATCTTTTACACAAAGTATCATAAGCAATGGAATAATTAGCATGAGTTAGTGGCAAATGCTGAACTAGGAGTTTTGGCTGTTCCTCAAGGGCTTTCCGTAAATATTCGAATTTAGTTACATCCGAAAAGTGAGGATTGTTATGAACCAGGGCTTCAAACATATCTTTGAAACTAGGAAATGAAGTTACATCTCCTCTAAAAATAGGTAAATCTAAAGGTTTAAGATTGTTAGTAAACTGAGGTGCCTGTGATAAGGAAACAGAAGATTGCGTTTCACTAGTTGTATGAGAAAATAAGCTAAAATATATGCTTTTAATATGCCAGAATTTATTTTCAAAATCAGCTCGAACTTTATCTTCAGCTTGAAAATCATCCTGTTCATCTAATAAACCTATCAAAATGTTATTCTGTTTACTAAAATCATCTCTAATTTGTTCTAGGTCTTGATAGCGAACCTTGAGTGAAGCATGATATTTGCTATCAGTCTCAGCTTTTATAGCAAAATCGTATATTTCAGTCATGCGACTAATTTCACTCAGTCTTAAGTTTGTTGTTCTAACTTTATCTGACATTGTAGCTTAATAATTAAACCAAATTAAAAATTATAAAAAAATCTGTTTTATATTTTAAATTTAAAAAATTTAAAAAAAAATTATTTATTTCCTAAGTTAAATTTTAAACTTAATAAATGGCGAGAAATCTACTAACTACCAATTTAATGAAGTTGTCTAAACGTGGTAAACGAGTGCTACTATTTGTTGAAAACAAAATTTTTCTACTATTTTTTCTCAACTAATAAATTGAGCAATTAATTGGAAATTTTAAGAAAAAATGCTCCTACTACTAAATACGCAATTAATTTTATCAGTTATTTACCTAATTAGCATCTATAATTAATTATTTTATGGTTTCAGAAAAAAGCTACTACAATTTTCAATTTATACGTGTCACTGTGTATTCTAATGGCTGGACACAGTAGACGAAAATACTACTACTAAAAGGCTTGACCACTGTGTCGTACTAAAGCAATGCATACAGTAAGTTCTAATATGGAGTGTGGCTAAATTCTAATTGCGAGTGTGAAATCAACGGTGAAGCAAGAGCTAAATGAGACGACTATACGTTCTATACTATATGAGAATCCCTTCCCGTTTCTAAGCGAGAGACAGGCTGCTAAACTGTCTGCTTCGAAGCAAAGCAAAAAAAAGGCGATACAAAAGAAATTGATTTCTATTCAATTTGAATAAATGCACGACCTATAATTGGAAATTTTGTGTGAATGTTTTACAGCAAGAACTCTAAAAATTTATGTTAATTAATGACTATATGCCGATTAGTTTACTCCTAACTTTGAGTTTAGTGAAAGGCGGATCAAAGTCACTATGTATTTTTATCAGAAAGGTCTACCTACTATATAAAAAAAACGACGATTAGGGTAGTAAAGTAGGAGTAACGCTAGAAAGGATCTGGCGAAAAGGACCAAAAATGGTGGGGTGTTGAGTAATTTACTCAGGAGAGATTTAAAATGGACTGTATAAATGGTTTTGTTCTACTCACTGTTCGTTGCTGCGTTGTGGGGTCGATGGGCGGCCGCCTTTATCCTGGCTTCAGCAGTTCTGTTGAGGGGTTTCCATTACAGAGGTTTTAAGGAAGGGAGGACGAGGGAAAACACTCGCGAAAATTCGTAAATCTAATTTACTTAAAATTATTTAACTAAAAGTTCTTAGCTTGATTGCACACCGTGTGATTGAATAGGGATTTGATACGATATATCCCCTTGAACTACTAATTCACACTGACTTTTCATTATATTTTTCTAAAAGATACAGGTTAAGGTGAACAACTCCCAATTCTACACAGTGAGCCAAAAAATATCTTATCCAACAAAAAATAAAAATAAAATAACTAAATTCTAACATCCACACGAAATGAATGTACTGAGGACCGAACACCAACTCTTTGAGGGGGCCTCAACCGGAAATATTTTAGAGTAAACCCCCTTACACGCATAAAAATATTTACGAGCTTCTGAAAGGATCGCATCTTGCGTTTTAAACTCCTCGTCGTCCGAGTCGTCTATCAACATAATGACATCATTATGTGCCAGCATGCATTTATCGAAGGTTTCATCCAAATCGGAATACCTCACTTGAAACTCGTTTCTCGCTTTTGCGTCCGTTGCCGCGGTCTGTGAAAACACATAACACTCGGTGATCGCAGATAAAAAACCCTTGCGTTTTTGCACGGCTTTTTTGATAGACATGATTTTTACCTTTGGAATGACGAAATTGTCGGTAAATATACAATTAACGCTAAATTAATGCTTCTGAAATAGAAAAATGACGAATTGTCGAAAATATGCACTAATTTATCGCAATTGATGAAAATTGTTTTAAATATCGAAATGATATGGAACACATCTAATCATAGAAATCGTGCTTGTTTGTTTTGATTGCTTCTCGATTTTTGTTTACTGAATGACCACGCGGTAGACCCTGCGTTACCATAGCAGCGGACCGAAAACAGGTGAACTGCGCCGATACCGAAGGTCGAGCGAAAATCTCTCTCGTTTCAATACGATTGGCAAAATTTAAGGCCTTGTCATCGCCGTGTGAAAAATGGCCGACTTATTAATACCGTCGTATGGAGTAAAATTTAAATAATCCGGCTCGAAGGACCACTTATGTTTGGCCGCAGTTAGAAAAACGATAACTGCAATGGACTGTAGATATTTTAATTAAATGAAGCGCGAACAAACATAAATATATTGATATGAAATCACGAAATAATTAAGGTCCATAGGTTAATTGTTGGTACCACACAACGGAAATCAGAAACAAAGTACTCACCAGTTTGCAGCCAATTTCTCCACGTTGCAGGGGCCCCTTTCTAGATCTAATGATGGCACCACGTAGTTGAAGGGCTGAAGTTTCTAGTTCTATGCTTCAGTACACCAAAATCGAGCACTTTCAATTGTAGAAATTTGAAATAGTTGGAGAAAGTAAATTAACACGCCATTTTCTCGAGGCGGTAGAAAGGATCTCCCTGATTGTTGGTGCGCATGTCGAAATGCGCGAAAAATGTACTCTGTCCGTCATCCAATTGTGTGGTTTTAAAATTTACAAACAACCGCGAATTTTAGCGGGAGCTAACAGTTGGGCTCCTAAACCACTTATGTCTGAATTTTTGCGTACCGTACTAAAACTTGGCACGATTATAGTTCAACATTATAGTATCATTTTACGAAATGGTGCTCATCCCAAACCTAGTGCAGAGCAAAGATACAGGGTGTTTTATTAGCTCACACATATACTATACTATAGTAGTGTGAGCTATGGTGATCCTAATTTTTTCGAGAAAAAAAAAGTTGCTCCGATTTCAAAATTTTTTATATATCTTTGCGTTTCAGATGATTTTGAAACTTTTTTGTCGCGCCGACTGTCTGTCTGTCTGTCTGTCTGTATGTCTGTCTGTCTGTCTGTCTGTCTGTCTGTCTGTCTGTCTGTCTGTCTGTCTGTCTGTCTGTCTGTCTGTCTGTCTGTCTGTCTGTCTGTCTGTCTGTCTGTATGTCTGTCTGTAACGACCAACGCGCATAACTCAAAAACCGCTTGGCCGATTTTAATGAAATTTGGTACCTAGGCTGGGTCTTGGGTCGAGATGGTCCCATTTAAAAATGAACAATATCCACCAAACACAAGCCAAATAAAAGGGTGGGGGAAGATTTTAAAAATTAGAGTTTATGTGAAAATATGGCGTGTGTGATATCAAACGAAAGGTAATTGAGTATGGATTTAAACAAAATACATTTTAGTTTTTTTTTCTTCAAAAAGGGTGGGGGTAGATTTCAAAAATTAGAGTTTACGTGAAAATATGGCGTGTGTGATATCAAACGAAAGGTAATTGAGTCCGGAGTTAAACAAAATACATTTAGTTTTTGTTTTTTTAAGGGTGGGGGTAGATTTCAAAAATTTGAGTCAAAACATGGCTTGTGTGGTATCAAACAAAAGGTAATTTAGTCTGGAGTTGAATAAGATATATTTCAAGTTTTAGTTTTATTAGCTCGCACGTACACTATAACTATGGTACCTAGTGTGAGCTTAGGGGCCCATATATTGGCAGAGTATTTTTAATTGCATCTGTCTCATTAAAATTCCGTATCAAATTCAAATGTAAAGCTAGAGCAATAAAACTTGGCACCGGTTATAAGGACATATTCGCTTTTATTTTAAGTGGTTACAAAATATATTGATTTATTTTCTTTCAAGCAATAAAAAATATATTATTTTTTTGAGAAATGCACCTTAAATTACGAAAGTTTATGACTGGGCACTATTTGCCAGATCGTTGCCATGCAGAGCCTTAATATGGTCGGTTCTTGACAACTATTTGAAATTTTGAAACTTGGGTTGTTAATGATGCCGAAAAAAATAAATATTAAGGCACCGATTCTTAGGGTTTTTGGAGAGTGGGGAAAAGTAGTGCGGATTAGTTATTTACCTAATAAGTGCGGAAAGTGATACTTTTCCGCACGCGACGGCAGTTGCGGGTAAGCCGTCAAGGGTGGAAATGATAGTTTCCGCAAGAGTTAGGTACAATGTTTTTCCTACGAGTGTTTTTGTCCATCTTCTTTACCAAAAAAAACATTTTTATTCGTAAAGATTTTATAATAATGCTAGAAAATGATACATAAGATAGAATATTTACATAAATCATTTAATTAGTCCTAAATATCTTCATTTTTAACAAAACAAAAATCGTGCGGAAAGTAACTTTTTAGCACTAGTACGAAAAAGTTAACGATGGTAAATATTGAAATTGAAAGTGCACTTTGTGTTTGTTGCATGCTGCAGTATAGCAGATGCCGCAACATCTTGAAGAACGTCGTTTCTGATTTGAATTTGATTGGTGGCTACAGAAATGCCTTGATCAGTTTGCTGCTGAGAATTACTAGTGTAGTGAATGGAGGAAGGTATATTGGTCTGTAGAGGCTGTAACACATTACAGGATTCTTCCTTCGGTGCTTCTGGTAGCATCGGTACAGCAGCACTTCTTGAAAATGAAACTTTTGTGTAGGACGACGGGTTTTCATTTCGAAACGATTGTGAACAGGAGGATTCTTGCATTTTGGACTTGCGGAAAAGTAAAAATGGTACGGAAAAATAAAATCGTGCGGAAAAGTACATCTTTCAACACGAAAAATCGTGCGGAAAAGTCGTAATAACGAAAAGTAATTTTCCGCGGAAAGGTTAAATTTTAAAAATTAAAATGTGTGCGAAAAAGTGAAACATACCGGACGCCCCTAAAGAACAAAAGTAATAAAAAAACACAAATATGGTGAATCTCTATACCACCCTATATAATAATTTGATATTTTTCTTCTAAATTTCGAAATAATTGCTGTTTAAAAATATCTGCACTAATAAATGGTAAACAATATCGATGTTGAAACATTACTTGTTTTTTATTACAAGCAAGCAGTATTATAAAAAATACTCTTATATCACGGATCACCTAAATGATCCGTGGTTATATTGTACGTGCTAATATAACTAAAAACTGAAATATATTTTATTCAACTCCAGACTAAATTACCTTTCGTTTAATACCACACAAGCCATGTTTTGACTTAAACTCAAATTTTTGAAATCTACCCCCACCCTTAAAAAAAACAAAAACTAAAATGTATTTTGTTTAACTCCGGACTCAATTACCTTTCGTTTGATATCACACGCTATATTTTCACGTAAACTCTAATTTTTGAAATCTACCCACACCCTTTAAAAAAAAACTGAAATATATTTTGTTTAACTCCAGACTCAATTACCTTTCGTTTGATATCACACACGCCATATTTTCACATAAACTCTAATTTTTGAAATCTACCCCCACCCTTTTATTTGGCTTGTGTTCGGTGGATTTTGTTGATTTTTAAATGGGACCATCTCGACTCAAGACCCAGCCGAGGTACCAAATTTCATTAAAATCGGCCAAGCGGTTTTTGAGTTATGCGCGTTGGTCGTTACAGACAGACATACAGACAGACATACAGACAGACGGCGCAACAAAAAAGTTTCAAAATCATCTGAAACGCAAATATATATAAAAATTTTTGAAATCGGAGCAACTTTTTTTTTCTCGAAAAAATTAGGATCACCATAGCTCACACTACTATAGTATAGTATATGTGTGAGCTAAAATAGCTGACACGTGTATACTACAGGGTGTCCCAACTAAAAGGTAACAGACGTGTTTTTGGGTATTTTTCGTGCGAATTTAAACAACGCTCGGACACTTCGATTTTGTTTGCGAGGAGGACACTTTTTGGCTAGGTATCTTAAAATTTTTGTAGCACGCGCCATCTTCGAGGGGTATACTTTACCCCTATATTTTGAATGGGGAAAGTGGCTCTAGTGATACCTTCTTTTGAAGGCCTCTTAAATGTCTTTACAACCGTGTAAAACTTTCAAAAATCTATCTATTAGTTTTTGAGATAACTGCTTTCAAACTTTCAAATTTAATTATTTGAAAACCCCGCAAGGTTCATTTTAATTGGAGATGTTTTAAAGAAAACAGAAAGTTAAGTTCTACCTTCTTTTTATTTTTAGCTCACACATATACTATACTATAGTAGTGTGAGCTATGGTGATCCTAATTTTTTCGAGAAAAAAAAAGTTGCTCCGATTCCGCCATTGTCGTAAATACCAAATCGTTGAAATCGAAATCAAAACAAACCGCCAGCGCCCGACCGATAATGCCAAATTAGTGGTGTGCAAATACTACCTACTCGATACTTTAATATCTGATACATGGGCGGATTCGAAGTAATCGAATATCCTTCGACGCCAAATACTCGTTAATCGAATCCCGAATGGGACCGAAGCCGAAGTGTTACTTTCGTATCAATTGTATCGGCATCGTATGAGTAACGAGTTTGGAGTACTTGTAA
This sequence comes from Aspidapion aeneum, assembly GCA_963576565.1. Classification (NCBI taxonomy): domain Eukaryota; kingdom Metazoa; phylum Arthropoda; class Insecta; order Coleoptera; family Brentidae; genus Aspidapion; species Aspidapion aeneum. Next base: position 120,221,694 of record OY755040.1, read on the forward strand.
TCATTTGGACCGATATTTATATATTTGATTTACCGATAATATAATATAAATAATAATAAAATCTAATACTCGAATAGGAAGTATCAGTATCTACTCAATACTTGCCCAGGTAGCAATGTCACGTTTTTTAAACGTCAAAAACAGGTCATTTTTAATGACCATTGACGTCTCTAATCTGACGTGTAAATGACCTTTAAATGACGTTCAAAAGACACACCGAAAATGACGTCATTTTTAGACGTTTTAAAGACGTCAGCAATATGACGTATTTGGGACCAAATCAGAACATTAGACACACACACAGACACATACCTATTTCTATTTATGACTTTTTTTAAACTCATCTGAATATATGAAATATTCCCTGCAGTTGAGAACACTGAAGGAAACTTAGACACAGAAGGTGACTCTTCTGTGACTTAGACCTGGAAGTACTGGAACAGGTACAGCGGTGTTCGTCTGTGAGGTACAGATCAAAATAGCCCTATAGCGGTCTAGGACAACTGGGCGCCGCCAACTCGGCGCCGCCAACTGGGCGCCGCCAACTCGGCGCCGCCAACTGGGCGCCGCCAACTCGGCGCCGCCAACTGGGCGCCGGGCCAACTGGGCGCCGGGCCAACTCGGCGCCGCCAACTGGGCGCCGGGCCAACTGGGCGCCGGGACAACTCGGCGCCGGACAAAAATTTTTTTTTTGATAAAATGTGTAGATGAAAAATAAAATATATTATTTATATAAAAACATCTTTAAAAAATCCTTTACGCAATATTTTTTACAAGCTTTTATTTAGCTTCAGATGTTCTGTCTAACTAATTATCTATCAAATCTTGTGAAGCGTTTTTGACACACGTAGTGGTCCCATGACAATACAACATTAAGAAAAAAATATCCTCCCACCCTACCCCCACCCCTTCTATAGAAAAATGTGTTTTTGACACACTTCCCGTTATCCGATTTGGATAAAATTTGGTATACACATAGTGGTCCGATGATAATACAACAATAAGAAAAAAATATCCTCCCACCCCTACCCCCACCCCCTTCTATAGAAAAATTTGTTTTTGACACACATCCCGTAATCCGATTTGGATGAAATTTGGTATACATATAGTGATCCGATGACAATACAATATTAAGAAAAAAATATCCTCCCACCTCTACCCCCACCCCCTTTCATAGAAAAATGAGTTTTTGACACACTTCCCATTATCCGGTTTGGATGAAATTTGGTATACATATACTGATCCGATAACAATACAATAATAAGAAAAAATATCCTCCCACCTCTACCCCCACCCTCTTTCATAGAAAAATGAGTTTTTGACACACTTCCCATTATCCGATTTGGATGAAATTTGGTATTCACATAGTGGTCCGATGACAATACAACATTGAAAAAAAATATCCTCCCACCCTACCCCCACCCCTTCCATAGAAAATGCGTTTTTGACACCCTTCCCATTATCCGATTTGGATGAAATTTGGTATACATATAGTTGTCCGATGACAATACAACATTGAAAAAAAAATCCTACCACTCCTACCCCCACCCTCATCTATAGAAAAATGCGTTTTTGACACCCTTCCCATTATTCGATTTGGATGAAATTTGGTATACATATAGTGATCCGATGACAATACAATAATAAGAAAAAATATCCTCCCACCTCTACCCCCACCCCCTTTCATAGAAAAATGAGTTTTTGACACACTTCCCATTATCCGATTTGGATGAAATTTGGTATTCACATAGTGGTCCGATGACAATACAACATTTAAAAAAATATCCTCCCACCCCTACCCCCACCCCCTTCCATAGAAAATGCATTTTTGACACCCTTCCCATTATCCGATTTGGATGAAATTTGGTACACACGTAGTGGTCCCATGACAATACAACATTAAGAAAAAAATATCCTCCCACCCCTACCCCCACCCCCTTCCATAGAAAATGCGTTTTTGACACCCACCCCAAATTTCATCCAAATCGGATAATGGGAAGTGTGTCAAAATCTCATTTTTCTATGAAAGGGGGTGGGGGTAGAGGTGGGAGGATGGTCCGAAGACAATACAACATTAAAAAAAATATCCTCCCACCCCTACCCCCACCCCCTTCCATAGAAAATGCATTTTTGACGCCCTTCCCATTATCCGATTTGGATGAAATTTGGTACACACGTAGTGGTCCCATAACAATACAACATTAAGAAAAAAATATCCTCCCACCCCTACCCCCACCCCCTTCCATAGAAAATGCGTTTTTGACACCCACCCCAAATTTCATCCAAATCGGATAATGGGAAGTGTGTCAAAAACTCATTTTTCTATGAAAGGGGGTGGGGGTAGAGGTGGGAGGATATTTTTTCTTATTATTGTATTGTCATCGGATCACTATATGTATACCAAATTTCATCCAAATCGGATAATGGGAAGGGTGTCAAAAACGCATTTTTCTATAGATGAGGGTGGGGGTAGGAGTGGTAGGATTTTTTTTTCAATGTTGTATTGTCATCGGACCACTATATGTATACCAAATTTCATCCAAATCGGATAATGGGAAGGGTGTCAAAAACGCATTTTCTATGGAAGGGGTGGGGGTAGGGTGGGAGGATATTTTTTTTTCAATGTTGTATTGTCATCGGATCACTATATGTATACCAAATTTCATCCAAATCGGATAATGGGAAGTGTGTCAAAATCTCATTTTTCTATGAAAGGGGGTGGGGGTAGAGGTGGGAGGATATTTTTTTTTAATATTGTATTGTCATCGGATCACTATATGTATACCAAATTTCATCCAAATCGGATAATGGGAAGGGTGTCAAAAACGCATTTTCTATGGAAGGGGTGGTGGTAGAGGTGGGAGGATATTTTTTTTAAATGTTGTATTGTCATCGGACCACTATGTGAATACCAAATTTCATCCAAATCGGATAATGGGAAGTGTGTCAAAAACATTTTTCTATGAAAGGGGGTGGGGGTAGAGGTGGGAGGATATTTTTTTATTAATATTGTATTGTCATCGGATCACTATATGTATACCAAATTTCATCCAAATCGGATTATGGGAAGTGTGTCAAAACGCATTTTTCTATAGATGAGGGTGGGGGTAGGAGTGGTAGGATTTTTTTTATTGTTGTATTGTCATTGGACCACTATGTGAATACCAAATTTCATCCAAATCGGATAATGGGAAGGGTGTCAAAAACGAATTTTCTATGGAAGGGGGTGGGGGTAGGGGTGGGAGGATATTTTTTTCTTAATATTGTATTGTCATCGGATCACTATATGTATACCAAATTTCATCTAAATCGGATAACGGGATGTGTGTCAAAAACAAATTTTTCTATGGAAGGGGGTGGGGGTAGGGGTGGGAGGATATTTTTTTCTTATTGTTGTATTATCATCGGACCACTATGTGTATACCAAATTTAATCCAAATCGGATAACGGGAAGTGTGTCAAAAACACATTTTTCTATAGAAGGGGTGGGGGTAGGGGTGGGAGGATATTTTTTTCTTAGTGTTGTATTGTCATGGGACCACTACGTGTGTACCAAATTTCATCCAAATCGGATAATGGGAAGTGTGTCAAAAACGCTTCACAAGATTTGATAGATAGTTAGTTAGTTAGACAGAACATCTGAAGCTAAATATAAAAGCTTGTAAAAAATTGCGTAAAGGATTTTTTAAAGATGTTATTATATAAATAATATATTTTATTTTTCATCCACACATTTTATCAAAAAAAAAAAATTTAATCTGGCGCCGAGTTGGCCGGCGCCCAGTTGGCGGCGCCGAGTTGGCCCGGCGCCGAGTTGGCCCGGCGCCCAGAGTGCGGCGCCCAGTTGGCGGCGCCGTGTTGGCGGCGCCCAGTTGGCGGCGCCCAGTTGTCCCATTCCGCCCTATAGCCAGACTTACACATCTCCACCTTGAAGCGAAAGAAGCCTCGAAGTTTGTTTTGATTTAAAATTTAATTTATTTTACAAAAACGTACCCCCACATTCTTAATAAATCCGGTCAAGTACTGACTGGGGCACCATCTATATAAGTATGAGTGTATGTCCCATGGACAAAGTGTGCAGTGTGGGTAGTGACCAATATATGACGTTTTTCAGACTTCAAAAACTACACTACGAAAAGACTTCAAGTAACTGACGCCTTAAAGACAACATTTTTTGGTAGATGACCTACTGGTCATCCAAATGACCACTTTTCGACGAAAAAAAGACGTCATTTGATGACCCCTTGCTACCTGGGTGGAAAAGTAATCGTTGCACATCACTATGCCAAATTGTTTAAGTGCACTAATAAAAGTGCCCTTGAGCTCCTCTAACATGCAACGCGAACCATGGATGCGGGGGGCGTCACGGGGGTGCGGGCGGCATCGAGGCTAGTTTTTGCACAGATTTTGTCCTAGGCACTGCGACACCAAGGACTGTACAGTCCTTGCTGCGACACAACATCTACGGAGCAAATAAAAGTGAATAATTAGATTCGAACTAACTATATAGCATCCGCCAGCCTGCACCACAGGTGGTTTGAATACGAATACAAACACATACATACCGGGTATTAATTCGTAGGTAATATTCCAGTCTTTAGTGAATTCCGTTTGGGGTAATTATTAATTAAATTTTAGTATTTTTTTAAGTAAAATTTGGGAGTGCACGTGCACTTATGGAGAAACCTTATATACGCCACTGGGTTTATGAATAAATGCTTAAACACGTTGATTTTGTTTGCGAGGGGGACAATTTTTGTAGCACGTTCTAAATTCCTAATAAAAATCTATATTTCTTTTGATTTTAATATATAATATATAGGGTGTTCCGTAAGATATCTACCATGTTTGTCTTTTTTTGCAATATTTATTTGTTTCGTTAGATCTGAGGGCACGGCAGTGCCTCGCCAAGATCGCGAGCCGTACCATCTTTTCTTGAAACATTTCAGCCGATATTTGACCTATCTAAAACTCTACTTCGGAATTTGCTACGAATCTCAAACTTTGCACAGTCGTAGATCTTCATGAAGTTAACAACCCCTCCAAGTTTCATGGAATTCCATAAAGTAGTTACCAAATTTGAAAAAACGTCGAAATTGCCACTCACTCACTCATGTATAGATCATCAAAATTCTACTGTACTTCCAGACATGCTACAAAGTTGAAATTTGGCAGACTGATAGAAATTATGACCAAACCCCTGGAAAAAATAAAAAAACCCCAAAATTTTAATTTACTCCTCTCCCCTATACATTTAAAGTTATGTAAAAGTAACATTGCCCACTTCCAGAAATGACAGACTGATAGGAACTATGATAAAACTATAGAAAAAAATTTAAAAACCCCAAAATTATAATTTACTTTCCTCCCCTATAAATGTAAAGTAATGTAAAAGTAACATTGCCCACTTCCGGACACGCTAGAGAGCTGAACTTTGGAAGGCCGATAGTAACTATGATAAAACTATAGAAAAAAATTAAAACACCCCAAAATTCTAATTTACTTCCCTCCCCTATAAATGTAAAGTTGTGTTAAAGTAACAATGCCCACTTCCAGAAACGCTTGAGAGCTGAGCTTTGGAAGGGCGATAGGAACTATGTTTAAACTATAAAAGAAAATTAAAAAACCCCAAAGTTTAATTAACTTCCCTCCCCTATAAATGTAAAGATGTAAATTAGCATTGTCCACTTCCAGAAACGCTAGAGAGCTCAGCTTTGGAAGACGGATAGGAACTATGATAAAACTATAGGAAAAAATTAATAAATTAAAAAAACATTTCCAAACTAGTAAGAACCATTCATTTTGAAATTTGTATTGGAGAACTTGGCTTTACTTTTATCTTAATTCTTTTTACGGAATACTACTTTCGCGTACTTGGCTTTTTTTTACATGAAATGTTTTTGTTATGATACTATTTTCTGGCGGTTTAGGATAAATAGGTATAATGTTTGAAGATAAATTCAAACAACAATATCATAATTCAGTAGACATTTTATTAATTTATTTGAAACAAAGGATGCCGCCCGGAGCTTATGGGCGGTGGCTTTCGGTTGGATTTCTTTTAAATTTCAGTATGTTGTATATTGCCCCATCGTCGTACAACCTATGGTTTCTAAGATACAGGGGTTCAAAGTTTCAGTTTTTAGCTTTTGTGCATTTTTCAAAAACTATTTCAAGTCAGTTCTACCTATTCTGAAAAATGATATTATTGTTTGGTATATATCAAACGTTAGTTTCCTATGATGCAGCACAGTTATGGCACAAGGGGTATACAAAACTCAAACATATATACCCAAACAAATAAATAATGTAACTCAAAGATTTGTTATTTATTATGGTCCAGTAATTTTTAACATCCTTCCAAACAGAATTAAAATTTTAAGAAAAAACTTTTAAAAAATTTCTAAAGAGGTCAAAAACTTTATTTTACAAAATCACCATTTATTTGTTGAAATACTTAATAGATAACAATAGTGAAAATAAAACATTAGCAACTAAAATTATTAAATATTGAAGAAAAAAAATGGTTTTAACAATCAAATCATAAGAAAATTAAAGAATTTGGTAGAAATACTAAATTTTTTGAAAACTAAGGTTTGTTTTGGATTCATTAATAGTTTTTTATACAAAAAACGACTCTGTAATGTTTATTGTAATTTTATCAAAATCTCCATTACGTACACCAGTGTGCAGATATTACATTTCGTGGACAATTGTTAAAAGACGTCTACACACAAGCTGTAGCATTGTGCTAATATAGTTTAGGTAGACTTCTTTTTTCGAAAGTGCATAATTTTTTGAAATAATTTTAACATATTTTTTTATTATTTTATTTTATAGAGCTAAGTTTGGTAATTCTCCAATTATAGATATAAAGTTATCAGTTGGGTACAAATTCGGAATGTATTGATTTACAAACTAGAATACTTATGCATTGTTTACTGTTATATCATAAAGAATATTATTTGAATAAATTGAAATTGAAATAAATTGAATTGAAAAATAAGTATAGCTTAATATATAAATAAAAAAATTGGACTTATTAACAGTTTGCTACAGTCAGTGGCGTTCCGAACATAAAAATTATTAAAAAATATTTTCTTCAAAAAACGATGCTTTACAGAATTAACTGTAAAAAAAAGCCAAACTGTGGAATTTTTTTGTTTTCTCCTATCTGTTAGAAATCTCCGAAAGAAACCAAAACACCAAAGCCGTTGGTAAAGTTTTTCACAAAACACTGTAAAACTCTAAGCTTTTTAGGATTTTAATGTTTTTCTTTAGAATTGCAAAATACTTTCGCTTTTTTTTAAACGATAATAGTTAATCAAATATAATTATGAGATTAATGGAATGATTTTTGTTGCTCACAGTACTTTTATAATCTTTTATTCATACAGTGGCGTGCAATTTCCCAACACAATCGTTCGAAATCCTAACTTTTTTTGACATTGATTTTTTTGCGACATTAAAATAATAAAAAAAAAGTTTAACAACATGATCTGTTAATTTGACATTGGCAGGTTAGTAAAACGAGCTAAAGGTGAGCTCTACACGAAAAAAAGTTATACCGGGTGGGCCAAAAAACCGAACAATTTTTTTTCATTACAACTCTTGAGTTATATAATCGATTTTAATATGATAAACTGCACTTGGCAGATAATTAATCAGAGTTTTAACTGAATAAATCTTTTTGTCCGATATCTCAAAATCCAAGATGGCGGAGGAAATTAAAATGTACCTCTCAAAAATGCTCGTTTATTCTTATGTTGCGAACATGTTTTAATTATTTTTTTAAATTAATAAAAAAGCTGCCTTCTTTTCACGCATAACAATGTATGAATCAGCAAAATCGATTTAGGGGTTTTAAAAAAATATTTTTGTTTCAACCATTGTTTTGGGCATGGATTTATTTCCTTATAAATTCATTACTACTGAATCGATTTTAATGAAATAAAAATATCCTGGTTAGAATTGATAGCTTTTTAAAGATAAGTTGGCGGACAGAATCAAAGTTGATTCTTCCAAATGGCGTGTTTATTCTTATTTTGCAAAAATATTTTAGTTTTTTATTTTATCAAAATCGGTTCAGTGGTAATGACTTTTTAAGGAAAGAAATGCAGACATGATTGGCAAGGCAATCGTATAATATTCCAAATAATGGTTGAAACAAAAATATTTATTTTCAGAAACATTTTGCTGATTCATACCTTATTGTGCGTGGCAAATTTTTTTTTCTGATTTATAAAAATTATTAGAAGAAGTTCGCAACACAACAATAAACGAGCATTTTTGAAAGGTACATTTTAATTTCGTCCGCCATCTTGGATTTTGAGATATCGGACAAAAAGGTTTATTTAGTTAAACCTCTGATTAATTCTCTGCCAAGTGCAGTTTATCATATTAAAATCGATTATATAATTCAAGAGTTTTAATGAAAAAAAAATTGTTCGGTTTTTCTGGCCCACCCGGTATAACTTTTTCGTGTAGAGCTCGCCTTTAGCTCGTTTTACTAACCTGCCAATGTCAAATTGACAGATTATGTTGTTAAACTTTTTTATTTTACTTTTAATGTTGCAGAAAATCAATGACAAAAAAGTTAGTATTTCAAACGATTGTCTTGGGAAATTGCACACCACTGAATAAATAAATGATTAAAAAAGTACTATGAACAAACAAAAATCATTCCATCAACGTCATAATTATATTTGTTTAAATATTATCGTTAAAAAAAAGCGAAAGTATTTTGCATTTCTAAAGAAAAACATTAAAATCCTAAAAAGCTTAGAGTTTTACAGCGTTTTGTAAAAATTTTACAAACGGATTTTTACCGTTTATACATATTTTCATTTCTTTGGGAGATTCCTAAAACACAGGAGAAAACAAAAAAATTTCCACCGTTTGGTTTTTTTTTATAGTTAATTCTGTAAAGCATCGTTTTTTGAATAAATATTTTTTAATAATTTTTATGTTCGGACGCCACTGACTAGCAAACTGTTAATAAGTCCAATTTTTTTATTTGTATAATAAGCTCTACTTGTGATCTAACGTTTGATGTATACCAAACAATAATATAATTTTTTACAATAGGTAGAAATGACTTGAAATAGTTTTTTGTGAAAAAAGCACAAAAGCTAAAAACTGAAACTTTGAACCCCTGTATCTTAGAAACCATAGGTCGGACGACGATGGAGCAATGATAACTTTTCATCAGGGATCAAGATCTACAACATAATGAGATTTAAAAGAAATCTAACCGAAAGCCACCGCCCATATGCTCCGGGCGGGATCCTTTAGATATCAAAACATTGGTTCAGTACATTTTTGTAGCAGCCAACTTTTTTAATTAAAAAAAAAAATCTGATATGTTCTGTAATTTAAAAAGCTTTAAGGAGTACAGAGAAAAAAATATTTTTTTTTTACATGCACAAAAAGTGTTTTTATATCACAGAATGAAAGTTTTTATTTACAATAAAATTATTTTATATATATTATTAATATTATTTATTTTATCTCTAACAATGCCGTTAAAAATTAACAATAACAATGTAAAAATTAAATAAAAATACAAATAAAATAAAGTAAAGGTAAAAATCCACACCCTCACATCCACACATAAAATAATAAAATTAAAAAAAAATTATTTCATCCAGACCGGAATTTACTGGGATAGTCCCCAAAACTGCTGCAGAATTTCCTCTTTGTATGGCCAAACTTATTTTCTGTGTTATAAAATTACTTGCACGTTTATTTTTTGTTTTTAATTTACAGACAATTTCATTTATAAATTTTTTCCCCTCTTCCCCCCAAGGACCAAAAGTTTCCACAGAGAATGGTATAAAATAAAATCTATCTTCAAGCTCTTTATATTTTTGTTGTTTTAACCTTTCCCTTATTTCAGCTGCTGAACCAGCTTTTATAGATGTTTTTGTAATATATGATTCAGCCAATGTATCTCTACAGGTAGCATCCCACAAGAGGGCTTTACTTTTCTTCCATGGGACTAAAGTTAATCCGTCAACACGTTTCCCGTCACTACGACAAATATTCTGTGGTTCAAGTATAGCTGGAATGTCAACAGAATTTAGTGCACGTTTGAGTATATCATTCAGTAACCTGTGTCTTGCCCAACGACCTGCATTCTTGTAGCTGCTTAGTCCATGCAGACCATATTTATCAACTTTTTTGCCGCAAATGCAATCGTGTGGTTCAATTATATTATATATATTCATATTATTTATTATATTTTTTAAGAAATAACAGTTTGTTAAGCTATATAGGTATGTCTAAAATCTACTTTTTGAAATATGAATCTTTACTAATAATAAATATTTTATTTTAAAAATACAATGTGATATGTTGCTATTTACATAAAATATGTAGAATAAAGAAAAAAAAAACAACAAAAATAACAATCTACACATATATGATTTTTTTAAAATGGTACCTAGAGTGGTTGTAACACTGTGAATATTAAGCAATTAAAGATTTTATCACTTTATTTACGATTATTGTTGTAGCAGATTTCATTTAGTGAATTTCGCAGAACTAAATCGTTTTCTTATTCTAATAGTGTTTTTTTTCCCCGTCGGTTTGGTTTACAACACTATAGATGCAATGAAACATTTGGGGTGTTTTAACAAGGATATAATCGTAAAACTTCTATTAAAAATTTATGGTGCTTGTCCGCCCGTTTCCAAAAATCTGTTTTGTTAAATAAATTGTTTGGTTATAAAAATAAGGTTTCGTGAGAAAACAGCTTTTGGATATTTTGTGATCATAAAGTTATTGTCGGCAATCCTTTTTAAAACTACGACATAAACCACATGTATTCTCCTAAGATAAAGTTATGTTCAAATGTATTGTTTAAACTGTCAAATAATCAGATTACGGTTTGCACCATTAAAACGTACGAAATTTTGTAATTAAACTGATACCTAAAAAGACAGGGTTTTAACTAATTAGCATATATGCGTATCTACCATTGATTTCGAGGTATAGATAAGGAAACAGAGAGAGAGTGCTGAGCAAAAATCAAATATTCTTAAAACCTAAAAATTCTCAGAATATATTTCAACACTGGACTTAATGGAGTCAGGTCTACTACTGACTACAACATTTTTGAATATTCTGTGTTTTTTAAATATTTTATCAAAAAAAGTATAATCGGAAGCCGAGTTGTACGGCGCCAAATGTTTTTTTAATATAATTTGTCTATAAAAGACGTAACGAAGAAGAGAATTGTGTTAATTATATTATTTATGGACTTAACCTATATTAAAAGTCACAATTTATTTTATGTTTATTTTACTCCGCCACTGCCTACATCTACGATTAAACCGCACCTATCTCAGACATACGTAGTAAAGCAACAACCCGGCGTTGCCACATAAGAATAAAACCAAAACAAAACACGTTTTGTATCTCTTTCCCACTCACTAAATTGTTTTGCATACCGTTCCAAAACAAAAATGAATTTATGAATGAAATACGAGCCTATTCCAAGTCTACTACTTGAAGATAATGGTATCTACCTTCTTCCTTGAACTCACTGACCACGCTGAATTATATGGAGAAAATTTATCTATTTTCAATCTAGCCACTGTCGACGGCGAAAAATGTATCTTCCATATGATCAGAATGTGTAACTACATTTTTCTTTTTGTGTGGAAAAACTTGTTCATTTATAATATAGAGTAGCATGTGTCTTTTGATGATGTTAATTAGTTCCATCGAAATACGGGAAGTGTGCAAAATTAAAAGAAATCTGCAACTTTGTACTTTAAGGAAATTAGGAATGATTGGCGTCTAGATTTAATATGTTTTATAATATAGGTTCAACGTCGTTTTTTTAGTCTAAGGAAGTCTTTAAAAAATAATTTTCTGGTTTATTTTCTTTGCAAGTCAAATTAAGTTTTTTTTCAATGGTTTTTTTTCTAGCAAAATTTTGACAAAGCCAATCCATTTTCAGATCTCAAAGGCCTAGATATACAGGCATTTTGAAAATATATTTTAATTGGCAAGGCAATTTTCTTTTGTAATTAAGTAAATTTTGTTTGGCCATTCGTTTAAGATTCTTTCCTTTAGAGGGTAATATTGGGTGACTTTTGGTTTTTCTATCCTTCTCTTGTAAAATTTTTAAGATAAGTTCATTTTCTATCACTTTCTAGTACCATTTTAAGTAAAGATGTACAGATCCCAATTTTGATCTAAGCCTCTCCATTTTGATTGGTTTAAGACATCTTGCTGATCTAGGGTCAATGGTACCCGCCCTTTTTGTGTAAGCCAAGCCTATTTATGTAAGGGTCATTTTAAAGAAGGGTGGGAAAAAAGTTTCTTTTTTGGAATACGAAAAATAAAAGAGAAGTTTCGATTTTGACACGACAGAAGTGAGTTTTGGTTATAAAGTCACGTTTACGCGCCGCGAGGGTTTCACTCTCATTTTTAATGTAAGTTTTTCTTCCGGCAAAGAAATGCTTGTCATTTCTTTGTCAACCATCTTCTTTAAAATGGCTAAAACAAATACAACAACTTTGTATATTTCCTTAATGAACTTATACATGAAAGGTTTTCTTTTGTTTATTTAAAAGAAAACCTTTACTTTTGTTTTTAAAATTTGTCGAGTTCATTACAGATTTATCAAAGTTAGTTCAAAGAAAAATATTTTTGTTTTTAATTGATAATCAGATTTTAAATTAGAGAAATTAAATGCATACAGAATAATGTAAATTTTCAAAGTTGTATCAAATTCATGTAAAATGTATGTAAAATTAACTAAATAATATATTCTTTGTAAATCAATGTATAACTCCTAAAATTTAATGATGTAATACGATTATTGCATCCTTTACAAAATCATTTGTAACCTTTGAAATTGTAATGCAACCTTGTGTAAACCAGAAACAATCTCTTTTTATTAAAACAAAAATAGGAAAGAATTAAGGCTATAAACCAACATAAAAACCAAGTTAAGTTGTGTCAAGAAGTCTCTTTAGCTAGCTTTGGGAATTAATTAGTTTTGTTCGTTTAATGTAGTTGCAATTTACAACTTAGCTTGGTTAAACTTGGAAAACTTTAATTCAGCATCTGAAACTATAAAAGTAAATAAATAATTCTAAATGACTCTAAAATAAATACCTTATCTTTAAAAAGATAACTGTTATATTTTCTTATTGTTCAAAATAGTAAACTTTAACATTTCTACATTTGATAAATAAAATTAAAAAAAAAAACAAAATAATTCAAGTAAAAAAACTTTACATACAGGGTGTCCCAAATTGGGCACTTTTAGGGGGTTTAAGGTACTTCTAGGGGAGACAGAGAAAAACTGACCACGCATTGCGAGGCTCAAATTTCAAGAGAAGACTTATAGTAAAAACCGCATTTTGAAATATCGTCTCGTCTTTGAGCTACGGGGGCTTTTTGAAAAGTCTGCATATTTGAAGGGGGTCTATAACTTCATTATTAGTGGAAATTTTGATTTAGAGTAAATTGCAGTTTTATAGACTTTGTCACGAGGAATTCACCCGCTAAATTATGTTTTAACTGTCACTTTTAGTTTTTGAGATATGACATAAAGTTGCATTTTTTCTTATGGAATAGCCTATATTTTAATTAATTTTCGAATTCGTCATTGAATTCTTTTCAAAATGATGTATCATATGTCATAGTTTGATTGAGCGGTTTAGGAGATATTCAGCTTTCTTATTTCTAGTGCGCTATGATTTCCTGCTGAGGCAGGTAAAGGCACTCCAGTATTTTTATTATTTTACACAGTCACAAATATAGTAAGGCTGGTTTGGAAAAATTATAATTCAGCTGACGGCCCTCAAAGCCTAGTTATAAAAAGTTTAAAAAAAATGATACATATTTCAAAATAAAATTAAAACGCTTTTGTGCAAAATAATTTCATATCAAAGCGTAATGTCAAATTGTTTAAACAATTGAAAACAATGACAAAACGCCAAGACGCAAGGCCAACTTGATTTGCATAGTATAAGACAACAAAACTATAGGAGCATTGAAGTAGGATTTGACCGCAAGGCTTTCACGTCAATGGCGCATGACGTCATTCAACGCACACTAGACAAAAATAAAAAACTTTAATTATCTCCGAAACCGCTCAATCAAACTATGACATATGATACATCATTTTGAAAAGAATTCAATCACGAATTCGAAAATTAATTAAAATATAGGCCATTCTATAAGAAAAAATGCAACTTTATGTCATATCTCAAAAACTAAAAGTGACAGTTAAAATTTAGTTTAGCGGTTGAATTACCCGTTGAATTTTAGTTTAGCGGTTGAATTCCCCGTGCAATTTACTCTCCAAAATGCAGACTTTTCAAAAAGCCCCCGTAGCTCAAAGACGAGACGATATTTCAAAATGCGGTTTTCACTATAAGTCTTCTCTTGAAATTTGAGCCTCGCAATGCGTGGTCAGTTTTTCTCTGTCTTCCCTAGAAGTACCTTAAACCCCCCAAAAGTGCCCAATTTGGGACACCCTGTACAAGATATGTGCGAGAAAATACATGAAAGATGATTTATTTGGTAAGTGATATATTTAGTTGACTAATAAGATGATCCAGCCAAGAAAGAATCAACGTTCCTGAGATACTTCTGCAGTTGTCGTTCCGTATCCACTTTTGTTGTCTATCAGTTCCACTTAAGATCTTAATTAGGTAGTTCAAACAAATTTGCACCTAATTATGCTTAGCAGAAGTCAGCCTTATATCATTAGTATATCCGCTCGCCACGTTACAATGTGTATCTTTCCAGTAGCGAGTCGTGGATAAAAGGGCGGGGGGGGGGGCAGAAGACCTTAAGGGGCGCAAATATAGATATGGGAGTCAAATTACAAAGCTTTTCACACGCACCATTTGTTTTTGTGTTAAATTTAGTTTTTCTATTTTTTTCTCAAAAGACGCCAGGGGCGCCAAGCGCAGAGGGGCGGGGGTGGCGTTCGCCCCCCCCACTGGCCCCCTATACGACACGCCACTGTATCTTTCTCGTCTGCTCTGTGTCCAAGATTGGTACTGACAACTGACACAGTTTATGAAAATATCTTTTGACTTTAATATATTATATATAGGGTGTTCCCATTGACTTCTTTAAAGGGCCTTTATACAACTCAATGGGTGTTCCGTAAGATATCTACCATGTTTGTCTTTTTTGCAATATTTATTTATTTCGTTAGATACTATTTTCTGGCGGCTTAGGATAAATAGGTATAATATTTGAAGTTGAATTCAAACAGCAATATCATAATTCAGTAGACATTTTATTAATTTCTTTGAAACAAATTTAGATATCAAAACATTGGTTTAGTACATTTTTGTAGCAGCCACCTTTTTTGAAAAATATAATAATCTTAGTTTATAAAAAAAAAATCTGATATGATTTCTACTTATGACTGCATGATTAACAAATTTAGCAACAAAACTTATATTACAATTTTCCAACAATAACAATGGTCTGCAAAAAAAAAAAAAATTCTTGAGCCCTGGCATTATTTCCGCTGATTCTTATGTAAGACGACGCCCTGAATCCAAATATAGCTTGCGTTTTCTTCTACCACCCACCATTTTTGAGGGAGCAGCCCTTTTACCTATTTTTATCATTTTTCGATAATAATTATAATATTATCGACATAAATCTAAATTTTTAAGTATAAAGAGAGTTATTTTAGTTTCAAACAATAATAAATACATGTGCGCAACCCAGGGGGGGAGCCCTAATAAGGGAACAAGAGTTGGATGCAACTCTAGGAATGATATCCGACGTCATGCCCAACACGGTGTACAGCAGAAAGCTATACAACATTATCCTCCCGGAGAGGGAGGACTGGTTAAAGAACAGGACCAATTTTTCAAATAACGATAGCTTCTGGTATACCGACGGATCCAAAATGCCTTCGGGCGTTGGATCTGGAGTTGTTAGTATTCAAGAAAAAGTCGAGATTAAACATAGTCTCGGCCAATTGGCTACTATATTTCAGGCCGAACTCGTAGCCATTGAACTGTGTGCCCGGTGGATTACTGACCACGAATGGACCAACAGGACAATAAAAATCTTCTCCGACAGTCAAGCAGCCTTAAGAGCGCTTGATTCCTATACGGTCTCATCGAGAACCGTGAGGAGCTGTAAAGATTCGCTGAATGCGCTTGGTAGCGCTAACAATGTATCATTAGTATGGATACCAGGGCATTCTGGGCACGAGGGAAATGAGGCCGCAGACCTAGCAGCGAGGGAAGCGGCATCTGCCGAGTTTTTCGGCCCCGAGCCAGCCCTGGGGATATCATACAATGCTGCTAAATCAACCATATTAAAATGGATGGAGAATAGCTTCCAACAATACTGGATAAATATACCAGAACTGGCTCACTCTAAAGAGTTCATTAAAGGACCTTGTAGAAACAGAGCCAGGAACATTAGTGGACTTACCAGACAGGAGATACGTATAGTGACTGCTCTTTATACGGGTCACTGTCGACTGAGAGTGCCCATGCTCAGAATGGGACTAACAGAAGAGACCGAATGTAGACTCTGTATGGAGGATGACGAAACAGTCAGACATGTACTGTGCGAATGTCCGGCTATTGCACGTTTACGTCAGAATACTTTCGGTAAACCTCAGATCGACTCAGAAGATCTGAACAGTGTCTCACCCAAACTGATAGCCGGCCTTTTTGGAGGATTAGGCATACAGTGGTGAGAAACCACTCAAAAGTGAGCCACAATAGACCCACTGGTGGTCGCAGTGGAAGGGCTGCAAGGCCCACTCACATATGAATCATCAACCCAGGGGGGGCCTTGCCCCCCCCCAAGCCTTAGATTTTTTTACATATATTCCACATATTTCATAAAAAAACACAAAAAATAGCCTAAAATTCGACATCATGAGGCTATAGAGGCGTCGGGCCCCGCAAGACATATTCCTGGGTGCGCCACTGATAAATAAGAACTTTCGTACCTTCACTTGGTGCTTGCTTTCCTTTTATACCCTGATGTACAACCCTCTCGTTTCAAAAACCAGCAGTACTCCGCCAACATGCTTGCATTTCACTTCCCTGAAAACCTCTTTTCCAACTTAGCGATGTCTTGATGAAACCGTTCCCCGTATCCATCCGAGACTGCTCCTAAATTTTGAGGAAAAGTCCAGATGCGAGTGAAGGAAGTGCACTTTAAGGGACATGTTACATCCCATGGCCTTATACGCTAAGAGCAATTCCTCGACCTGAGCGACATAATCATCACTTTTATGGTTACCTAAAAAGTTCTTACATACGTTTTGGAATGCAAACGAAGCTCGTTTTTCTTTTTGATTCAGGTGTTCAATAAACGTCGAATCTTGAAAAAGTTGTCTATTCTGGGGCCCCACAAAAACACCTTCCTTGATTTTCGCCTCACTAAGACGAGGAAATTTAGTTTTCAAATATATGAATGCGTCGCCTGTTTTGTAAAGTGCTTTTACAAGCTGTTTGATCAATCCAAGTTTGATGTGCAAAGGCGGCAAGTAAATATTATCTTGCGGGACTAATAAGGATCGTTGGCGACATTTTTCTGACCGGGAGTAAATCTTTCTCGCAAAGACCAGTTCCGTACAATGTAATGTTTGTCCCGTGCTCGGCTGTCCCATTCACAAATAAAGCAACAATATTTTATTTTTTATTATTGTTTCTGCATGAGCGTATACAAGGGGTGAGGGGGACTTGGGGGCGAAAGCCCCCCAATAATCTAATAATAGATAATGTTAAAACTATTTATTTTCATACTTTTTAATATGTTAGTTAATAAATAAAAGTGGAAAAAATTTCCAAGCCCCTCCAAGGCGATTTTTTGTATACGCCAGTGATTTCTGTATATATATACTTTTATATACTAATATGTTGCTTTATACTTTGCTATAACGTTTATTACCTTTACCGTTAAGCTGCTGACAGCTAAAATTTTAAAAAAATAATTAGAAAATGCATATAAAACGATAAAATCGACAATGTCCATTTACCATTTATGCACCACCCCCCCCTCCCCCAAAATAATTGGCTTACCACCTTACTATAAATATTAATGTTTGAGAACACTAAACTCTCCAGTCTCTCAGAAATAATGATATTAAGGCCAAAAAAATCCTTTCCATCCCACCAAACCATCGAAAAGCAGTAAAAATAGGTAGGGGGGTCTCCCCCGAAAATGGGGGGTGATGGGGAAAAACGGAGTTCATATTTGGATTCAGGAGATCATTTTACATAAGAATCGGCAAGAATGGTGTCAGTGCCGATTTTCATGCCGACCAGTGTAATTATCCAAAAAACAAAACTTATCTTTATATTTTCTTGGGGTATATTCCTGTAATTTAAAAAGCTTTAAGGAGTACAGAGAAAAAAATATATTTTTTTTAACATAACTTATCTAGTACAATTTTGGATAAAATGGTTTAGGACCTTTCTATATTAAATTCTCTTAAAATTTCATAATTCGTTATAAATTTATTCAGATATTCATATTAATTTTTTTCACATGCACAAAAAGTGTTTTTATATCACAGAATGAAAGTTTTTATTTACAGTAAAATTGTTTTTTTGATTTAAATATTCTTAAATTTTATATATATTTTTTAAGAAAAACAGTTTGTTAAGCTATATATGTCTACAACCTACTTTTTTAAATATGAATCTTTAATAATAATAAAAATGTTCACATTGATTACAGGTATTATTTTATTTTAAAAATACAATTTGATATGTTGCTATTTACATAAAATATGTAGAATAAAGAAAAAAACAACAAAAATAATATACACATACAAAGTTACCAAAAAAAAACACCAATATAATAAATATTTTTTTTACAATTATAACCCGTGTCCCCGAACATTCTAAAAAAATAAGCAAAATGTTTTAAAGGAATTTGGAAAATTGGTGTAATGTTTTTAAAAAATTAACAAAATACATTCAGAAAGATAAGAGATATTATATACCAAGGTATTTGTTTTTTCTTCTTATTTATATTATGAGGTTTTTTTTAGAATATTTTTGCGTTTTTATAAATATTATATAGAGTGTCCCAAATTCGATGTTTTTAGGGGTATTAAGTATTTCTAGGGGGATATAGAAAAAAATTCAACTCGCATCTTAATACAACAAGCCGTTTTTCTGCTTCGGCCGGGACTCGAACCCGGGAGCTCTTGCTCTGTGCGCAAACATTCTAAACATTGAATTACCGAAGCCATACATACATTTTCGGAAAACTTTCATCTATGCAGGCTGCGGTGTCACAATACAAGAACGAGAGACTCTCAGGGTATTAACTCGACAAAGTCATCAAACTGATTTCTATAATTCTTCCTTCCCACTGTCAAAGGTATGAAAACTCCAAAGTAAGACGTAAACTATAAACGTCTGAAAACATGAGATCACCTTTTCGTGTGTTAAAATTTCTGATCGCAATGGGCGATTGCCAATATAATTCTCAAATACCAAATTGCAAATAATGCAAGGACCTAAAACTATAAACAACAAGTGAAATTAAAGAAAGAAATATATATATATATATATATATATCCCCCTTCCAAAATGCCGACTTTTCAAAAACCCTCTGCAGCTTAAAAACGGACAGTAGGGGGCAGTTTTTTTCTCCCACCCTAGAAATTATGCCTAAAACGTCTAAAAACGTCCAATTACACAACACCCTTTATATGCACAAGTAGTTATCAGAAAAGGGTAGCCCAATAAACAGGGCCCAATGTATAATGGACTACCAATAACTATGTTTTTTTTGTAATATATCATGTTCTGAAGTATATTACATTTTCTATTTACGCACCTAAAAAAAGATCAGTGTTTGAATAGAACAATACATTTTAACGTTTATAGTTTTCAAAAATCTGACCTAATATATCTTCTAAAAATTGTTTTAATTGAAGGTTACAAGTAGAAAAACTAACTATCAAATACTTTAAGATATATAAGAATTATCACAACCTATATTTTACCTTTTTGATCGGCTGTTTCTTAAAAAACAAACTTTTACCTCTCAGTCCAAGACCTAAACTATGTTCTGTCATTTTCTGATATTTATTCCCTAGTCAAATAAGCCTATTCTTTAAGCCACAAAACATTTAATTATTTTACACTCAGAGTAATAATTACTCTAAGATTTTACACCACATATTCGCAATGATATCAAATTTTCAGATGATCAAATTTGTGGTGTGCCAAATACGACTATCATTTAATGGTAGGGCTTGGTAGTTTGCCGCCTTTCATGGGTGGTACCGGTGAACTGGTCGCGCTTCGAGATACTCTTGGTTGTTCTGGAACCTAATTTTAAAATTAAAATATAAATAAATTGATCCATGACGGATCTGATACCTTCCTAGCTTCCCTATTAGCACACTTCAAGTGAACTCCATGATATATCAGCCTTGAAAACTGTTTTTTGTAAATATCTCAGAAACGAAAGCTGTTACGAAGTTTTTGGTTATAACATAAATTATTGAGGAAAATGTAGTATACGTTAAAAGGTTAGCATTTTTAAAAAAAATTAATTATCGAAAAACTGTCAGTATCATTAATGGATTTTAACCAAAATCTAATCAGCTCGTTACAGTGTCTAACACTATTTTACCTAAATTTTATGAAAATCGGTTTAGCGGTATACGAGCTATCGTGTTACGGACAGAAACACAAACACACACATACAGACAGACATCACGACAATATTGCTAAGATAGGTGAATATACCCCATAAAACAATTTTGGCGTTATCTGAAAAAAATTTTTTTTTTCGAAAATAATATTATGTTTCTAGTCATTACCTCATTTTACCCTAATAAATCGAATCGAGTTTAATTAAGTGACTTGATAATCCGTACACACGATAATCCGGATGCTTCGGTAGTCCGGATACCCTCGGCAGCGCATGCAGATATTCGGTAATCCGGATTTTACCTGATTCAATAATCCGGACTCCCGTTTGTTCCACAAAATGCCGTATAATTTACATAATAATAATGAAGATTTTTAACCTGTCATTTGGTTGATTTGGCCTGTGATGTCAGAGGCCGCATTCAGCAGTTCTTATCTAGGTTTTCAGGTGAGAGCAAGGTTATAGATCAGGGTCGTGTCGAGAATAGCTCCAATCAAAAGGAAACATACAACTTTGACCATAAATGCATTAAAAAGTGGTAGCGTTACTGGAAAAGATTTAGCTCTGAAGTATGGAGTGGGCACAATCAGCGATATTTGGAAAAAAAATTTGGAAATCTATGTAAATATGTTTTACTGCTCGCTTGCGGGAAGTTCTTACTTTACGCACTCATTTTACTTTCCGCACTGAAAAAGGGGTGTGAAAGGGGAATGAGTGCGGAAATAGAAAATTATTGAAATTTTGGCTTGATTTGGACATTTTATTGGACATTTTAGTGACTTTTGAGCGAGCCACTGTAAAATTATATATACAGGGTGGTCCAATAAGGCTGACCACCGGATTTATTTCCGAAACTACTATCGCTACGACTTTGAGAAAAAAATTGTTAGTATAAAATCGTGTCTTGCGCGTTCACCTAAAATATTTTTCTATATGTAGCTCCCCGCTAGGGGGCAGTAATCACATCTTCCAACTAGAAAAAATGCATTTTTGGATAACACACTATGATTAACATACACAAATTATACCATATTCATATTCCCTGAAAAATTCTGCATAATTTGGACCCCTCGCGTGTACCTCTGTGTCACTTCCCCACCGGGAGGCATTAAAAATGTCACCTTTTATTGAACAATTAATTACTCCTCATGGGTAACTAAACCTGATTCTATTATTTATTTGGCCTATTAAGAGAAGCCTAAAAAATGCAAATCCTCTTGGCTTTTTGTTGAGTGTGTATTTTTTCGGAAGAGGAAATTTTTAAAAAATATCAAACCTAAAAACTTAAATTTCTTTAAAAATTTAGATACAAACATATGGATATTTTTACTTAAAGTGGTTGAACGCTATTAATTTAAAATAATATTGAAATTGGTAGTTCAATATTTGACTTAGTTTTCAAGATATTTATAAAAAACGTTTTGTGTGTGTATTATGTGGGGACACGGGACCTTATTTTACATTATTTTAATATCACACTTGTTATAATTCTTGCCAATTGAGTTAATGACTTTTAATTGTCAAAAAATTAAAGAATGGTTGAAAGGTTGTCAGTGCCAAAGTTTTGTTTTTTTTTTAACGTTATTTTGTACTTTTTAAAAATGCCATACACAAATGCGGAGGCGATGGATATGTTGGCTGTGTACCATGAGTGCTACCAAAATGCAGCACTTGCGGCGAGATGGTATGCTTTAAGATACCCTGCAAGATACCATCCAGCAAGAAGAGTTATTCAAAGGCTAGTGCGCCGTCTTGACCTCCATGGTCAAATACAACCCATACGACACCCACGCAGTAGACGTCGAGCTCGAAACGAAGAAAATACCATAAACGTGGTTGGGTATTTCATTGCAAATCCTAGACTAAGCACCAGGAGAGTTTCCATAGATCTTGGAATCACCCGAAGCACGATTTTGAGAATACTAAACGAGCAGAATTTCCATCCTTATAAAATGAAATTAGTACAGGAGCTGAAAGAAAATGATTATGATAAACGGCTTGACCACTGCAACTGGTGTCTCGGCATGTTGGAAGACAATCCAGATTTTCTTAAGGAAGTACTGTGGTCTGACGAGGCATCCTTTCATAAAAACGGTGAAGTAAATACTCACAACATGAGATACTGGTCCCAGGAAAATCCACATTTGATTAGAGAAGACCATACTCAACACCGGTGGAAAGTTAATGTCTTGTGTGGCATATTTGCGGGTAAAATATTAGGACCAGTCTTCCTTCCCAATACACTAAACGGAGACAGTTATTTAGAACTTCTGCGAGAATACCTGCCTACCCTGTTTGATGATATTTTATTAGCAAACCGACAAGCAATGTGGTATCAGCACGATGGTTGTCCAGCTCATTACACCAGAGAAGTAAGACAGGAGATGGATAGACAGTTCCCAAATCGGTGGATTGGGCGAGGAAGTGTGTTTCCGTGGCCAGCACGTTCACCAGATCTGACTTG
Organism: Aspidapion aeneum; assembly: GCA_963576565.1. Classification (NCBI taxonomy): domain Eukaryota; kingdom Metazoa; phylum Arthropoda; class Insecta; order Coleoptera; family Brentidae; genus Aspidapion; species Aspidapion aeneum. The sequence goes on from OY755040.1 coordinate 120,244,807, forward strand.
CTTGGATTTTTATCTATGGGGCCGTATTAAAGATATTGTGTATCAAATGCCACCAACAACTAGAGAGGATATGATGCTAAGAATAAGAGATGCTATTCTTAGTTTGTCAGTTGCCGAAATTGAGGCAGCTGTTGCCACTACGGTCTTAAGAATGCGCCTTTGCATTGAAAATGACGGCAAGCATTTTGAACAATTATTGTAAGACATCGATGGACTTTCAAAACTTGTATTTTTTTGTAGTTTTTTAGCTTAGACCTATGTACGTTTTAAAAGTGTTTTTTTTTCTGTTAAATTGTTATCTGATTAGTTTTTTTAGTTTCAGTTTTTTATAATGGGTGTTAGCATTGAGTTGTATAAAGCCCTGAAAGGGCTTTAGAGACGGAAAGACAAGGCTTTTTTATTGACCCTATCGAATTTGGTTTCTAACGGCGGGTATATCTTTTACAATAAAAACAGAGATAGACATTATTGAACATGTGAAACGGACAAAGATAGGCTGATTTTGCATGCTAATAATACCCTAGATAATATATGGGTACTTTTATCTCTTTCACACTGACGGCATAAGTGCGACAGAAAAGCAGCTGGCTACCTTTAATCCACCTGCCGTATTTTAAATGATTCTACCTGCTAGTCAATTTATACAGGGAAAACTGATAGACAATGTTGTCTAAGTACGGAAATGAATTTTTTTGAATTTTGTGCGGGAATATTACAAAAAGAAATCTTAAAACGTTTAAAAACAAGTTTAGAAGTAACTATTTGAGTTCAAACATGGTCCGAAATTGTTTTTTGTGCAAAAGAAGAAAAAAAAATCCATAAAACAACAACATTTCATGGGTAAGTCGTCTTGACGGATAGTTTTTGCTAAAACACGAGAAAGTTCAGTAGCGTCACGATAGATAGTTTTTTCTGCGACCGTGCGATTTTACCCTCACACATTTTGATTCAGAAAGTGTCACTTCCCCGCACTTTTTTTTGCATTGCATGAAAATTAACAATTTGATTTTCTTAAAAATGATTTTTTTTTAAATGCTTACATACCGATTTTTATCCAGTTGTTTTTGTTTTTTCGAACCAAACTTTTGACATGTCACGGTCGAGTTTCATACATCTTGATGAATTGTTACACACACTGATCTATGTTTTTATAAATTTCGATAAATTTAATGTTTTTTGCGGACTTTACAGTAATTTTAAGTTAAATTTTGGTCTTTCATCGCGAAAGTATATATTTATTATTATATGACCACCGCGACCGGTCTACAGGCCCGTTGTTAGCTCCCGCTAAATTTCGCGGTTGTTTATATATATTTTTAAAAACACACAACTGTATGAAGGACAAAGCGCATTCCGCGTATTTGGACATGCGCACCAACAACCAGTGAGATCCTTGTCAATCGCCTAGAGAAAAAGGCGTGTTAATTTCGTTCTCCAACTATTTCAAATATCTACACCTGAAAGTGCTCGATTTTTGTGTACTGAAGCATAGAACTAGAAACTTCAACCCTTCAGCTACGTGGTGACATCATTAGATCCATCAGGGGCCCCTTGGAAGTGGAGAATTTGGCTGCAAAAGAGGTGAGTGCATTTGTCTCTGATTACCGTTGTGTGCCAACAATATTTTACCTATGGACATTTTGATTATTTCGTAATTCATATCAATATTTATGTTGGTTCGCGATTTCATTAATTAAAATATTTACAGTCCATTGCCTTTAACGTTTTTCTAACCGTGGACTAACATAAAGTGTTCCTTGCGAGCCGAATTATTTAGAATAAATCCATACGACGGTATTAATAATTATTTTCATGCCAAGCCACTTATTTACCTAATCTGTGGCCAAGCCAAACAAGGTGGCCTTGAATCGAGTCGAGAAAGTCGTGTTCGCACCGAAGGTCGGTGTGGTGTCGGCAGTACCTGTTTTCGCGTACCGCGTGGTATAAACAAACCAAGCGAAGGAATCAAAACAAAACAAACAAAAGTTCAGTGGTGTACCATATCATTTCGATATTTAAAACAGTTTTCATCAATTGCGATAAATTAGTGCATATTTTCGACAATTCGTCATTTTTCTATTTCAGAAGCATTAATTTAGCGTTAATTGTATATTTACCGACAATTTCGTCATTTCAAAGGTAAAATCATGTCTGTCAAAAAAGCCGTACAAAAACGCAAGGGTTTTTTATCTGCGATCACCGAGTGTTATGTGTTGTCAAAGACCGCGGAAAAGGATGAAAGAGCGAGAAACGAGTTTCAAGTGAGGTATTCCGATTTGGATGAAACCTTCGATAAATGCATGCTGGCGCATAATGACGTCATTATGTTGATAGACGACACGGACGACGAGGAGTTTAAAACGCAGGATGCGATCCTTTCAGAAGCTCGTAAATATTTTAATGCGTGTAAGGGGGTTTACTCTAAAATATTTCCGGTTGAGGCCCCATCCTTTTCGGGATCATATGTTCGACAAAACGAATCTGAAACTCCAAAACTCAAAGAGTTAGGTATTCCCATATTCCGAGGTGATAAAAAATTATGGCCAAGCTTTTTCGATCTTTTTAATAACATTATAGATCAAAATCAAAGTCTAAGTAACGTTCGAAAACTTCAATATTTATTTTCATATCTCGAGGATGAGCCTTTAAAATTGATATCAGGGATTAGCTTATCTGATCAAAATTATAAAATTGCTTATGACAAATTAGTCAATAGATATCAAAACAAGCGAGACCTCGCAAATGATGCTTTAAGCTCAATTATGAACTCCACCTTAAAAAACGAGTCAACTAAAGAATTGCGTAATTTAATTGACACCTTTTCTGAATCCCTAGAAATTTTAAAATCACTTAGCTTTGACGTTGACAGTTGGGACTTTATTATTTTTTTCATTTTATTAGAAAAATTGGATATTCCAACGCGTTCAAATTTCGAAATGAGTCACGCCAATACTAATACCGAAATTCCCACTTTTCAGTCACTTTTTCAATTTCTAGAAAAAAGATGTAAAGTTTTGGAATCACTTCCTCAATCAACAGCACCCAAAAAGGTTCTATGCAAAATCAGTCTGGGCAAAAGCCTACCTATCAAAATTCAAATTCTATGCGAAATCAGTTTGGGCAAAAGCCTACCTATAAATCATCCAATTCGCCTTTTATAGGACTGGCTGGCACCTCAACTAATTCAAGTACGGGAATAAAATGTTTCCGGTGTAATCAAGGTCACGTGCTTTCGAAATGTCAAACATTTCTTGATCTCTCTCCTATCGATCGCTTATCTTTCGTCAAGCAGAAAAATTATGTCTAGCGTGTTTTCATCCCTTGCATGATGTAGATACGTGCAAATCAAAATATTCATGCAGGACTTGCAATAGTAAAAGGCACCACACTTTAATTCATATCTTAGAAACTAATCAAGAGTCTGGAAGCCAAGATACTAGTCCTGTCATTCACACACCACCTGTCAATAATCTTCATGTGTCATTAAATGCCTCAGGACCTTCAGGTACCTTTCTTTTATGCACCGCCATAATAGATGTTATGGACGGTTGCGGAGATTTTCAACCTGTAAGGGCACTGCTTGATTCTGGATCACAGACAGGATTCATCAGTGAAAAGTGTATTCAGCGTCTTAATCTTCCTAGGCGAAGTTACACCACTGAAATATTCGGATTAAATCAGATGTCTTCTTTTACTTCCAAAGGGCTCGTTCAATGTCACATTAAGCCACAAGGACAGGTCACTCCTTTACTTAATTTCGAAGCAATTGTGGTTCCACAACTATGTTCCAATATGCCTACATTCTCTTTGAACGATAATCAGTGGAAACACTTGCAAAACCTTAAACTTGCCGACCCATCTTATTTCAAATCTAGACCTGTGGACCTGGTTATTGGTTGCGAGCTATTCGCACAGATATTCAAGGAGGGCAGGGTTCTTGGACAGGTAGGGCAGCCTTCAGCCCTTGAAACTATCTTTGGCTGGGTCGTCATGGGAAAGGTTGACGAAGTAGGTAGTCTTACGGAACGAACCAGTTGTTTTTTAACGAGTCATTCACCTCCTTTAGAGGTCATTCTCCCTAGGTTTTGGGAAATCGAACATTTGCCTAAAAAACAAATCTTATCAAAGGAAGAAAAACAGGCAGAATCAATTTTTACTGCTAGTGTAGTACGGCAACCGAGCGGTAGATTCATGGTAGATCTTCCGTTTAAAGACAAAATAAACCCTGACCTAGGAAATACTTATCCGCAAGCTTATCGTAGATTTTTACTTTACTACTAGAAAATAGATTAATCAAAAATCCTGATCTGTACACTGCCTATTCAAGTTTCATGCAAGACTATATCGATTCTAATCATATGAGTTTAGTTTTATCTAGTCAACCAAAGATCGACGTGTCGTGTTTTTTAGCACATCATTGCGTACTAAAGCCGGAAAGCTTAAGTACAAAATTAAGGGTAGTCTGGGATTGTTCGGCAGTCACCCCAAAAAATATTAGTCTCAATGACACATTGTTATCTGGACCGAAACTTCAAAAGGATATTGCTTCTTTACTCCTTACGTTTCGTCTTAATCCTATTGCCTACATTGCTGACATCAAACAGATGTTCCGTCAAGTCCTTATCAATCCTTATCACCGTCCTTATCAAAGGATATTGTGGAGGTTTTCTCCACAGGACCCACTTTCAGTGTGGGAACTTTCTACTGTCACTTTTGGCATGACATGCTCACCTTTTCTAGCCATGCGTACCTTAAATGAGCTGGCAGAGAGAGAAAAGGAAAGTTTTCCTATGGCTAGTACTGTTCTAAAAACGTCAATCTATATCAACGATATCTTGGGAACTAGCCCTTCGCTTTCTGAAGCTCTCTCCCTTCAAACAGAACTCAATGATTTGTTGAAGTCGGGAGGATTTGAACTTAAAAAATGGGCAAGCAATTGTCCTGAGTTATTGGCAACATTGCCAGAGTCCGATCGTCAAATGCCTCTCTCTTTCGACAAGGAGGAACCCCACTTTATCAAAGTTTTAGGACTTCAATGGCATCCAAAAAACGACATTTTTTCTTATCAATGCCGAATGAAGGACAAACCCCCAACCAAACGTTCTATTTTATCTATCATAGGGACAATCTTCGATCCCTTAGGTTTTCTTTGTCCCTTGTTGCTACAAGCAAAATTTATTTTGCAACAGTTGTGGATATCGAAAATAGGCTGGGACCACAGTAAACTAATTATTTATAGTAAGGAAAGCACCCCGGTATTTTCATAATAGTGTTATACATACCCCCTGTATACATTAGTTGGGAATACGAAGTTCGAGAGGCGCTGATTACAGACCGTCACCCCTTGTATAAAAATATTATGGACAGAGTTCTCCGCTGTCGCAATATATATTAACCGCTACTCTTGGTATATTTTGACAATTTGTTTTTGATTATGACTGACATTGACTTTAGCAAAATAGATAAAAATATGTAATTTCATTTTACATTTTTCGTTTGTGGATGCAATTTTTTGTTATTTTTCGACTTTTTACCTTAATTTTTATGGTGTGTTTTGCTAAATTATGACCAATCGGTATTTTGTGCGTTTTGATGGGGGCGATCCATCGCTTAAGAAATTGAAAAGAAAACAATGTTGTGTTGGTGGGTGCGAAGACTATGTTAGCAAGCGCCATTGCCTTCCCAAACGAAGCAATTGGATGAGTGGCTAAAAATATTTCGCCCTAAAAACTGGCTAACTTTGAAGAAAGACGAAATTTAAGTTAAATATATAGTGTGTGATTTGAACCAGGACAGAGTTTAAAATGTTTAGTTTTAAATTTTAATATTTAGAAAACAAGCGCGGATCTAGGTCAAAATCAAAGGGGGGAAGGGTTAAAATCGACGATATTTTTTTATTAAACTTTTTTTCAAGGGGGGAGGCGGTAATTTCCCTGTTTACCCTTTAATTATTAACAAAAAGTGCATATTTTTTATTCTAGGGGAGTAATTACCACGTTACCCCACCTCGAATCCGCGCTTGGAAAAACATAGTTTATTTCACTATATTTATATACAGGTCCGGCATAATGATCTCCCACATTAAAAACGCCATTGTAAATGCTATTTAGATTTTTTTTTCTACTGAAACTCTATTCTATACTATTGGTTTTTATTAAGTTTTGAAATTTACAGAGTCCATGTGTGGCGGCCCACGAAGCTAAGATTTTTTTTAGATATTTTCCACCTATTTCATGAATACAAACATAAAGTAGCATAAAATACGACCTTATGAGGTCTCGGCCCCCCTAGAAACTGTCTCGGGCCCCCCCGAAACTTGTTCCTATATACGCCACTGTTTGTACATCACATAGCTAAAAGAATCAGGCACACCTCTAATGGGATTTCTGTAATCCGTCAAACTCCATGAAGTTTTGGTATGTTGTAGATTGTACCTTTCTTATAAAAAGTTCTCAGGGGCCCAACTCAAATTAATCACCAGTTTTGGAAATACAGGGTGTTAAAAGTGATAATGTCCAAGAAGCATAATGGCTCTTTAGACGGCTTTTCCAAACATATGCGCAATGTTACTATTACATGTATTTACGATTTATTTATTATTTTTAATCTGTACCTTTAAAACATTCTCTACAGGGTGTTTAAGTAAATATTATTCGAAAGTGATAATGAGAAGCAAGCGTTAGTGTGTTTTAGATTGAATCTTTCGTATAAAAAGTTTTATGGGCCCAACTTAAATTAGTGTCCAGTTTATAAAATAGAGGGTGTTAAAAGTAATAATGTCCAAGACGAATTAATTATCTTTAGACGGATTTTCCAAACACTTATGCAATTTTACTGTTTCATATATTTACGATTTATTTATTATTTTTAATCTGTACCAATAAAACATTATCCACAGGGTGTTTTAATAAATATTAGTCAAAATTTTTACTGAGAAACAAGCATTATAGCTTTTTACAGGGCACGGTACAGATGTACAAAACGCTTAAATATTTTTTAATATTATTTAAATTACATTTGCCGAAACACCCTGTATTAAATACATAATAAGTCAAGAACCATTAAAAAACTAATAACTACTATCTCTATATGTAATAGTAACATTTCGTATATGTTTGGAAACTCCATCTAAAGAGCTATTATGCTTTTTGAACATTATTACTCAACACTCTGTATTTCAAAAACTGGAAATTAATTTACGTGGGCCCATCATAAGAACATCTGACCATCAAGTTTCAGTCTACAACATACTAAAGCTTGTTTCTCAATAAAACCTTCGGGTAATATTTACTTAAACACCCTGTATATAATGTTTTACGGGTACAGATAAAAATAAAGAATAAATCGTAAATGTGTCTAATAGTAACATTGCGTATATATTTGCAAAACACTTCTAAAAAGCTATAATGCTTCTTGGACATTATCACTTTCAACACCTTGTATTTTAAAAACTGGTAATTAATTTAGGTTGGGCCCATAAGAACATTTGATACAAAAGGTTCAACCTAAAACACAATAAAGCTTGTTTCTCATTAACACTTTCGAATAATATTTACTTAAACACCCTATACGGTTTTAAAGATATAGATTAAAAGAAATTAATAAATCGTAAATACATGAAATAGTAACATTGCGCATATGTTTGGCAAAGCCGTCTAAAGAGCCATTATGCTTCTTGGACATTATCACTTTCAACACCCTGTATTTCAAAAACTGGTCATTAATTTGAGTTGGGCCCCTGAGAACTTTTGATAAGAAAGGTTCAGTCTACAACAAACCAAAATTTCGTGAAGTTTGACGGAGTACGGAAATCATAAGTGCATTGCATAAGTTTATATTTTTCATTAAAAAACAATTAAAAAAGTTTCCCTTGATAGAAAAATACTATATTTGCATTATATTATGTGTAAAGCATTGTAATAATTAAGTTAATGTATTCTATGCACTAATAAAAAGGAATTTTCTGCAGAATATTCGTCAAAGAGCCTTTTTTTACTAGAAAATTATCCTCTCAAGGAAATTTATGTACCTATATCAATGGAAAACAAACTTCTAAAGCTTAGATTTAATTTTAAAAAATTCAACTTTCCTTTTTATTGTTGCTAGTAGCCATTAATAAAAAAAATTCTTTGATTGAGCATCCTTACTAATTGGTGTTTATAGAGTGTTTTTAGGCACATTGAGCGTTGACACAAAAAAACTCATTCTTATCAGCGCGCAAAGTTTAAATTTAACACTATGTATTTAATTGACGAGTAGAATGGATTTTTTGGTGTTAAAATTCAATTTGATAAAAACTTTTCAAAACACCATATTATAAGATGTAGCTTGATTGGAGAACGATTGCATTGATGGCTATGAGCATCCGGTATACAATAAATTGAAAAGCCACCCTGTAGCTTAGAGACAATCTGCGCAAGCGCTATATTGTTTCAAATCCCCCTGTAAATGTTTAGTACGGAATACGAAGTTAGAGAGGCGCTGGTTTTTCCACGGCACCCCGGTATACTGCGCCAATTGAGTAATAAAACTCCCACCATGTAAGTGTCTGGTCTATCTCTGTCATTCGTCTATGGCTGGGACGAAGAACCAGATTCTTCTATCATCGACTCTTGGAACAAACTTCGTTCTGAATTCCCGCTTCTTTCCAATTTTCAATTACCCCGACAAATCAAACTGTCAAAAACCAATACCTGTCAAATCATCGGCTTCTGTGACGCTTCAATTCGAGGCTACGCAGGCGTCGTATATTTTCGTGTAGAAGAGGAAAACAATATATCTGTTTCTCTCATATCTGCAAAATCTAGGGTCGCGCCTATAAAGTCACAAACTTTGGCTAGGCTAGAACTCCTAGGCGCATTTCTTTTAAGCGAATTAATTGACTTCGTTTTATCTAGCTATGAGGGAAAAATAACTTTTACAAATATCGTTACTTTCTGCGATTCGCAAGTCGTATTGCACTGGCTTTTATCCCCTCCTAATCGCTGGCAAACCTTTGTTGGAAATCGAGTCAGTAGAATCCAAGAAATCATTCCCTCAAACTCGTGGCGCTACATTCCTTCTGCTTTGAATGCAGCCGATATTGCGTCACGAGGGGCCACCCCTTCACAGCTCATGTCACATGACATGTGGTGGAACGCACCGTCGTTTTTGTGGTCTCCCGAAAACGAATGGCCCGATTTTCATAAACCAAAAATGCCGATTGATTTCGGAGATATTAATCTGGAGGAAAAGCCAAAAGTCTGTTGCAATGCGATAATTGATGTCAACTTCTTAGATCAGCTTCTTATCAAATATTCCTCTATATCAAAAATTCAACGTATCATTTGTTATGTCCTTCGAATAGTTAACCTTTTTCAAAACCATTCCTATCAAAAACCCACTAAGCCGCCGGACCAAAAAGTTATTTTTGAGACTATTGTTTTTCCTACCACCGGTGAGATGCAAAGTGCGTTACACCTTCTTATCAAACGCGTGCAAGGTTCTTGTTTTTCTGAGCTTTTTTCCGCGTTATCTAAGGATAAACCAATACCGAAACCTTTGCGAAAACTTTCACCTTTTCTTGATGAGAATAATATCATTAGAGTCGGTGGCAGATTACAAAAATCTGACCTTTTGTCTTATTCTGCAAAACACCCCGTCTTACTTTCGAGTGACCATCGTTTAACTACTCTTCTTATCGAGTCCGCTCATCGACAATATCTTCATCCTGGGTTTAAAACATTACATAATCTGCTTTTACAGCAATTTTGGATATTATCTGCCAGACGGGCAATTCAAAGAACCATATCCAAGTGCTTGCAATGTTTTAGAATCAACCCTAAACCCTATAGACCGCCCATAATGAGTTCACTTCCCGCTCATCGAATCAATCAACTAAAACCTTTTTCGAGTGTAGCTATCGACTTTTGTGGACCTTTATTTGTGATTCCTCATCGTTACCGTGGTTGTAAAGCTTTCAAATCGTATGTCTGTGTGTTTGTCTGTACGGCCACACATTGCGTGCATTTGGAATTAACCATGGAACTGTCCACCGAAGGGTTCGTAGGTGCATTCCATCGATTCATTTCCAGACGCGGAAGCGTGACGCAATGCTGGTCAGATCAAGGCAGTAATTTTATAGGGTTTCGTAACCAATTACTGGATTACGCAAGAAGTGCTGCCACCAGACTTTCTATTCGTTGGCATCTGGGACCTCCTCTCAGTCCACATTTCAATGGCCTGGCAGAAGCTGGCGTCAAAAGTTTTAAAACTCACTTTGTACGAGTCGTCGGCGACCAGAAGTTGTCTATCATGGAGATGTCCACCCTTGCCTGTCGCATAGAAGCCGTACTTAATAGTCGCCCTTTATCTCCTGCCTCTTCAGACCCACACGATCTTCAACCTCTTACCCGTGGGCATTTTTTGACACTTGAACCCCTTAATTCAGAAATTCCGGAGTCAGATTTGTCCGAGGTTCCCCTAAATCGGCTCTCGAGATGGCAACTAATCCAAAAACTACATAATGATTTTTGGAAACGGTATTCTATAGAGTATTTGCATACGCTACAACAGCGACACAAGTGGGCTGATTCGTCCCCAAATATCAAATTAAATGATTTGGTTATCATAACAAGTGATCACATTCAAACGCCTTTGAAATGGCCGGTCGGTCGGGTCATCGAACTGCATCCCGGCGGGGACGGTCAGGTGCGTGTTGCGACGGTACAAACGGTTACCGGTGTTTATAAGCGGCCAGTTGTAAAACTGTGCCTCTTGCCAAATTAAAAGTAATTTTAATTTTCTACCTTTACCGGGTATTACAATAGGTTTTTTTTATTTTTAATTTTTTTTTGAATTTTTTGTTTGTTTGTTTTGCCTTTTTTCGGGATTTCGTTATATCTAAATAAACTTACGATACTTATCTGTTTTCATTCATTTATATTTATCGGTCGATTCTTTTTCTTATATCTATATCTGTCCGGTTGAGATTCTAAATTTGTGTGTTTTGGAGGGCAGTTATGTTAGCTCCCGCTAAATTTCGCGGTTGTTTATATATATTTTTAAAAACACACAACTGTATGAAGGACAAAGCGCATTCCGCGTATTTGGACATGCGCACCAACAACCAGTGAGATCCTTGTCAATCGCCTAGAGAAAAAGGCGTGTTAATTTCGTTCTCCAACTATTTCAAATATCTACACCTGAAAGTGCTCGATTTTTGTGTACTGAAGCATAGAACTAGAAACTTCAACCCTTCAGCTACGTGGTGACATCATTAGATCCATCAGGGGCCCCTTGGAAGTGGAGAATTTGGCTGCAAAAGAGGTGAGTGCATTTGTCTCTGATTACCGTTGTGTGCCAACAATATTTTACCTATGGACATTTTGATTATTTCGTAATTCATATCAATATTTATGTTGGTTCGCGATTTCATTAATTAAAATATTTACAGTCCATTGCCTTTAACGTTTTTCTAACCGTGGACTAACAGCCGGTATCATATGTGTATGTCCTTCTAATGTCATTTGACAATCATGCTGTCTTACTTAATAAGGTCACTTAGTTTAATTAATAAATTTGTCCTACATACGGTTCATATCATTATCTTTGAGACAACTTTTTTTCGTTGGCCTATGCTATTTGTTATACAGCTGATACCTGTCAAAAAGTTATCTCAAAGATTATGATATGGAGTTTAATATAAAAGAAGAATAGAAACCAACAAAAAATTTGTGACACTTCGATTACCGATTTTCTTTGATTGCGATGGATTAGGATGACCAGATTACGGTTTATTAGGTTGCCCAGAGTGCGGAAAAAAAGATTTTGAAAAATTTCCCTAAAAAAATTTGAAGACCAAACACTCACGCGCCACTCAATGTTTATGGTCGCATACACTAATCCTAACTCGATTTCCGACGATTATGGATAATGGTTACCCCCTGGACATAAACCTAACAAATTTTACTATATTTATTAACAACTAGGTAGGTTAGGTTTGGTTAGGTTGGGTTAGGTTAGGTTGGGTTAAGTTGGGTTAGGTTGGGTTAGGTTGGGTTAGGTTGGGTTAGGTTGAGTTAGGTTGGGTTAGGTTGGGTTAGGTTAGGTTGGGTTAGGTTGCGTTAGGTTGCGTTAGGTTGGGTTAGGTTGGGTTGGGTTGGGTTAGGTTGGGATAGGTTGGGTTAGGTTGGGTTAGGTTGGGTTAGGTTGGGTTAGGTTGGGTTAGGTTGGGTTAGGTGGGTTAGGTTGGGTTAGGTTGGGTTGGGTTAGGTTGGGATAGGTTGGGTTAGGTTGGGTTAGGTTGGGTTAGGTTGGGTTAGGTTGGGTTAGGTTGGGTTAGGTTGGGTTAGGTTGGGTTAGGTTGGGTTAGGTTGGGTTAGGTTGGGTTAGGTTGGGTTAGGTTGGGTTAGGTTGGGTTAGGTTGGGTTAGGTTGGGTTAGGTTGGGTTAGGTTGGGTTAGGTTGGGTTAGGTTGGGTTAGGTTGGGTTAGGTTGGGTTAGGTTGGGTTAGGTTGGGTTAGGTTGGGTTAGGTTGGGTTAGGTTGGGTTAGGTTGGGTTAGGTTGGGTTAGGTTGGGTTAGGTTGGGTTAGGTTGGGTTAGGTTGGGTTAGGTTGGGTTAGGTTGGGTTAGGTTGGGTTAGGTTGGGTTAGGTTGGGTTAGGTTGGGTTAGGTTGGGTTAGGTTGGGTTAGGTTGGGTTAGGTTGGGTTAGGTTGGGTTAGGTGAGTTAGGTTGGTTCAGTTTGATTATGTTCGGTTAGGTTCCGCTAGGATTGTTTAGGTTAGGTTTTGCTATATTCGGTTAGGTTCGGTTTAGTTTAACCAAATCGAACCGAACCAAACCGAATCTAACGGTTCGGTTTGGTTTGGTTTGGTTGGTTCCACTCGGTTCGGTTCGGTTTGGTTCGGGTAGGTTTGGTTCAGTTTGATTTTGTTTGGTTAGGTTCGGCTAGGTTTAATTTGTTTTGGTTAGGTTCAGCCAGATTCGGCCTGGTTTGGTTCGGTTCGTTTCGAATCGGTTCGGTTAGGTTCAGTTTTCTTCGGCTAGGTTTGGTTCAGTTTGATTATGTTCGGTTAGGTTCCGCTAGGTTCAGTTTGTTTCGGTTAGGTTTAGCTACATTCAGTTAGGTACGGTTTAGTTTAACCAAATCGAACCGAACCAAACCGAACCGTTAGATTCGGTTTGATTTGGTTCATTTCGATACGGATCGGTTCAGTTTGGTTTTGTTCGGTTAGACCTTCGATAAATTAAAAAAAAGTAAATAATTATTAATTTTTAGTGTTTTAAGGAATAAAAATTGATATAATGTTCAATTAAACTAATTTTTAATTGTAAAAATGTAGGAATCATAATTTTCTTGATTTTGTTATGAATTTCATGCTTTTTTAAAAATTGTGCATTTTCATAAAAGGACCAAAAAAACTGACCCGATTTCGATCAGTGACCTTAGTTATTTCAAGTTTTTGTTAACAGCTGATAGACGTCAGGGACCGTTTTGTTTCAGTTTGAAATGAGAAAATGCTTCTTTTGTAGCAATTTGTAAGGGTTTTAATGGGGTTTTAAGAATTTTTCAATTTCAATTTTTTTAACAAAATCAACGATTTTCCGCAATTTTTTTTTTAGAAATCACTATAAAATGGTCTAAAATTATCATTTTTCAAAAAACTTCGTAGTTTTAAGAAAGGTGGTAAAACGTACCAGACCCCTGAAATGTGTTGCAGTCTAGGACAACTGGGCGCCGCCAACTCGGCGCCACCAACTGGGCGGCAGGCCAACTGGGCGCCGGGCCAACTGGACGCCGAGCCAACTGGGCGCCGGACTAAAATATTTTTTCTTGATAAAATGTGCAGATGAAAAACAAACTTAAAAAAATTAAAATGGCGGATCCAAAATGGCGGACTTTCTTATTTATGCATCGATATGTATCGAATATGGAACTTGGCGGTGTTTCAAGTCGCAGAACACTAGACCTACCAAATTTCAACACTCGACTTAATAGATGTTGAAATTTTTGTATAAATAACATATTTATTTTGTTTTTTATCTGCACATTTTATCAAAGAAAAAATAGTCCGGCGCTGAGTTGGCCCGGCGCCCATTAGGCGGCCTAGTTGTCCCATTCCGAATTGAAATTTTTAGTTCCGAAATTTTATCTGACTCGAGCATAACTTGTAGTCCACCCAAGAAGAGAAGAGTTGAAGAAGACCCTTGTTCAAAGAAAGAAAATATTTTACCTGGAAGGTATAACATTTGTAAAGTTCTAAGATGAAAACAATAATTTTAATACATCCACTGCACTTAGCATGCTTAGAAATTCTTTTTACTCTTTTTTTTTACTGAAGAGAATTTTGAAAACACAGTATACACAAGTAAGTATTCATGAATTATTTATTATTCAAACGAAAATTGTTGATAAAAAAATTCTAATGGAATTCAAAATTTCTACTTCCACTGCCCTTTTTTATCCAAGACAAGCAAATAGAATATTTTTGCGATGTTGCATGTGTCCGGACTCACCAAACCGAAATTCTATTTTCATCCCTATCTTGCTCATTAAATTCTTACTTGTATTTGGTCAATTGCGATAAAAGCTTGATATAATGGCAATTTAGGCCCATGCCGGGTCTACCCGTAGGGTATAGAAGTCAATGGGTGTTAGGTATTTCAGTAGATATTGTAAATAGCAGATCATTCTTTGAAATAAATAACCTACATAAAAATTTTTAAATGTTTTTATTATGACAAATCTCAACGAATCCAGAAAAAGGATACTGACATAGATCATTTTGTACCAAAGTTATAGCTTTTTGGTTTAGCCTAGTTATAAAATTAGAGCCCTTATAAGACAAATGTGGTGGCCACCCATAAAAATACAGAGGTGTAAAACTAAAATGCAATCAAGCAAAGTAAGGTCACGTTTAGAAAACTTATTTCTTAAATATCTTTTAAACTAAGTCAAAACTTAAAATGCGGGTTTCAGCAACTTAATAAATAAATATTACTTAATAAACCCAAGTAAAAATATTCATATGTTTGTATCTAAATTTTTAAAGAAATTTAAGTTTTTAGGTTTGATATCTTTTAAAAATTTCCTCTTTCGAAAAAATACAAACTCAAACAAAAAGCCAAGATTTGCATTTTTTAGGCTTCTCTTAATAAGCTAAATAAATAATAAGATCAGGTTTAGTTACTCATTAGGAGTAATTAATTTTTTAATAAACAGTGACATTTTTATTGCCTCCCAGTGGGGAAGTGACACAGAGGTACAGGCGAGCGGTCCAAATTATGCAAAATTGTTCAGGGAATATGAATATGGTATAATTTGTGTGTGTTAATCATAGTGTTTTATCCAAAAATGCAATTTTTCCAGTTGGAAGATGTGATTACTGCCCCCTACTACAGAGCTACAGATACAAAAACATTTTAGGTGAACGCGCAAGACACGATTTTATGATAACAATTTTGTTCTCAAAGTCGTAGCGATAGTAGTTTCGGAGATAAATCCGGTGGTCAGCCTTATTGGACCACCCTGTATATATATATATATATATATATATATATATATATATATATATATATATATATATAATAATCCGAACAGAAAGTTGGCAGAACCCGTTCGGTTTATCAAAACTTTCGGATTATAGAATTCAAAATAAATAATATGTTTAATCCGAACACGTTCAGTTTATAGATACATTTCTTAGCCGTACAAATACATTTTTATCACACAAAGTTCACGTACTCAATGGCTATATAAACATTTAATTATGTTATACAGAAATACATACATTTATACACACTATAACGTATGTATTTCAAAGTGAAAACAAACTTCTAAGGAAGAGGAACACCTTACAATACATTACATACGTACAGTACATATCATTATTTTTGAGATAACTTTTTACAACTTTTTTTCGTTGGATTATGGTATTTGTTATGGTAAACAACTGAAAACTGTCAAAAAGTTATCTCAAAAATTATGATATGGAGTTTATGTATGTACTATAGAAAATAAGTACAGGCATATTGCAAATACATACGAAAAATACCTACAGTATGTATATGTAGTTCGGATGGCAGAATTCAAGGTGTTCAGATTATGGATATCATTTTACGAAATTGGGGCGTTCGGATTAAGGGGGGTTCGGACTATCCATACATTACTGTATATATATATATATATATATATATATATATATCTATATATATATATATATATATATATATATATATATATATATATATATATATATGTATATATATATATATATATATATATATATATATATATATATATTTGACTTTTCTTTTTTCTTGAACCATATATTTTTTATTTTTAGTTTTGTTGGTTTCTTGGGGATGTGGTTCTAATAAAACTAGTAAATATGGATTCACATTTATTGAAGTTTCGGTCCAAAGACCTTCTTCAGAAACTCAAAAGAAAGGAAACAACGCTTTTGGATATTTGTTTTCTGAGCAATTATTTTTTAGAGAAAAAATATAAATTAAACTAAATAATTAAAACACAAATAAAAAATAAAAATTACTCACCATTGACTCACATTTTCACACTACATTATGTCAAAATCAGTTTTAAAAAGACAGTCTTTGTACACGAAAAACACTTTAAAAATTAAATACAAACAAATAACACGCATACGAAGACTCTTAGTGCCTCTTTTCCGCACGCGATTGCAGATGGCCAAACGACGCGATAGCGGAGTTTGGCCAGCAATCAAGTGCGGAAAAGACACTTTACGCACGAGTTAGGTACACTATTTTTTCTATAAGCGTGAGGAAAAAACTAAAAATTAATCAGAAAATTATTTATATTCAAAACGTTTTAATCAAATCAATTATTATTATTCACATTCTAGCGGCTTCTAGAACTGACTGGGGTAGATCTTCGTCCGAAGAATCCATTGAAAATCTGATTTTTTTGTTTGAAAAATTCAAAAGACGCTTGTATCTGCAAAATTGGCTTTGTTTTGACAGTTTGTTTGTACTTTGTTGCTATGGTGATTTAAGATGCCAAATCTAAAACCACTAGTGTTCATTGTTGTTTGACATTGACAATGACGATATTTATACCGGGGAGGTTTAAAACTTATAATTTGAACCTATTTTACTGAAAACTTTATTTTATCGAAAATATTGAAAATATAGCAGAATTTTAGTCAATTTGAATATTTTTAGGATATTTCGTGTGCTAGGAAAGATACAAATGTATTTTGAACGGTCTAAATGTTATAGAACACCTCAAAATCGTAACAAAATTACTTTTCCGCACTAGTGCGGAAAAAATATTTTTCCGCACTAGTGCGGAAAAGTGGCACTTTCCACACTAAAATGCGTGCGGAATAGTGGACTTTTCCGCACGCTTATAGAAAAAAATATTTTCATTTTAATTTTTGTTTAAACAGCCAATGTGTGTGTGTGTGAGCGCTGTGTTGTAGAAGGTATATTGATAAGTTTTTTTGTTCTATCTTATGATTTTACTTTTTTCGTTTTTGTTATGTATGTTTTTAAGCAATAATATATATTATGTTTTGGTGGGTTTGAGTTTGGTTAGAAAGAGTGTTATTTTTTTGGTAATAAGTTAAAATATATTGGATTTAATTGTTTTATGTCAGTCCGTGAGTTGATATAATTGTCACTTTTTTGTATTTCAATCATTTCCAAAAACTCTCGTTTTTTTTGGTGGCATTCAGTTTTTGGGATTGTAGTGGAAATAAAAGCACTAAAAACCTCAAAATTAGTCCCTCAATGCAAAAGATGTCAATCTTATGGATACACGCAAAAATATTGCGCTAAAGAACCACGTTGCGTAAAATGCACGGGGAAACATCTTACTATAGAATGCCCCAAACCTAAAGAATCTGAGCCAAAATGCATCCACTGTGGAGGCAAGCATCATGCTAACTACAGAGGATGCCTAGTTGCTAAAGAAATACAAAAATTGAAAAATAAACCTAAGAAACCGAATCTCACACCAAACGGGAGTACAAATAGACAAACCCAACAGACAAGAAACACAGTCACACAAAACTCTGTGACAAGGACATACAGCCAAGTAGCAGCAACAGCTACTATACCTGATATTAATATCAGTAGTCAAAATACTATGGAACAAACACTACAATTAATTTTGGAGAAACTGAACAAACTTGATGACTTGATGAGCGATTAACTAAACTAGAAAGTAGCAATAACGGAGCTACCAATATGCCTCAAAATGGTCAGTAATCTTAGAATTCTAGCTTGGAATGCAAGTTATTCTAGACATAGAAAAAATTGACGTCTGTCTTGTGTCAGAAACGCATTTCACTAACCAGTCTCACATTAAATTTAAGGGTTATAAAGTGTATCATACAACTCACCCTAGCAATACTGCACATGGGGGAAGTGCTGTAATAATTAAAGAAAATATATCACACTATGAGGAGATGGGATATAAAACCATAGAGATTCAAGCTACATTAGTAAGTGTAAAAACCAAAACATATACACTAGTCATAAGTGCTGTCTATATACCACCAAGGCACTTACTAAAGAAAAATCAATATCTTAATTTTCTCAGAAAATTAGGAAACCGTTTTATAATTGGAGGTGACTTTAATGCAAAAAATACCTACTGGGGATCTAGACTGACGAATTCTAAAGGAAAAGAACTTTTGCAAGCTATTAGTGAATGTCAATGTGAGCCAATATCAACTTATAGTAAAAAACATATCTTTAAGTTTTGTAGATATAGAAGAAAGTTTTGATTTACACTCAGATCATTCACCTATTATTCTAACTCTTAGTAAAAACATAATAAAGAAAGAAGCAAATATCTCACTAGTTAATAAACTGACTGACTGGATTAGTTTTAAACAGAGTCTGTCAGAAAAAATAAACCTATCTGTACCATTGCAAACGCCAGAACAAATCGATAAAGAAGTTGAATATTTTGTTACAAATATTCAACAAGCAGCTTGGGAAAACAGTCCAAAACCAAAGAGAATTTTTAAGGGAAAAAACTATCCAAAGGAAATTAGAGACCTTATATTGGAAAAAAGAAAACTAAGAAGAAAGTGGCAGCAAAGCCGTGATCCTCGGGTCAAAACAAATCTCAACAACATGACGCAGCGCATTAGGCGAGAAATTCTAGTAATAAAAAATGAATCTATTAACCATTTTCTTAATGAACTTACAGATGATAAAAATACCGACTATTCCTTTTGGAAAGCAACCAAAGATTTTAAAAGACCAATTATCCAAATTCCACCCATACGAAAATCTAACAACCAGTGTACAAGGAGTAACAAAGAAAAAGCAGATATTTTTGCAAGTCATTTAGAAAAAACATTTCAGCCCCACGAAACACCGGATGAAAACTTTCAATTAAATGAACCCCATCAAATCGAAGACCATATTAAGCTTACATCACCAAAAGAAATATTAACAGAAATCAAAAATATTAATTCGAAAAAAGCCCCAGGGTATGATCTTATTAACGGGGTAGTCATAAAACAACTCCCCAGAAAATCTATCGTAAAACTATGCAACCTAATTAATGCGTCCTTTAGGCTTAGGTATGTACCTAAACTGTGGAAAGTTGCAGAAGTTATCATGATCCCAAAACCGGGAAAACCACTCCATGACGTGTCATCTTACAGGCCAATATCTTTGCTGCCAATTATATCCAAGCTCTATGAGAAATTATTGCTTAAAAGAATAAAACCAATCATAGAAAGACAAGAAATTATTCCATCTCATCAATTTGGTTTTCGAGACAAGCATTCCACGATAGATCAAGTACATAGAATTACTAATATAATAGAAAAAGCACTAGAAGAGGGAAAAGTTTGTTCTGCAGTTTTTCTAGAAGTAGCACAAGCATTTGACAAAGTGTGGCATGAAGGCCTTACTTTTAAACTAAAACGGTTTCTGCCAAAACAATATTCGGATATTTTGGAATCATACATATCTGATAGACATTTTAGAGTAAAACAGGAAGACTCATACTCAAATTTAAGAGAAATTCAAGCAGGCGTGCCCCAGGGTAGCTTACTAGGCCCTTATCTATACTTATTATTCACTTGCGATATCCCAAAGCCAGAAAATTGTCACTTAGCAACATTTGCAGATGATACTGGTTTATTGACGGTAGAAAAATCTATTGAAAAATGCATAGAAAAACTTCAGGATGCAGTCACCGAAGTTCAAAGTTGGACCACAAAGTGGCGAATAAAATTAAATGAAACCAAATCAATTCATGTTGATTTTACAAACAAAAATATAAATCACATACAAATAACAATTAACAACATTCTCGTACCATATTCAAATCAGGCAAAATATCTCGGTATAACACTTGATGCCAAATTGCGCTGGAAAGCACATGTTAAGAAAAAAAAAGAAGAACTTGAGATAAGGTATAGAAAAATGAACTGGCTAATTGGAAGGAAGTCCAATTTAACAATTCATAATAAGTTACTGCTTTATAGACAAATACTGAAACCAGTATGGACATATGGTATTCAACTATGGGGTTGTGCTAAAGAGAGTAACATTCTAGTTTTACAGAGATTTCAAAATAAAGTATTAAGAAACATTTTGAATGCACCTTGGTACGTTCGAAATAGTGACCTCCATCGAGATCTAAAAATCGAAACTGTAGCAGAGACTATAAAAAAGTACGCAAAAAGCCATGAAGATAGACTTCATCGGCATGTGAATGTGGAAGCAATTCAGCTTCTAGACAATACTATGCTAGTTCGAAGACTAAAAAGAGTGAAGCCGTTTGAGCTAGTAAACTAAGTGAATTATATAAAACAAAATAATGCTACAAACACAACACAATTGTGAGTTACAGACTAAACAAAGCGGGGAGAACTGTTGAGTGAACCCTAAGTTTAAATCTGACTTTTCTAGTAAATTAAGTTAAAACAAAATTGCTAATTAGTCTTACTGACTAGATTGTAATACAATAAACACAGTGTTTGACAAAAAAAAAATCAGTTTCTAATATCGCTACGCTCCAAATTTTGTAACGCCTTCAAAAATAAAATGAACAGCACCAAAGAACATAACAAAAAAGAAAACATTGTTATTAACAAAATGAAAAAAACACAATCTTTTCTCAAACAAAATAAAAATGTAAAAGTACTTGTACCGGACAAATCAAATAAAACTGTAATAATGTTAGAGCAGGATTATGACCAAAAAATTAACGACTTATTGGGCGACCTTTCAACATACCAAAAACTAAAAAATGACCCAACAAACATTTACCAAAAGAATAATAATGATCTAATAACAAAATTGGAATCAAAAATTTATATATCTCCAAACGATGCAAAAAGTTTAACTCGCAAGCCCCTAGAATTTACGGCCTACCAAAACTTCATAAAAAAAATATTCCATTAAGACCAATTGTCTCCTGTATACAATCTCCTTTCGAAAAATTATCAAAATACCTAAAAGATATCCTTCAAAATATTGTAAACAAAAATAGCTACTACATAAAAGATTCAACAGACTTTAAAAATAGAATTAAAAACATAAAATTACCTGATGACCACATATTAATATCTCTAGATGTAGTATCTCTATACACAAACATTCCAACAGAATTAATACAAAAAATAATTACAGAGAAATGGACAGACATAAAAAAATACACTGACATACCACTAGATGAATTTTTAGCAGCAATAAATCTAACATTAAATTCCACATATTTTTCCTACAACAAAAACTTTTACAAACAAATTAGCGGCTGCGCAATGGGTGCCTCAATATCAAGTGTCATAGCACAATTAGTTTTAGAACACCTAGAAGAAAATGTTATAAAAAACTTGGATTTCAAGATCCCCTTCTTGTTTCGGTACGTCGACGACTGCGCATGCGCTGTACCAAAAAACAAAAAAAAATATTTTAAATTGTTTTAATGCCTATCACAAAAAACTTCAATTTACAATAGAGACAGAAACCGATCAAAAGATTAACTTTTAAGACATGACCTTGCATAGACAAAACAACACAATAAAAACTGAGTGGTACACAAAGGAAACGTGGTCGTCCAGATATTTAAATTTTAAATCACAGCACCCTTTTACCCAAAAAAAATCTGTTATAATTGGTCTCGCAGACAGAGCGATACAGCTATCTGATCCAGATTTTCGAGAATCATCTATAAAAAAAGCAAAAAAAGCACTTGTCCTAAACAACTACCCTGAATCTTTAATTGATAAAACTTTTAAAAATAGAATCTATTTATTTTAAACTTCAACATAAAAACAGAACAACAAATACAAAAAATAATAAATATCTATCAATCCCATATGTACCAAGGCTATCAGAACAAATAAGCATTATTTTTAAACCATATAATATAACAACAGCATATAAAGGGTACAACTTATCTAAAAAAAAATTCAGTCAGTTAAAGTCTTCGGTCCCAAAGGAGAAAAAAAGCCACATTGTATATCAAATACCCTGTAAAAACTGCAACAATGTGTACATTGGACAAACATCACAATATCTCAAAAACCGATTAAATGGACACAAATACGACAAAAAAAATAAAACAGCCCTAACCAACCACAGTACGTCATTGAATCATACATTTGATTTTGAAAAAACAAAAATATTAAAAACTGAATGCCACCAAAAAAAAACGAGAGCTTTTGGAAATGATTGAAATACAAAAAAGTGACAATTGTATCAACTCACGGACTGACATAAAACAACTAAATCCAATATATTTTAACTTATTACCAAAAAAATAACACTCTTTCTAACCAAACTCAAACCCACCAAAACATAATATATATTATTGCTTAAAAACATACATAACAAAAACGAAAAAAGTAAAATCATAAGATAGAACAAAAAAACTTATCAATATACCTTCTACAACACAGCGCTCACACACACACATTGGCTGTTTAAACAAAAATTAAAATGAAAATATTTTATTAGCAAACTAAGAGTCTTCGTATGCGTGTTATTTGTTTGTATTTAATTTTTAAAGTGTTTTTCGTGTACAAAGTGTGACTGTCTTTTTAAAACTGATTTTGACATAATGTAGTGTGAAAATGTGAGTGAATGGTGAGTAATTTTTATTTTTTATTTGTGTCTTAATTATTTAGTTTAATTTATATTTTTTCTCTAAAAAATAATTGCTCAGAAAACAAATATCCAAAAGCGTTGTTTCCTTTCTTGTTAGTTTCTGAAGAAGGTCTTTGGACCGAAACGTCAATAAATGTGAATCCATATTTGCTAGTTTTATTAGAACCACATCCTCAAGAAACCAACAAAACTAAAAAAAAAAATACATATATATATATAATTAAAACTAAATTGTTTTGCAATTTATACATTTTTTTGTTATTAAAAAATGTCATCAATAATCCCCGGTTTTAATTGATTCGGATTATCGAGTCACCACTGTATTCTCATTTATTTTTAATAGCTTTCCTGCTGACAATAAGTGCTAGTTTATTTAATTAAATGTTATTTTGTGTTTTCAACTTACCGCCAATTTTGCGTCTGCGCTTTTCCACACAGGCGGCGAATTTGATTTGACAACACTGCTTGCGGACTCTCCGTTGTGCGTATTGCGGCTTAGAGCATGGATAGGGATCCTGTAGATGCGTAGTGGTTTCACTTCCGGAGAAACTAAAAGTTTATACATACGTACATAATTTAAGTTCATAAATAATAATAATAATAATATTTACAATAGCAAATATAAACATTTTTGAATCAATACTACTATATTCTTAAAAATTGGTTGATAACATATGGTTGGTATAGTAGGGGAGGCCGTGAATATTTTTTGAAACTTATTTTCTTAGTCAGTGTATATAAAAATGTATGTTCTGTTAATGATAATAATCAATATTTTTTCATTCTTATGATGATTTTCCGATGGGTTCAAAAGGTCAGTAAGTCACAGTTGGTTTTTATCTATTATTTATTATTTCATGGCATTTTGTCCTAGAGTTAGACATTATCCATGAGCTTAGTTTTGTTTTTAGTAATTTTATACTATTTATAGTGTTAAAATCTTTAGGCAGTTCTGCATGTATTTTAGGGCTTATAAATATAAAGGAACGTTGGGCTAGCGTAGTTTTTACTTTTGGCAAATAACCTGTTTGTTCTTTTAAACGGGTTTTATGTGAGTGTTCTATATTTGTCAGAGTATCTTTTTTCTTAAGCTGCCGTAAGACTATACACTGTAGAAATAACTGTCTGATATCAAGAATTTGACTTTCTCTATAAAGATCATCTGATGGGTAGTTTCTAATCTTGCCTAGGATTATTTTTAGAAGCCATTTTTGTATTATGTTCAGTGGTTCAAGGTATGCATCTAGAATGCCACCCCATGCAATTATGCCATAAGTTAGGTGTGGTTGAATAAGGGCGGCATAAAGAGTTTTTAGATAGCATACATCAAAATATTTTCTTAATTCTTTAAATTTGTTGATAAATGATCGGAGTTTGTTCGTGACATATTGTGTGTGCTTATCCCACTTAAGATGAGGGTCTATAATTACTCCTAGATATTTAATATTTGTTGTAGCTTTGATTTGTGCAGTACCGCTATTAACTTTGATGTTTAGCTCTTTGAATTTGGGTAATGAATCGGAATAGCAACCAAACGGCATAAAAAATGTTTTCTCGGTATTTATAGTGAGTTTTTGATTTGGGAACCATTGGAAAAGGCTTGCTAAATCGGATTCCACTTACTCTTTCAAAAGTTTCCATGAACTGCCTTTGTAAATGATCACAGAGTCATCAGCGAAACAAATTATATCGCCCTTTGACGAAGCGTGAAATAAGTTATTGATGTAAATGTTAAAAAGGAGCGGACCTAGTACTATCCCTTGAGGGACACCCATTTCAACTTGCATTTCTGAACTGACTCTGTATCGATTTCCACGGACTGGTATCTTTCTGATAGGTAGTTTTCGAAAAGCCTAAGTGGTAACCCACGGATTCCCAAGTTATTTAAATATATATATTTATCGGTTTCACAACGTTCTACGTCTTCCGATACCCAATCTCTACTCGTTTCTGTTTGCCCATAATTCATCATCTAGGCCTCTTATTCATATTTCACTGTCTATTCCTTCTCTCCAGCGTCTCCTTGGACTTTGGTTTCCATTGTAGTATTTGTTTAGGTAGTCTTTCATCATTCATTCTTTGTACATGTCCGTACCACACCAGTTGCTTTGTTCTTATATCATCCACTAAAGTGCGTTCCCCCACTGTCATAATTTCTCTTATTCTTTGATTTGTAACTCTTTCTCTTTTTGATTTCCCTGCTGCTCTTCTCCAATAGTCCATCTCCGTAGCGGAAAGCATTTTTTCTGTTCTATCCTTGATTGGCCATACTTCTGAGCCGTATGTAATAATACTTTTTACAATGGTGTTATATATAAGCTTTTTGTTATGTTTTGATATACTTTGGTCCCAAATTATTCCATTTAATAAAGTTATTGCTTTTCTTCCTTGTACGTTTCGATCTTTTATAGCTTTGTCTAGTATTCCGTCAGCAGTAATTTTTAGACCTAAGTATTTATACTCGTCACAGGACTGAATTCGCTGCCCGGTATTTAAGATTAGATCCTGTTTCATTCCACCGATACACATATACTCTGTCTTATTGAGATTAACCTCTAGTCCCCACTTATTGTACTCTTTTAGTTATTTAAACATTTTATCAATATTTCATGATCAACGGTGTCAAATGCTTTGGCCAAATCTAGGAAAACACACAATATTTTTTCTCCCTTGTCTAAAGATGCGTAAAGTGTTGTTACCAGTTTCGCCAAAGCATCCTCCGTCGAGACGCTCTCACTAAATCCGTATTGGCTAGGCGACAGAATTCGGTTTTTCTTCAAGTAATTTATTAGACGTGCCTTGATTACTTTTTCAAAAATCTTACTTATGGTATTCAACAATGATATTGGCCTATAATTATTTAGGTTAGAGTGTGATCCGATTTTATATAAGGGTTTTATTTTTGCTATTTTCAGTGATTTGGGAAAAGCACCCTGTTCGAAAGATTTGTTTATAAGAAAAACTAGTGGTTTACTTAAGGCATTGTAATTATCTTTGAAAATTTCGCTTTTGAGACCATCTTTTCCTAGGGATTTCGATGTTTTAAGTCTTAATATAATTTTTTTTTTATTTCAGGTGTGTTTGTAGGTCGAAGAAAGAAAGATTTGTGAGTTTTTTTTGATATTTTTTGTTCAGGAAATTTTATATTTGAGTTTGTTTTTATTTTTTCGGCCATTTTTCTACCTACATTTGTAAAATGGTTGACAAATAATTCCGCAATCTCTTTTTTATTGGAAGTTTTAGAAGATTCCGCTTCGATTATTTTTATTTCAATATGTTCCCGGTTTTGGTGAAGAACATTTTTTACATTTTTCCATAATTTACCTGGTGTATTTAAGTTTATATCCATTTTGATTTATGGTAATCGACGTAGGCTTTATCAATAAATTCATTCAGTTTATTCCTGTAGGTTTTAAATTCGTTGGCGAGAACTAAATTGTCGGGGTACTTTTTCATTTGTTTGTAGAGATTGTGTTTTGTTTTCATGCTTTTTAAGAGAGATTTTGTAATCCAGGGTTTTTTGTTTACGGTACTGCGTTTATATGTTTTTGTTGTCGTGCTTTCTGTGACATGATTTTGAAGGCAGGAAATCAAATTTTCCGTCGCTAGATCTAAGTTAGGGGCAGAATAGATGGAACGCCATGTTTCATTTCTAATAAAATTATTAAGCTTGTCCTTATTAACATATTTTTTATCATAGCAGGTATTTTCAAATATTTGGGATTTTGTATCCGTGTATTTAATATTTAGGAAAATCGGGTAATGGTCAGTTATTTTTTCTTTTAAAATAATGGGTATAATAGTGTTATTACCTTCGATTTTTTTTCGAACGTAAAAATATGTGATCTAAGCAACTATTACTATCTGGCCTTATGATCTCATTTATTGCTGATATAAAACCTAGTTCACTTAATGCATTTTTATAATTTTCAATTTCAACACTTAATTTCAACAGATCAATATTGATATCACCAACCCAGATACAGTAGTCAAACTTGTGGAAATTGTTCTTGTGATCTATTAGGAATTGCTCTAGATTTTATTGAATTGCATAACACAAGTTGAAGGGGATCGGTAGGTTGCAAGAATATTTATGTTTGAGTTCAAATAGGCTAATTTAAGATTTATAACACTAATATTATTGAATTTACTAATATCAAACTCATAGGTCATGCTTTATATAAATTACTGTTCCGTCATGACTATTTAGTTTACCTTCGTTGTACACTAAATTATAGCCTGGAATTTGTATTAAAGATAGGTCACGTATGATAAAAGTCTCGGTTAGTACTATTACGGAGATATCTCTATTTAACCCTTCTATGTACAGCTGTAGTTCTTTATGATGTAAAGATAAGCTTCTAATATTATTATGTAAGAGCAAAAATTGATTTTGATCTGGCTGTATTATAGTCTGGAAATCTAAGGAGGATTCTAAATTAACAGTTTCAAGTTTATCTTGCTGAAATTCTCTAATGTAGGTATCCATGATATTGCTTATTTTCAGAAAGATAAACTATTGCAAATTTCTTATTATAGACAGCTATTTCTTGTTTCGCAAAAACTTTATCGGTCACAGGGTTTTTTTTTAAATGCGTTAAAGTATTTTTACTTTTTTATCACCTAAAGAGTAAAAAAAACAAGAGGTAACAAACTTACTGCCTACAATAAATTATCTTAGCTATAATAAGTATATTATGATTTTATTTCATTAAAAAAAGTAAACCAAAATAATATAAATGAATTAAATATAAAAATGAAACAATTTTTTTATGATAATATATATAAGTTTACAGAGATTTTATTTTCTTGCGCTTCTTGTCGTTGGTGGACTGTAAATAAATTTGCCCGGCTTTCTTTTCTGTGTACCTAAGGAGGTTATTTCCACCACTTGTCCGCTTTTAATACTTGTGGTCTTCCTCTGGTATTGCTCTGAATTTTTTGTTTTATTTGGAATTTCTTTCTTCTGCTCTGTTTTCTCTTCTTTTTCACTTTCCTCTTCTTCACTTGAGGATGCCTCGTCTTCTATAACTTTCAGTTGTTCGGTTGTGAAAGAGTTACCATTTATGATCAATCTGTGTCCTCTAATTTTCGCGTCGTGATTTTGCTGCTTTGCTTCTTTCAGGTGAAATCTCAATATTTTGTGCTCCTCACGATCCTCAGATCCAAGGTCGTTAGCCAAAGACAGATTATGTTCTTTTAACTTCTTCAAATTCTCTACGTTCGTGAATAGGGTCTTTTTTTTTAATGAAATAAATTCTAGAATAATAGGAACATCTTCTGTTTTTCCGATGTTATAAAAATTATTGATGTTTTCTTCTTTAATATCTGTTTCAAGTATTTGATTCAGTGTTTGAAGAAGTTCTTGAAGGAGGTACTCTTGTTTTTATGGCTTAAAACCAAAAACAATGACATTATTTTTTCTGTTTTTTCTTTCAAGTTGTAGGCATCTTTTTTTCAACCCTATGATCTCTCCTCTCGCCTCTTCCAATTCCTTCTGTAGAGCCTCTGTCGACTGAGTATACTCCTTTTTGAGTTCTTCTGTTTGTTGATTGAGTGCTCCAATCAGGAATGTGAACAGCTGTTTTTGTTCTGGTGGCGACGCATCCATAGCACAGTTGGTGGAAAAATACTTCTGCGATGATTATTGAGCTGCACGAAAATCGACCTTATTGCCGTTATCTACTGTAGCTAGATTTTAGCCTTATTTGTCCTTAATTACATAAACGTGGATCTTGTAATTTTGTGTGTGTGTAATTTTGTGTGTGTGTAAAGGTAGAAAAAAAGACTTACTTTTTCTGATGTTTCTTCGTGTTTAGTTGAGGAGCTCATGGAACACGTCTTTTCGATCTTACACACACACAACTTTACTTATTTTCGACTTATTTTTTTAGTTCTAAATCTTTTACACTAAGAAGACATCATGAACATTATAAGAAAAGTACTTTGGCTCATCTCAAGTGGTGGAAAATATCCCTGACTGAAAATTTCCGGATCCAAAAAGTGGGCTGATTTCCGGATCCAAAAAGTGGCGTATAAACTGATTTTATCATACACTAGAGCTAAAAATACAACTGGCTGATTAACAAAGTTGGAAAATGCAGTTACCGGCGTATTCAAAATTGGAAAATCAGGATTTTATTTTCTTAGTTTTGAAATTTTTTTACATGTTAGATTATACTATAATGTTACGGAGAAAATTACTCTGGCTGTTATTTACTATCACGAAGGTCTGGTCAGAAAAGCTCTAAGCGTTAAAAACACCCTGCAGGTCAGGTAGTCAAACGACAGGGAGAAAAGTAGCACGTGCGTATTTAGGTAACAGTCACTTCCAGTTCAGTCACTTCCGACTACTTTTAACCGTTTTCGGAAACTTCTGGTTCTTTTTTAGAACCTTCCGGTTCACTTCAACTCACTTCCGGTTTACTTCAGGTGCACTTTCAGTAACTTCCAGTTAGTTTTCGGTCATTTTAAGTCACCTCCGATTCACTTAAAGTAACTTCCGGTAAAGTTTTGTTCACTTCTGTTCGTTTTTGTAAATTCTGGTCACTTCCGATGGTCTTCCCGTCATCGTTACAATTCAGTGTGACTCACTTCCAGTTCAGTTTCACTCACATGTCCGGTTACGTACAGTCACTTCTAGTCAGTTTTAGATCATGTCCAGCTCACTTTAAGCAGGTTTAGGTTAAGTTAGGTTAGGTTGGGTTAAGTTCAGTAATTTCCGGCCACTTAATTAATTTACGATTTACTTTCAGTCAATTCAAGTTTACTTTTAGTCACTTCCGGTTAGTTTTCAGTAATTTTAAGTCACTTCCGGTTCACTGTAAGTTACTTCCGGTAAATTTGTATTTACTTCCAGCCGCGTAATTTTCGGTACCTTTTAATGGTCTTTCCGTCACTTTCGGTTCAGTTTCACTTACTACTGGTCCCTTTAGGACACTTACGGGGACTTTTAAGACACTTCCGTTCACTTTTGTAAAAGCTATAAAAAAATTGTTTTTTTTTAACACTGTGAATCGCCAACGAAGCGTTAAAATAAGTCCTCATTTGTACGTGGGTCTAAGAAACATTAACATTAATCGAATGTGTCAAATTCACGGGCATCAGATAACTCTGGCAAATAACAGCCATCATGTCATAAACTTTCAGAGCTAAGAAAATAAGGGCACTCATTTTATATCGTTCTTCACATGCTTAGAGATTAGCCAGAATATTTTTTTTAGTCAACTTAAGTATTTATAGTTAACTAGTAGATACTAGTTTTATTACTAAGAAAATAAGTTCGTCGTATTCATATCTTTTTTTGCATTTTGCGCCTAAACCCATCGGAAAACCCCCCCTATTCATATAACAAATTTTGCTTAGAATTGATCAATGATCGATGTTTGCTGACTAAGAAAATAAGTTCCCAAAATCTTCACGGCCTCCCCTACTAGTATGTCCGTATTTGATTGACTAAAAACTTCTTTGTTCTGTGCCACTCCTTATGCAAAACTTGTGCTTCAGTGCATCCTATGGCTGGGTAGGCTCCGGTTCAAAAGAGCGATATTTAAAACGGCGACATTCAAAACAGCGGTCTCATTTGAGCGACATTTAAAAGAGCGACATATTAAAACAGCGACATGTTAAAACAGCGACATATCAAAAGGGCGACAGATTAAAAGAGCGACATATTAAAACAGCGATATTTAAAATAGCGACATTTAAAACAGCGACATATCAAAACAGCGATATTCAAAAGAGCGACATCTAGTAAAAACAGCGACATTAAAAAAAGCGTCTTAAAAAATAGCAACAGTTCGGCTAAGGGGTCTCTTTACTAACATATTAAAAAAAAAAACTTTCCTGACTTCTTTTTCCGGGATCCTAAAGGGTGTAGACCGAACCGAACCGATCCGAACCGAACCAAACCGAACCGAACCTAACCGAACCGAACATATACCCCTCGTGGTATTGAATCGGTTTGTTCTTTTGCGAAGAACTTTCCATTTTAACGTTGATTAAAAGTGACTGGCAGTGGCTTAATTTGACGATTTTTGATGTTTGAAATACAGGGTGTCGCAAGTCATAAGACGCTTTTTTTAAGTGTTGCTTAATATTGATTTTTGTATTGTCGATGTTTTAAATGTCACTGTTTTGATATGTCGTTCTTTTGAATGTCGCTATTTTGATATGTCGCTGTTTTTACTAGATGTCGCTCTTTTGAATATCGCTGTTTTGATATGTCGCCCCTTTGGATGTCGCCGTTTTGATATGTCGCTTTTTTGAATGTCGCTGTTTTAAATATCGTTCTTTTAAACCGGTGCCGGCTGGGTACTCCATCCATAGGTAAAATTTTCTTAACTTTTTAACTTTAACTTACTGTTTGGACTGCCAGGCGGCGACACTTTGGTTTGCAACTCCTGTTGTCTATCCACATATAGCCGGTCGTTTTTGTTTGTGAAGAACTCCGGCGCGGTCGTGGCAAAGAAAATATCATTTTTCGAAGCGATAAGTTGCAGTTTAGGCATGGTCATCGTATGGATGAGGTTTCCATTAACTATCAGTCGGATTTCCATGGTGTTTGGGGTAAAAGCAATGACGTACGGGAATGCGCATACTAAAAATAATAAATTTGTGAACTGGAGAAGCAACTTTAGATGATATGATGCTTAAAGAGTTGAGAGCAGGTAGTATCTACCTCATTTGAAATTACGCCAACTTTCTTAGGTGCGCCAAATTCATTTCTTTATATTTATTTCTTACCTATATCAGTAGGTACAGAATTCCAGTGAAAATCGAAGTTCAAGTTTGCAGCATTGTTGCTTGAAGCACTAGCGTTGTTTTCTGCCTCTCCCAACTTTTGAAAGTGACAGGTATCTTAAATACAAAAAAATAATTATAGCTGCTTGGAATTCTGGATGCGGATAACCACCCCTAAAATTGTGGTCCGTTATCTGAGAGAAAACCTTTGGAACGCCTTCTGTGAAAATAGTGCGCTTTCTCTTTTGGTTTGTTTTCTTTCATTAATTTTCGGAAATCTGTCTTAATCGATAATTCCTACACTCAAAATTACCATGAGGGTTGCTAGCTGGTGCTTTTTTTGTTTTTCCATTGTGAAAATTCCTTGATTTCTAGTCCTTGTAGAAGACTTAGTTTCTTACTGGGTGTACTAGAAAACTTTCTAATATTTACTTACGATTATAGCACAACATCAGTTGGATCTCCTGGTCTTCGTATAAATCCAGGGCCGTAACCAGGTGTGCTTTAGTTCCTTCCACCGTGTGTAAATGTTGTGCCTGCCCTGTCCTGCCGTTTACTATATCCCAATGGTTTTTGTAACCTTAAAAAAATTTAGAATTACTGCGATTGGCTGAATACCAACAAGATCAGTTGACAAGCTTGGTCGAGTTTAATATCCTGGAGACTAAGTGTTTCTGTATTATGATACCACATGCCACTTTTTATCGACCTATTGACAAATGTGACATCATTTAAACACACTCGTCAAACTAACATCAAATATGCAACAAACGTTGTCTCAAATTCTCTGAAATATTACAAACAGATATTTCTATTAGCTCAGTGGCCTAATTGGTAATTAAAAAAAAATCTATCTTTAATTTCACCCCCTCTCTTGTTTGGAATTTGAGTATACCTACCTATGCACACCAAGATATCTCCTTGTGATGGCGACATAGGGCTCCAGCCTGTGTCCAATATTGTCATTAAACCTGGTGTTTCGTTGAGATTTAGTTCCTAAAATTACAAATAAATATAATAGGGTGGTAAATACTTCAACGATATTATTTCGGTTACAAACTTTGACAGTTACACAATTATTTAGCTGTCAAAGTTGTTAACCGAAATGATAACCGATCCACGCTAAAAATTGACTCACTTGTGGTTATTTCTGCTACTATAATTTGGGAAGCTGCCCTGGGGTTTCGTAAAAATCCAGCGAATATTTATTTAAGTTCCCTGGTTGCAGTTACAAAAATCTTAACCTTTTGAGCGTAAGCGTTATAGTGTACATAGCTTTGATTACAAGCGTTTTATTAATGTATATTAAACACTTTATTTAAAGCAAGTAATTATATATTGATAAACTAAAATATAGTACATATTTCAAAGTATTGCAAGTCGTTATATTTATGCAATTCACATAAAAGTTAAATTTATAACATAAAAATCATATTTTTCATTAATATCTTTTTTTCCATAGTCTTTCAGTTCACATATATGTACAACGCTTTTATGAGCAACAGTTTGTGTTGTAAAACAAAACAATTTAAAGTCAATTTTCATAGTACACGAATTTAAGCAACAACTGCTAGATTAGAATTCAAAATAAAACTCTCACCATACTAACAGCCACAATGTCACCACTACTATTTAACACTACTTAGTTAGTTTATCTTTTACTGGACCATTTTTACTTTTTGCACATTAAGTCACTTTTATTATTTATTTACTTATTATCACTTTTTAGTTTGGATTCAAAACCAAGACCAACCACTAAGATGCTTCTTCTATCCAGATAGCCCTTTTATGCGAAATCTTAAAGTAGGGAGCAACTTCGAGGTTTCCTGCCTCGTGACTTTTTGCTGTTTTTAACACCATATAAGTTCATGCAGATTATCAAAGTTTGGCCTAGGGGTCTGTCTGCTCGTGTATTTTCGTTTTTAGCAACGCGTAAATCCATGAAAACCTAGGATTAAGAGTTTGCCTTGTTCAGTGGCGTATATAGAAAAATGTTAGCCCTCCCCCTTATATACGCCACTGGCCTTGTTTGTCTGTCCTAATTAAAATTAGCTAGGGTTGGCGCCTATTTTGTCTCGTGTTGTTTGTTGGCTTTAGATCCTTGATTTGGCGGACATTTCATCATCCAGCAAAGTTGATAAAAAGGCTAGAATCTAATCTTTTTTTATTTAATTTAAGCTCACAGTCGCTACAAGTTAGACGTTCTGGAGTGTTAGTTAGTGGTTAGTTGATCGAAGTCTACATATAGTATTGTTTGTGGTGTGATGGGTTGAATAGAATACCGTGAGTTTATGTTTATATCGTTCAATAGTTATTATTTAATTATTTTCAAAAATAATCATATTTTCTTTATATTTCATCCTCTAACGGAGTAAAATTATTATTTAAGTTGTCCATTTAGATTTTTTAATTTAAACCGTTAGCACTACAAATTCAAGTTTTTTATTATAGTTAATTATTATTTTTAAACATGGACAAATTTCGCAACATTTGTTTATATTTGTCAAAGCCCGCTTCCGAGAAATTTAATTAAGTTAAAGTCGATTTCTTCATTCATTTTGCTGAGGTTTCTTTTAGCTTTTTGAATTATTAATAGAAATAGGGTTCAACTTAAAGTTTTCCAAAGTATATTAATACGTTTCGGAACTAACTTAAAGTTTTTGAAAGTATTTATCTAGTATCGTCTTGTGATAATTAATTGATGTACTAGAGACCTAAAAGCTCTTTGACCTCCCACGCAATATCTCAGCAACACGATACAATATAAATTTTAAAATTGAACTCCTAATGCCAAAACTTTAATCTTGAAAGTTTTGTAATACCTTAACAAGAGTCTTATACTGGCAAAAAAAGTGTGCCTGGGTAATATTTAAAATGAAAATGTAAAGCTGGAGTCCCACAATCCGATATTAAGAAGTTTTTTCAACGCTTATTTGACACTGTTATGGTAGTAAGCGATACGTCTGCGCACTAGCGAAACGTCATTTCATAGTAGTAGTTAACCACTACCACTACCGTAAGCTACAGGCCTTTTCGTTTTGTTAATAGTATTTTTTTATGGTTTATTTTATATTTTTTTGTGTGAAATGATTAAATATCACTAGTTTTCAATATTCAAAACATTTTTGTGTAAAATAAAGCTAAAAATAAAGGTGAGGTTTTGATATTTTGACTTAAAAGTAGCAGTTTTAAGCCCTAAGAAGAGCGTCCCGTGGTAGTGGTAGTGTTTGTCAAACACTACCAAAACGGATGTCGAAGTTGTCATAATTTTAAGCATTCCAATAATTCCCTATTAAGTGCATGGTCACGTGGTAAATAGATTTTTATTTTGGCATTAAACGTTGTGCAGTTAATATCGGTTATAACGACATTGAACGGACCGCTTAATTTCGGTCGTTATAACCGGGCGTCGTTATAGAGAAAAAAGGTAAATAACTGGGTTATATATTTTTATTACGAAAAAGTAATTACCTATATATCTCTTCAAATTTTTATTAAAAACTATCTTTTTTAAAACAAAGATGTGATGTGCATATATATATGTAACTGCGTATATGTACAGGATGGGCCAAATTCGATGTTTTTTGCTGGTTTTAGGTATTTCTAGCCGAGATACACAAAAACGAGTGGACATATCCTGGGCTCGAATTTCGAGACGTCTTCAAATATCAAAACCGCTTCTTGATAAACGTCGTAGTTTTTTAGCTTCAAGGGGATTTTGAAAAGTCTGCATTTATGGAGGTGGCCTATAACTTTTTTATTTATGAAAATTTCATTTTGCTGTAAGATGCTTTTGTGCAGGTTTTTTTTTTATGGAAAACCCAACTGTCAAACTAAATTTTATGGGTCACCGTTAGTTTTTGAGATATTACAAAAATTTTAAATTTTCTTACGGAATGACTCATTTTTTGCTTCGAAATCTACGTCAAAATTTCTGTTTAACGATATGTCATAAATATCTTGAAAACTGCGTAACGAACTGTCATTTATGACATATCGTTAAACAGAAAATTTGACGTAGATTTCAAAACAAAAACAAAAAATGAGTCATTCCATAAGAAAATTTAAACTTTTTTTAATATCTCCAAAACGAAAATCGAGCCCAGGTCATGTCCACTCGTTTTTGTGTATCTCGGCTAGAAATACCTACAACCAGCAAAAACATCGAATTTGGCCTACCCTGTACATATAATGTTATGTGAGTATGTACATAATATGTACATATAAACATGTATGTAGGTACATACTTAATTTACATTTGTATACAAAATTATGAGCTTTCTCATCAAGTTTAAAAGCTTTTCGTTCAGCCATCGCGTTTAGTTTATACATATTCTTAGATTCAGCAGCTTAGATTATGTAAACACAAAGGCACACCACATCAATAGCTTTAATACAATAAAGGTGACAGACGTTTATAATAGACCAAATGCAAATTCGCATGAACCGGGGATTTATCGCATACAATAAAAGGGATTCCCCGAACTTCGGCACACAATGGCTACAGTTCATCGTTACATGCGATATCCCTCGCCGTTATAAGCGATTACTTGGACCAATTTAAGTTAAATTATTGGTCGCTATATATTACGTCGTTATATGCGATGTCGTTAAAAGCCAAACGTCTTCAATGCATTTAGCATAGAACTCGGTCGGGATCTTAATAATATGTCGTCGCTATAACCGATATGTCGTAATATCCGATATCGTTATAAACGATATTCATTGCATAGAGTTTTATTATTATGTGTTATTATTTTTACAGGCACTTTTTTATCAGAATTTTAAAATAAAAAGTTCCTACCGCTACCTTTTTGTGCTACTCGCGGTACAAATTTTATTTCAGAGCTCGTGACAACTTAAGTATAAGTCGTAGGATATAAATCCAATTTGAGTTTTACATCGAGTTTCACAATTTATAAAGTTTTATAATCAGTTTTCAATTGGGTATTGAAGGTATCCTATATCTCAGATTTCGTTTTTAATACCTGTTTAGATTTCCGGATTGAGTCAGAAACAGGGAATAAGACTGGTTAATACTTTTTAATGAAAAAAATGAGGGTTAATTTTGAAATTCAAGGCGAGCGAGCTTTTTTGTTGGAACAATATTATATCTTTTAATATGTAATGTTTTATAAAATGAAGCAGTATGTGAGTTCTTCAAAAACAGTTATAAATTCATATAAAATTTCTGGCCAGATAAACTTTTTGATTGATGTAGGATTAAAATAAGTTTAGCAACTATAGTAGGCTTTTTAGTCCCTCTCTATATGCATGCCTTCATGACTGTATAAGGTATAGTTTTACATATTTCTTATTTTACCATTTCTGAATCTCTGAGATTACATAGTAACTTGAAGAAAGATTGTAAAGTTATGTACTGAACAAAATTAAGGGGAAAATACATTTGCAATATAAAGTTTCGCATCCATTGTGTAGTAGTCCGGAGCCATAGCGTCAAAATTTGACCTCCGTGAGCTTTTTTATGTAGATTATGTAGACACTGCCTGATCTGTTAAAAAGACCTAAAATTGTCTCAATCAAAAAGTAAGGTTAGGGTGTGAAAATATTTTTTCAATTCTGAACGGTTCAGGCTAAATTAATGAAACTTGGCACGCACATCGGCCTTCACGTACGTATTCCTTAGCTGTTAAGTTTGTTGTTAATTTTTTTCACAAAAGCGAATTCATGGTGCTCGCTGTAATGAAAACCCGGTATTAGTGAAGCAGCGTTGCCACCCTCGACCCTGAGGTCTTCGGTAGAAGGCTTCGAGAAAAATCGGTAGATTTCGGTAGATTTTTTAATCATCTGTAACGTGTCATTTTTACGTTTAAGACAACGTTACATATTTGTTTATTTAGGTAAATAATCAAGGCTCTTTGATTCGTCTTTCTGTACACAAATATATAGTATTTTATAGAGCTAGGTTTGGAGGTTATATAGTGTCCAAAAAGTTACCTTATAAAGGAGACATTCCATCGAATTACTGTGGACACTACGCACATCGCATTATCTGGACATCGTAATTGGAATTTAAGATCACAGGCTTCGGGAAAAATCACATAAAAATTTTGATTGTTTTGTTTTTATCTGTGGAATTTTGTGATTCACTTGACGTTCATAAAGTTAAACAGCTGTTATGCTGGGGAATGGCGGCGTTGCCGCATCACAAATGGTTTCAGTAACAGGAAGGAAACATTTAGATGAACATTTCATTCCCTTACGTTTATTTCGAGGGATTGGGACAATCCGAACCTCATATCCTTCACGGATTAACTAGTTTTGATAGTGCAAAAACATATTTGGGTCGACCAGGAACAACCGAGGCTCCGCCACTTTGATATCTTTATTAATTTGATAGGGAAAGGATAAAATAAATACGAGTTATGCACTTTTGTAAATGGGAGATAAACGAGGGATAAAAACCAAGACTGGAAGAATAAACGAAGTCGTGTGAGTTAGCATCTGAACACTCTTGTGCCGAGCTTCTTAGCAGTGGTTCAGTGTGTATTTTTGGGTTCAGGTTCAGAAACAACTTTATTACAGTAGAAATGTTTTACAAGAATGGCGTCAAACCATATGAATCTTAGAGAAAACATATATAAAGAGCAAAGGAAACTTGTGACTGAAACTGTAGCTAAAATACAACTAAATTCTACACTTAGTATAGCTTTGCTCATGTGGGAATTGGTTGAGTGTTCGAATATTCCTGGGTTTGCTGCATGCCCTGATCTCCAGTAATTGATTTTACAGTTGATGGTTTCAATGCTGAGCTTCTTCTAGTCCGTCGGGTTATTCTTCTTCTATTGGATATGTTGGTGGGGGTCCGGTAGGCAAATGTTCGGTCAAATGTATGGAGGGTGTCTCGACGTCCTTGTTATAAAAATTTCAACCGTGGAAATAGATCCGACAACACCTCAATGTTTGTTTTACGTACTTCCTATCCCCTTGGTCGGTGCTGCCCCCTATATACCTGTATGGAACTATGCGGTATCTCCTCATTGGTTGCTTTGAAAACCCCGGGTTTTTCTTCCAGGCTTGCCACTGAATGTAGAGATTTATTTTTGGCGGAAAAGTTTTTTATAAATAGGTTATTTGAATTTCACCGGGAAGATTAGGTTGGTACTATTGCGTTTTACCGTCCCCACTCCCCACCAAATTTACAAAACGGTTTCCGGCCACTGCATTATTCTGGTATTCTCGACTAAGTGCTTTGTCTCTTTTTGCTAACAAATTTGGTTGGGTCGACAACAGGCTCTGGGATCGCCATTGTTTTTGGTTTGGCACTGCAGCGAACTGTAGGAGATATCCCAGAGGCTGTGAGGAGTGAGTCCGTCGTGTCCAGGCGTAATCTGGAGTGACGCTCGCACCCTTTTGAGGGGAATTTAAGTCGGCCCACGCCATTTTGTACGGGGAAGAGCATTGCCCGTCCATTCCACCGACATTTGGGGCTGGACGCTGGTGTGAAGCCAGGTGTAGCCAGTTGTACCCTGGGAAAGGGTTTTACGCTCGGGCAAGAATCCCACAGCCTTTTAAGACCAAAGTGCTGGCATAACATCATGTGCTAAACGAGCACGAGGGAAGGCGCGAGCAGAGCAGGAGACCCGAAAGCAGTGGTGAGACAACAGGACAACAGAATTCCAGGTTTACAAAATAAAACATACACAGAATAATCAAGGACCAAGGTAGGAGCAAGCCTTAACTATAATTTTTTCACTCATATATAAATTTTTAATATAATTTAGACGTGATCTTTTCATATATTTCATATATAAGTTTTCACAGTATAGTTTCAACATTTCTTGTAAACGCAAGATAAGGTATGACGTCATAACCCTGGTTTTGCGGCATATTTACTACATTGACTTGTTTTCCTTCATTTCATTTATTTAAGATAAATTTACAGTCATATTTAAAGTGCCTTGCTATTTTGGCCCTTGTTTACATCCATTTCATTTATTTTTTTTATGCTTCCGGCAATTTTATCTGATTTTACCACTAAAATAAACAAGATGAACTAATTTTTCTTGTGTTATTTGTACAACCCGATGACCAACTTTGCGGAGACAAAAGAGAGATGAGATTATATTTTTTTTTTTGCGGTTTCGTTACACATTTTTACCTCATGGGGTGGATCTCGGACCGGGTTGCTGTCTGTCTCATTCTACCCAGCGTAGAATGATGACAGCAGATATTTGGTCTAGGTCTCCCCTATGATGGAACGATTTTGGAAGTATATGTGTATTTTTTTTTTAACAATCATTCATATAATTGAGTCCTACGCTGCTGACTCGATGTAGGTACACTATGACCTGTTAAAGGAGTCCATCTACCTGTAAAGCGCTTCTAGTTTTGTCATCTTAATTCAATCTAATAGAATTTTATTCTGTTTATTTTTTTTTGGTTATTCTTAATTACACAAATACTCTGGAAGCCTCGGAAGTAAGTAGAATTTCATTGTTTGGCTGCAACGTTTGGGTTGAACTGTATTTTATTTAAGATCTTCTTTGTAAAACATTGATATTAAATAATGTGGCGCACTTAAAATTTTCTTATTTCTGAACCCCCCCTTCTCCACTGTATAAAAGTTACCGGGCATATCAATGTTTTACCTAGCTGGAAAATACAGTTCTGCTTCCAGGTATTTGTTTAATTATTCAGTGGGTTTCAGTGTCACAAAATGGCGGCGACGTCTTTAAGCTGCCACAAATGTCATACAAATTTTTTTAAGGCCACAAATTGGCGCCCACATTTTTTTTTTAACTTTTTTTAAGGCCACAAATTGGCGCCCAACGTGGTTTTTGGCTAGTTTTTTAACATCTGATGTAATTTTTTATTGTTTTTTTTGATTTGAAAAGAAAACGAAATTTTTTTTTTTTGAATTTTCTGAAAATTTTCTAAAACATAAAATTTTTGTGGTACAGCCAAAGCCAGGTTAAAGGCTTTCAGTGGCTGTGGGTGGTTTTGACACTCAATCATTTTTTTCATAAAAAACAAGATCATTGGTTTTTGGCAATAACATTTTTTAAGTATTTTTTTTAGTAATATTTGAACGTTGATTTGGAACTCGGTTTGTTGTTTTAGTAATCCTCTTAGTTTTTTATTAGCTTATCTTCACAAGTTTTTTCTTGGAAAATAAAAGATTCATTTTATTTATTAAGGAGTAATAAGTGGATAAAAAAAAAACATAGGAGTTTTTATTGAACGGAGTCCAATTCATGTTCTTAATTCTTTAAAGTTTTTTGTAGGAAAAACATGTTTTAATTTTTTTTTAAGAAAAATAAATACAACAATGTAAATTTGCTTCAATTTTATTTAATTTATAGGTGGATGGATTTCCGGACATGGTCTTTTTAGGTTTTAAATATATGACATAGGTAGTGTGTTTTTCTAACAATTTTTTTTTGCAGGTTCATTTATTTATATGTTATTATTTCCTGCTTGTGATAAGATAGAAATTGTTTCACCGATTATTTTTTAGTGCAGACAATTTATTTAGGTCAACAAGTTATTTTTTTTGGTGATTTTAATTTTTGTGGGATATCACCACTTGGTATTTGGAATATTTTTACAGGGTTTCACACAAATTTTTCTTGGCTAGGTTGTTTTAGGGTAAATATAGCTTAACAGCTGGTAGCTTTGTTTAGTTGAAAGTATTAATTAGTAATAAAGGAAAAGAAAATGAGTTTATTTTGCTTTGTCATTTTCTTTTCTTGTTTTTTTTGGTGGTAACTGTTGGATGACAATTAAGATCTTACGTCACTCAGTTAC
Organism: Aspidapion aeneum; assembly: GCA_963576565.1. Taxonomy (NCBI): domain Eukaryota; kingdom Metazoa; phylum Arthropoda; class Insecta; order Coleoptera; family Brentidae; genus Aspidapion; species Aspidapion aeneum. The sequence goes on from OY755040.1 coordinate 120,286,427, forward strand.
ATCGGGTCAGAGGAGGGTACTACTACTAGTGTCGGCTCGGGAGGTTAGGAAACACAAGGCTAAAACCCCTAGAGTGACACCTTGGCTGAAGATCAACGCCAGAGGTCCAGTTAACATTTTTTTTTGAGGTATTTTTTTTTGGAGCAGGTTTTTTTAGGTCTTTGGTTTAGTTGTCTAGTTGTGTTTCGTGACTGGTCAAATTTTTTTTGGTAGAAAATACAGCGTTGGGCTTTGGAGTGCATTTTTTAAAAATGACCTACGGGTATTTCTATCAATTAAAGTTTTCTGGTACACATTTATTTTTTTTCTGTATTTTTTTCTGCGTTCAGGTCATAGCTTGGTCATGGCCATTGGAGAGCAAACATTTATGTTTGAGCCTTGAGAAGTTTTGCCTGCTCGGATTGAATACAGAGAAGATGAATTTGAAGCCCAACTAGATATAATACCACAAAAGAAATGTTTAGCTGAGACAGATATAGATATAAGTTTTGATTTTTTTTTTAGTTCATTTGTAAAGTTCAGTAATTTTTTTTAAGTAATGTCATTTTGAGTCAGTGAATTTAAGAGAGACTTTCAACTAAATATAAATGCTAGTCGGTGGTAATTGGTAAAAATATTTCAAAATTTTACTTTTTTTTAAATAATTTAATCTTTCTCAAAAAGATTATTTTTTTTCTGTAAGCATAACTTCTCGAATTCTTGTTTTGGTCAAAACGGTTTGTATAGGGGTCGTAGTTTTAAAGGGTGACCAGACAGGTTATATTTTTTTTTGGGGGACCAAACAGGAATTTCTTGAGTTACAAAAAGGTGAACTTTTTTTTATCTTAGTTGATCAGGCAGGAATAAATAAATCTTTTTACTTCCGAATCATAATTTTAAATAACAAGATTTATTGGTTAAGTGTTTGGGTCTTATAGTAAAAAACGTTTTGTTTTTGGAGGGTACTGGTATGATATGAAATTATTTTAATTTCATGCCAAATGTTGTTTGACGGCAGATATGCTAGTGTTCAGTTTTTTTGTTAGTTTGCAGTTCAGGACAGTGGCGTGTACTTAAAGGGGCCTTACATCTGCGCCCATTGTAAAGCAACTTCCAACCTACTTGCTTAGCTTTTCACTTAATCTTCGTTTTGTTGCTTCTAAAATTAAAGCGTTATGTTGGTTAACGATGGATGGTGTTAGACTAAGAAAGTACCTAGGTATTTAGGGATGAAAACTTGGAAGTTGTGGACAATCGGGAAATAATTTTTTTTTATTTCATTTTTTTTAATTTTAAAATAGTTTCATACTGGTGACCTCAAATAATGAAGCAAATTTTTAAATTACAATACACTGTTGTGGAATAAATGGGAAAGTGTTCAGGTTAAACAATAAATTTAAGATGATTGATTTACAAAAAAACGATTTCAATCTAAGAATAAATTTAAAAACAATAGGTTTTCTTTGATGAGACTAAACAATGATGAGGGCATATACTTTTTTTTTTGTTATGCATAATATGATAGTAGTACCTTTTGTATTGCCATAATTAGGGGTTTTCCTCCCGCGAGCTGGGTGGAAATGGAAGAAATGTTTGGTTCGGAGTGTAGAAATCGAGGAACGAGGACTTCCTGCTAATCTTTTTAGGATTTCGCAACTTCGGTTTTCGCTAAATTAAAATACATCCAAATTTGGCCTACAGGCTGAATCTCGCATTTTCCAGGACCTTGCAGATTCGCGGAGAAAGACAAATTTTGTGATCTATTTAATTATGATCGGAACTAAAATAGTAACATGCACATGAGGGGACTAGATATATTTAGGTTAAAAAGTAGTAAGAACACTGATCTGAACAATTTTCCATAATAGTGTCCTATTTTTACAGGGTGCTTCAAAATATCTTCACCCTTTCTTTGAAATAAGATATTGTTTCGCCTGTGGGTGTTTAACTGTTTAAAAATATATAGGGTCCAGATGGGATTGGAATGGAAATCACAAGTTTTGGGTTTTATTGACATTATACTTAGGGAATAGGGGAAATGTCTAATAAAAAGTTTTTTGGTTTTAGGCCGAGTTTTGTTGAGATAACAAAAGTTTAATTGGGGCCGGGAGTTTTATTATGCTCTTTTAAAATTAATGTAATAGTTTTTGGTTCTTGATTTTGTTCTCTGGTTTTTACACAGGATTATTCCCAACTGTTTCATTTCAAAATATCATTTGTAGGTGATGGGGTCTCATTAGCCCTTGGACATTTGGTAGATTTGCTTTGACTGATAGTTGTGGAGTGGGCCCAACTTAATTTTATATCTCGTAAACACCAGGAAATAGGGATCTGAGAATGCATTAAGCAGTAAAATTTTTTTTGATTAGATGTTGTGTGTAAAGACACTTGAGTAGGCAGATTTAGTTTTACAACGTTCTTATAGGTGAACCTTGAAATTGTTTCCATATTTGTTTTTTTTGAAAGTGCACACAAGATAATTCTTTACGGAGTTGAGTGCAAAGGTTCTTCACATTATAGTGGTACAGTAAATAAGTACTAACGTTGCTTATTTCCTTTAGTAATAATTTTAAACAAATATACTAACTTCGTTTGTTTTTTTGTAACATAAATATTTTTTTAACTTTTCCTAAACTGATTGTTTTTTTGCAATTACGATTTTTATACCTTATGATTCTTAAGTAAATTTAATTTTCAAATTTTTTTTTGTATAGTAAATTAATTTTTCTAGCTCATTCACTTTTCACATTCACACAGTTTTGGGAGAGGAAAGGGAATTGACAACTGTTTTTTAAAGGAAAAGAACAAAAACTGTTGCATGACGACTCGAATAAGATTTTTCTGGTGTTGATTTTATAAAAAAAAAATTTTTTTAAGGTTCACTAATAGGAGCTGCAACCCCACTTAAACATTTTTAATTTTTTTTTTGAAAATATTTTTTTTAAGTATTTTTTTTTAATATTTTTTTTTAAAAGGGAGACTTGATTTTCTTGTTGGACATTTTTTCCTTGGTGCATAGTAGTACCTTGTCCCTACAATGGTTCTACCAGTTTATTTAAATATTTTTTTTTCTGAATTAAAATATAATTTTATTTCGAACCCTCACGTTTTAACAACCTATCATCATTTGTTTTAAAAAAATTTTTCTTCTCCCTACTCCAAACCACCTATCAGAGTGGAGTAATTTTTGAAAATTTTAGTGAGTCACTAATTAATTTTTTTTGACTATTGGACTACTGTGGTCGACACCAAAAAATTTTTTTTAATTTTTTTTTTGGACACCTTTCGGTACGATCCTAGGGTCTTCTTGACCATGGTTTGCATCAATTTAGTTAAAGTATTGGGAATTTCATTTTAACGATTATTAGAGAGTTGCAGTCCTACCAAGACGTTATTTGTGTAAATTTTTTATTACCATCGGTAATTTTTTTTAAAATTTTCTTTAAATTTTTTTTATTACACACAACATCCTTACTAGTCTAATTCGACGCAATTTCAGCGAGCGGTTTTTTTTTTTTAATTGAGCATATTTTACGATTTCTATAACATGAACATCTGTTCCGATGTTTATTGCGTTCACTTATATATTAAGGGATGATGTGACCTTAAGCAATGCATGTTTCGTGTAAACTCAGAGTAGGTAAGCAGGTTAAAGTGGGTTTTGATTCTTTCTTTTTAGAAAAATCATTGTATACGGCGATTTGGGTTTTTTTGAGGAGTTTATTAGTGGAGCCGTTCTGCAATAGCAGGAGTATACCCTAGCTTTAACTGTGTACAACAGCTTTGGGATTTTTGTTATAGGTAGTCTGTTGTACGTTCCATTTAGGGATAAATTTACCTATTCGGTTGCTGAGGTAAACAAACATCACTTAACTTTAATTTTAATCCAGTTCAGCTAGGATAAGCGCAATTATTTTTTTTTGGTTTTACTCACGCAGGAGTGGAACATAAGACCTAAACACTGCCAAAACTCTGGTCTCTCTTTTATTTTTTAAACTTTTTTATGGCTACTTGTTAATTCTAATTTAGGATTTAAGTAGTTATTTCTCTCTGCAAGGTTGGACGTCATAGTTGGTTGTACAAATACTTAATATAAATTATGATTACATTTTTAAATGCAAATAAATTTTATTTTCTTACTGCTCCGGTGTTTTTCGGTTTTGTTCGCGTCTGCCCGTATTTAAGTTTTATATTTTCTACATTTGTGAGAAAATTTATAGTGATTTTCACTGGTGAATTTAAAGTGAACTTTGTGTTTGTTATTGCGTGGTTTAGTTTTTATAATTGGGAGGTATAATTAACAGTTTTAATTAAAGTTTAAAGTTTGAATATAAAAGGCATCATGGCTATTTCTTTGAGTCGGTTGTCTGACATAAGGTACTTAGTCAAGGACGAATTAATCTATGAGTTAACATGGAGAGGCATAGCTATTGGATCGGTGGAAGAGATGAAACAACAGCTTATGTTGATCAAACAAAGAGAAAAGACTGATGCAAGTATGAGATACCCTCCGTATCCCTTTAAATTTGGCCAGGATGCTTTTAGCTGCATGAAGAAGCTAGATAGTCTAGTACCGCTGGTAGAGAAGTTCTCTGGTACGAGCAAAGGGGGAGAGTTTAGGAAAATCGCTGTAAGGTTGGAACATGTGTTAGCCAGGATAAATAACATGAATCCGTCAAACTTTGAAGAAAGTCAAACAAAAGGCATACTGGTTGCGGAAACCTTGAGTTTGATTGGGAGGTTGCAGAGCCAAGCAACAGATTTATTAAGAGTTGGCGTGACCTCAGATGATGATGAAGCATCTGAAACTCAATCAACGAGTCGAAGCTCAGACCACTCAACAAATGCTGGCAACACACCTAACCAGTCTCATTTCCCGCAACCACAGCTCTCGAGCACACAAAGAACAGCTCAACAGCCCACAAACCAACCGTCGGTCATTGCTCCAGTGCAAATGCAAGTGCTAACGAACCCAACTCAAGCACCAATACAGGCACCAGTCCCTATGCCGATTGAGAATTACGGTACATCAGCTTTTCATTATCAACAACCGTCTACCGTTCCTTTGAGTCTAGCTGCCCTCCAAAGTAGCATTGCACCAATTGCTCAGTCACGACCATTTTCATGTTCGTCACCAGTACCAATGTCAAGTGATCCTGGTACTTCATATCACGTTGCACCTGTACCTCCGCATAAGTGGAACTTAAAGTTTACAGGCGAGAGGGGTACAATCTCCGTCACCGCATTTTTCGAGAGAGTGGACGAGTTGAGTCAGGCTAGAGGAGTCAGCAAAAAGGTTTTACTGAATTCGGGCATTGATCTTTTTGAAAAGTCAGCTTATACTTTTTACAAAGATGTACGTAGAGAAGTCCATACATGGGAACAGCTGGAACAAAGGTTCATGGCAGAGTATCTTCCTTCTTCATATGGCGAGAAGCTATTGAAGGAAATTCAAAAACGTAAACAAGGCCCTGGAGAGTCTATAGGGACTTACATTGCTGTCATGAACACATACTTCCAAAGACTTGGCTGTCCTGTTTCTGAAGAGGCAAAATTAGCTATCGTCTTCAGAAATATCGCGGACATCTATAAGAAAGGGTTGATTGCTACTGAGGTCAATAGCCTATCACATTTAAAAGATTTGTGTCGTAGAATAGACCAGAGATATGGTTTAGAAGAGGAGAATTTTACTCCTAGAAGAAACCAATCTATTGAACCTGACTTAGCCTACGTTGGCGTAGAGAGCGATAATGACGATTTTCCAACAGGGATCGATACAATTCAGATATCAGGCGCCGGGACATCAAATCAACAGAATTTTAGTGTTCCTGATAATAGATTTAATAGAAATAGGCAACAGCCAGCAAGCAATTTCGCTGCTAGAGCTGATAGAGATAGACAGCAACCAGCTAGTGGTCAGTCTAGTGTAAATGACAGAGATGGACAACCACCACAAGGTGCTAGACCTGGTATGGCGAACAGGGACGTTGTTTGTTACAGATGCAACCAAACAGGGCACATGGCAATCGGGTGCGCATTACCTAGAGGCAAACAGTGCTATTCGTGTGGACAGGCAGGGGTTACAGTAAGAGAATGTCGTAATTGTAATCGTCAGGGAAACGGACCCAGGCGCTCGTAGGTGGTCGACCTTCGAGTCAGCCTGAACAAGCATCGACCGATAGGCTAACGTACGTTTTAGATTATGTGATAAGTCATGCTCGTAAAGATGAGAGGCCTTATTTAGAAGTGGATGTGCTCGGAAATAAGTTATTAGGTTTGTTGGATTCCGGGGCTTCACGTACCTTTTTAGGGAATCATGGTTGGTCAATCATCGAGAGGTTTGGTTTTTCACTTGATACGACAAAGAAGACGAGTTGTATTGTGGCAAATGGTCAAAGCACGAGTAGTATTGGGACAGTGCAGCTGCCTATGCGAGTTCAAGATAAATTTAGGTTAATAGAGGTCGTCGTCGTTCCTGAGTTGCCGCACACTCTGATTTTGGGATTAGATTTTTGGATTTCGATGGGGATAGTACCGAACTTAAGTACTAATGAGTGGCACTTTGCCGATAATAAAGATGTGATTTGTTCTTTAGAAACACCAGACCAACAAACTACTCTTTCGCCTTATGAATCAGAACGACTAGAGGAATTGGTCGTTAAATATAAGACTATTATGGGTGACTCACTAGGATGTACAGATAGGGTAGAGCATAAGATTACAACAGATGCAGCACCGATAAGACAACGTTCATATAAGGTCTCACCGGTCATTCAGAAACTTATTGATGACGAAATCGACGAAATGCTGAAAATGGATGTGATAGAACGTAGTAGTAGTTCATGGGCTTCACCAGTGGTAATGGTACAACAGAAAAACACAAAGAAATATCGTTTCTGTGTAGACTACCGCAAATTGAACTCAGTGACGGCGCGTGATAGTTATCCTTTACCACTCGTATCCGAGACTCTTGACAAATTGAAAGATGCTAAGTACTTGTCAACTTTAGATATTAAGAGTGCTTATTGGCAAGTACCAATGGAAGAATCATCGAAGCCACTAACAGCATTCATCTGTCGACGAGGTCTCTTCCAATTTAAGCGGCTACCATTTGGTCTTCATAATGCACCTGCAACTTGGCAGAGACTCATAGATAGCATCATAGGAAACGATTTAGACCCATACGTGTACGTATATCTCGATGACCTCGTAATTGTCACACAGAGATTTTCTGAACATCTTAGAATTCTTGAGGAAGTCCTACGAAGTCCTACGAAGATTGCAGAATGCAAAGATAACGGTAAGTTGGGAAAAATGCCAACTGTGTAGGCCAGAAATGACGTATTTAGGATTCGTAGTGGACCGTCGAGGCATCCGAGTTGACCCTAATAAAATTAGAGCCATGTTAGAGCTCCAGAGGCCAAGAACTGTCAGAGAAGTTCGTAGAGTTGTAGGTACAATATCCTGGTATAGACGTTTCATAGAGAATTTTTCAGCGATAATAGCTCCAATTACAGCTCTAACTAAGAAGAATCAAAAGTTCGATTGGACTCCAGACTGCGAAAGAGCATTTATTAAGATTAAGGAACTTTTAGTGACTGCACCGATTCTTACATGTCCAGATTATACCAAAGAATTTGTCATTCAAACAGACGCATCAGGATATGGAATAGGAGCATGTTTAACGCAGCCTTATCCTGAAGGAGACAAAGTCATATGCTATTTGAGTCGATCTTTGACTAAGCAAGAACGTGTTTACACGACCACCGAGCGAGAATGTTTGGCATTGGTTTGGGCGATAGAGAAGCTCCGGCCTTATATTGAGGGGATCTCATTTAAGGTCATAACAGATCATTTTAGTTTAAAATGGCTTCATAGCTTAAAAGAGCCCAGTGGAAGACTTGCTCGTTGGTCTGTAAAACTGCAGCAATATGATTTTGAGGTAATCCATCGGAAAGGGAAAGATTTAGTTGTCCCGGACATGTTGTCTCGTGCAGTACCTATGATTGATACAATTTCGCAGCCCAGAGATGTTTCAACAGCAATTAAAGATCGATGGTACCAAAAGATGGTAAAGAGGGTCGTAGAATCACCGTTAAAATTTATGAACTGGAGATACACTGATAATAAGTTGTATAAATATGTCAAACAAGAATACCCTCAACTTTCACCATCTAACGAATATTGGAAAGAGGTAGTCCCCAAAGATCATAGGCGTAGAATTATTGGAGAAGCTCACGATCCTCCTACCGCAGGACATATGGGTGTGTATAAAACCTTCCACAGACTGGCAGAAAAATATTATTGGCCAAAAATGCGCCAGGACGTGGCAACTTTTGTAAAGAAATGCTTTGTCTGTGCAGCTCATAAAGGTGATACACAAGGTGTATCTGATCAGATGATATCTCACCCAAAACCAACTCGTCCTTGGGAAATTATTTCGACTGATTTATGTGGACCTCTACCTCGTTCAACAAAGGGTAATTGCTGGATTCTCGTCGTTACGGACTATTTGAGTAAGTTTTCCTTAGTTTTTCCAATGCGAACAGCCCCTACTCAAGCTGTTGTTAAGCATCTTGAGGAGCAAGTATTTATGGTCTTCGGAGTACCCCGTTTGATACTTTGTGATAATGGCCCTCAGTACAAAAGTAATGAGTTTAAGCGTTTTGCTGAGAGTTATCAGGTTAAAATTCAGTATAATCCGTATTATCACCCCAGAGCAAATCCAACAGAAAGGACGAATCGCACGTTAAAAACCATGTTATGTTGCTATGTGAAAGACAACCACAGGAAGTGGGACGAACAAATACATAAACTTGCCTGCGCGATTCGTACTGCAACCCATGAGACAACCAGGATGTCTCCTTTCTTTGTTAATTTTGGTAGAAATATGTGTCTGTCAGGAAAAGATTACTCCAACCCAGTTTTGTTATCTGAAGAGAATGGTGTACAATCCGCAGCTGAAAGTAAGAACGAAGGTTTCCGGAAGCTCTATGCTGATGTTAAGAGAAGGTTAGAGGTGGCTGGAGAGAAAAACGTAGTTCAGTATAATTTGCGTACAAGGGTACCCAACTTTGCTGTGGGTCAGCGTGTTTGGAAGAAAAATTATGTTTTGTCAGATGCTGCGAAGTTTTTCTCGAAGAAGTTAGCACCGAAATTCGTTGGTCCTTATGTGATTAGGAATAAAATTTCTCCATGGATATTTGAGCTTCAGGAACCATCGGGTAAAGTACTGCCAGGGAGTTGGCATGCCAAAGACCTTAAGTCGGCAGCGGACCTCTCCGATTAACCTTTTAGGTTAATCGTCTTGAAGTTGGGGGGGGATTATGTAACGTGTCATTTTTACGTTTAAGACAACGTTACATATTTGTTTATTTAGGTAAATAATCAAGGCTCTTTGATTCGTCTTTCTGTACACAAATATATAGTATTTTATAGAGCTAGGTTTGGAGGTTATATAGTGTCCAAAAAGTTACCTTATAAAGGAGACATTCCATCGAATTACTGTGGACACTACGCACATCGCATTATCTGGACATCGTAATTGGAATTTAAGATCACAGGCTTCGGGAAAAATCACATAAAAATTTTGATTGTTTTGTTTTTATCTGTGGAATTTTGTGATTCACTTGACGTTCATAAAGTTAAACAGCTGTTATGCTGGGGAATGGCGGCGTTGCCGCATCACAAATGGTTTCAGTAACAGGAAGGAAACATTTAGATGAACATTTCATTCCCTTACGTTTATTTCGAGGGATTGGGACAATCCGAACCTCATATCCTTCACGGATTAACTAGTTTTGATAGTGCAAAAACATATTTGGGTCGACCAGGAACAACCGAGGCTCCGCCACTTTGATATCTTTATTAATTTGATAGGGAAAGGATAAAATAAATACGAGTTATGCACTTTTGTAAATGGGAGATAAACGAGGGATAAAAACCAAGACTGGAAGAATAAACGAAGTCGTGTGAGTTAGCATCTGAACACTCTTGTGCCGAGCTTCTTAGCAGTGGTTCAGTGTGTATTTTTGGGTTCAGGTTCAGAAACAACTTTATTACAGTAGAAATGTTTTACAAGAATGGCGTCAAACCATATGAATCTTAGAGAAAACATATATAAAGAGCAAAGGAAACTTGTGACTGAAACTGTAGCTAAAATACAACTAAATTCTACACTTAGTATAGCTTTGCTCATGTGGGAATTGGTTGAGTGTTCGAATATTCCTGGGTTTGCTGCATGCCCTGATCTCCAGTAATTGATTTTACAGTTGATGGTTTCAATGCTGAGCTTCTTCTAGTCCGTCGGGTTATTCTTCTTCTATTGGATATGTTGGTGGGGGTCCGGTAGGCAAATGTTCGGTCAAATGTATGGAGGGTGTCTCGACGTCCTTGTTATAAAAATTTCAACCGTGGAAATAGATCCGACAACACCTCAATGTTTGTTTTACGTACTTCCTATCCCCTTGGTCGGTGCTGCCCCCTATATACCTGTATGGAACTATGCGGTATCTCCTCATTGGTTGCTTTGAAAACCCCGGGTTTTTCTTCCAGGCTTGCCACTGAATGTAGAGATTTATTTTTGGCGGAAAAGTTTTTTATAAATAGGTTATTTGAATTTCACCGGGAAGATTAGGTTGGTACTATTGCGTTTTACCGTCCCCACTCCCCACCAAATTTACAAAACGGTTTCCGGCCACTGCATTATTCTGGTATTCTCGACTAAGTGCTTTGTCTCTTTTTGCTAACAAATTTGGTTGGGTCGACAACAGGCTCTGGGATCGCCATTGTTTTTGGTTTGGCACTGCAGCGAACTGTAGGAGATATCCCAGAGGCTGTGAGGAGTGAGTCCGTCGTGTCCAGGCGTAATCTGGAGTGACGCTCGCACCCTTTTGAGGGGAATTTAAGTCGGCCCACGCCATTTTGTACGGGGAAGAGCATTGCCCGTCCATTCCACCGACATTTGGGGCTGGACGCTGGTGTGAAGCCAGGTGTAGCCAGTTGTACCCTGGGAAAGGGTTTTACGCTCGGGCAAGAATCCCACAGCCTTTTAAGACCAAAGTGCTGGCATAACATCATGTGCTAAACGAGCACGAGGGAAGGCGCGAGCAGAGCAGGAGACCCGAAAGCAGTGGTGAGACAACAGGACAACAGAATTCCAGGTTTACAAAATAAAACATACACAGAATAATCAAGGACCAAGGTAGGAGCAAGCCTTAACTATAATTTTTTCACTCATATATAAATTTTTAATATAATTTAGACGTGATCTTTTCATATATTTCATATATAAGTTTTCACAGTATAGTTTCAACATTTCTTGTAAACGCAAGATAAGGTATGACGTCATAACCCTGGTTTTGCGGCATATTTACTACATTGACTTGTTTTCCTTCATTTCATTTATTTAAGATAAATTTACAGTCATATTTAAAGTGCCTTGCTATTTTGGCCCTTGTTTACATCCATTTCATTTATTTTTTTTATGCTTCCGGCAATTTTATCTGATTTTACCACTAAAATAAACAAGATGAACTAATTTTTCTTGTGTTATTTGTACAACCCGATGACCAACTTTGCGGAGACAAAAGAGAGATGAGATTATATTTTTTTTTTTGCGGTTTCGTTACACATTTTTACCTCATGGGGTGGATCTCGGACCGGGTTGCTGTCTGTCTCATTCTACCCAGCGTAGAATGATGACAGCAGATATTTGGTCTAGGTCTCCCCTATGATGGAACGATTTTGGAAGTATATGTGTATTTTTTTTTTAACAATCATTCATATAATTGAGTCCTACGCTGCTGACTCGATGTAGGTACACTATGACCTGTTAAAGGAGTCCATCTACCTGTAAAGCGCTTCTAGTTTTGTCATCTTAATTCAATCTAATAGAATTTTATTCTGTTTATTTTTTTTTGGTTATTCTTAATTACACAAATACTCTGGAAGCCTCGGAAGTAAGTAGAATTTCATTGTTTGGCTGCAACGTTTGGGTTGAACTGTATTTTATTTAAGATCTTCTTTGTAAAACATTGATATTAAATAATGTGGCGCACTTAAAATTTTCTTATTTCTGAACCCCCCCTTCTCCACTGTATAAAAGTTACCGGGCATATCAATGTTTTACCTAGCTGGAAAATACAGTTCTGCTTCCAGGTATTTGTTTAATTATTCAGTGGGTTTCAGTGTCACAAAATGGCGGCGACGTCTTTAAGCTGCCACAAATGTCATACAAATTTTTTTAAGGCCACAAATTGGCGCCCACATTTTTTTTTTAACTTTTTTTAAGGCCACACATCTTAGCAAGCAGTGCTGCAGAACTATCGATAGAATCGTGTGAGCAGTAATTTTCTGGGAATCATTCAATTTACTGGCAAGTCACGGTTATTAAATAAACCGGTTGTCTGGTAACTCGGTGTCATGACGGCCCTGACGTCAGAGCTACGTCATAGTTTTCCTAGGAAACAGCAGTCAATCGCTGTTTATAGGGTAATTTTGTCTTTTGCCAGGAAACTTTGTACATTTTGGGTCTTGTCGTCTTGTAATTCGTGTTTATACCTGTTCCGCGCTTCCTATAAATGTTTTAAAGACTAACTAAAAGAGATTTTAGAAAAAGATGGTTTAGTTTGGTTTAGCACAAAAGCATCACAATAAGTTCCCTCAACATGCATTCATATGCCATGCCATCTTGGGTGCAAAGCCTTTCGTTTGGAGGCTTAACTGAGCCTTTACCATCATGGAAAGAAAATGTTAACAAAATGGACAAATGGTTCATAAAATTGCATGGTGCCAATTTTAAATTTAAAACAAATATTTCTATTCCATATAAGTTCGTAAATTTATTTGCAAAACAAAGAGTGATGATAAGAATCAAATATATAAATACCAATAAGCAAAATCAATCCACAATGAAACGAAAGCTTGATGATACCAGGGACTGATGAGAGTCGAAAAACAGTAAAAAAGTTAAAGAAAATTATTTTGTAGCTATTCTATAATTAGATAGGTATAGTTTCTTGTTACTTGCAATATTGTCATAAAATAGTTTAAAATTTAATTAAACCACTATAAAAACGTAGCAATAATCAATATTGCTGAGTATGCACAAATTTCGTCTATAAAAGCCGATGCTGGACAATAGACCGGCATCACTCTTACAAGTGATCAACCCAGTACACCACTGAAATATGTGGTCCCTACTAACCCAGGACACCACTGAAATATGTGGCCCCTACTAACCCAGGACACCACTGAAATATGTGGTCCCTACTAAACATAACCAAGTAAAACCCCACTATGGTGGTTAGGCTTTATGGCCCATAAGGCCGACTCTCTCCAACCAGCATCCCCCCTTATTACATTATTTAATTTGGCATTCTATTCTTGTTAACCTATTTTATGTATATACAATACATGTATAAATGTGGATTCTTTATACTTAATTTTCATATTCCCCTTAATCCCTCAGTCACAGGGCACTAAATAACAAACCTTGTGACATATATGGTAGAGAAACCACTTGTCACAAATATAGTCGTGACATATATGGTGGAGGCGCCGTTCTCTTTCCTTCTCTAATATCTCCATATATTATGGGAACCTCTCTCAGCCAAGCATAATTTAATTTTTTACCTACTTCTAAGCCCATTGTGCATTCGCACTCAACACGATCAAAAAGTACTATTCGTGCTTAGCACCAAAAATCTTTTCCTTGCCAGAAAGGCAATATCCCGCTTCAAAATTTAAAAAAAAACCTATCAGGAGCATATAAGCAGCAGAAGGTTTATATAATAATTAATTTTTTCCTTTTATTATTATTTCGCAGTTAATTAATCAAACAAACAAGATGACCCAAAACCACTGCATACCATCCACGAGGCATAGCAATTCAAGTGACGTCAATCCAGGCAACAACCGCTCGTCGCGACGCACCAGAACCGTCGTCGTAGGTACCATTGGAATAGCCAAATCAATTCTACAGTGACCCCACAGATTGGCAACGACTTGACCACACTAAGATTTCTTCAATTTTCTTGGGTTACTGTCGGACCGAGTAGGCAGTAGCACAAAAGGGAAAAGAAGAAAACAGCATCCACAACGTCACAGCCTTCCACATTAGACCTTGTACACAACCCACCCGATCAATCGAAGAAGTCATCTTTAATCCCGCAAACATGTTAAGCCATCCTGCCCCAGAGCAATTCAGGTCCAGCTCCCACCGCTCCTGCTCAATCTGACTCTCACTCCGAACCAGGGACGCGGATATTTATAAGGTCAGGTATTAGTTTTCGTTACTAATTATTTATTTATGTAATATGGGCCTTAATTTATTTTTCTTAATTTTACACAACAAAATTATTTTTATTTAATCCTTATTTCTATTAAACTCACTCCAGGTACAAATTTTATTCAAATCGGTTAAAAATTTACGAGATATTAGCATTGGCGAACCTATTAAAATAGACATATAGTACTCATTCACTCACTCATTAAAATTATTTGATACATTTTTCAATTTTTTATTCAAAGATAAAGCATACTTTTTTTATTAAATCAAATTACGTATTAAAGTTACTAATAACTAGTAGGTCACAAAAACCCTATGTTAGCAAAAATATTTTTGTACGTACCTATATGTGACATAATTATGAATATGATACCATGCAATTTATTGTTTTGGTTTAATTTTTAAAATGCAAAATACCTACATGACCTAGGCTGCTAATGTTTACAAACTTTTTATTATAAAAATAATGGTAAAATATTTACTGATTTTGATTCTACTTTCAGCACTCTTTTTAAATACTCAAGTTATTATTATTATTTTTTTTCTTATTGAATGCACTGAACCAATTTTTCTAAACTTTAGTGATGCTGGTAATTTTTTTATACATATGTTACTTAAGATAAAGATACTTTTTTTAAAACTATTTATAATGGTTAAAATTTTATTAATAAATAGGGATAAATATAATTACTGAAACATTAAAATACATTTTCAGGATCAGTTCATAACGTATAAAATAATTTAATTTTTTTTGGATTTTCGAGGCAATTTAAATTTTTTAAAGGCTTAAATTTAAAAATCTTATTAGCAAACGGTAAAGTACCCGACAATTTTTAAAAATGTTTATTTTAAAAATGCGTCCAATTAAAAAGGTTGAATGAAATGCCTAAAATGGAAGTAGTTGAAAAAGGGCACAAAGTTGCTCAAAAGAGTCCAAAAAAAGGACCGTGTATACTGTAAAAGTACAGTTTTAAAGGGCACAAAGATGCTCAAAAGAGTCCAAAAAAGGACCGTGGGTTAGTATACTGTAAAAGTACAGTTTTAAAGGGCACAAAGATGCTCAAAAGAGTCGAAAAAAAGGACCGTGGGTTATTATGCTGTAAAAGTACAGTTTTTTAGGCATCAAGGAATGCGAAAAATTGCAGTATTTAAAAAAGGGCACAAAGTTGCTCAAAACAATCCAAAAAAGGACCGTGAGATATTATACTGTAAAAGTACAGTTTTGAAGGCATCGAAGAATGCATAATAGACTCACAAAGTTGCTAAAATTAATGGGTTGTATTAAAATATTTTGAAGAAGCTCATATAAAGAGTTAAAAAAGGGGCACAGTTGCCTAAATTGTTGATGATGATATTGAGGTATAAAAAGGCGCACAGGGATATAAAGGTCCCAAATAAAAAGTTAGAGGATACTTACCGAATTGTTAAAAAGAAAGATTAACTAATAATTTTGATTTTCGTTTTTTTAATGATTTTTTTGAAACTGATCCTTAAAGCCTGTTAATATTTATTTTGTGTTACAATTTTATTTATTTTGTGCATTTTATTGTTTCAGCAAGATACAAAAGCAAACGGGCCACATCCAAAGGAAGGTAGATCCAAAAATATTAGAAATCCTTCCAGCTAGATGATGGTCGCTCCTATCGAAGAAGATGTAACCAGCCAACCGGAACAATAAATAATATTTGCAAGCTATCACAAAGATGACCACCCGGACCTGGATACCTCTTCCTCGAGCGGAATAGAAGATACTAGTTACCAATGTTCAATATAACAAAATTATAAATTATTTTTTAAGTTAAGCATTGGGGGCCAATGCTTATTGGAGAGAGGGCATATGTCATAAAATAGTTTAAAATTTAATTAAACCACTATAAAAACGTAGCAATAATCAATATTGCTGAGTATGCACAAATTTCGTCTATAAAAGCCGATGCTGGACAATAGACCGGCATCACTCTTACAAGTGATCAACCCAGTACACCACTGAAATATGTGGTCCCTACTAACCCAGGACACCACTGAAATATGTGGTCCCTACTAACCCAGGACACCACTGAAATATGTGGTCCCTACTAAACATAACCAAGTAAAACCCCACTATGGTGGTTAGGCTTTATGGCCCATAAGGCCGACTCTCTCCAACCAGCATCCCCCCTTATTACATTATTTAATTTGGCATTCTATTCTTGTTAACCTATTTTATGTATATACAATACATGTATAAATGTGGATTCTTTATACTTAATTTTCATATTCCCCTTAATCCCTCAGTCACAGGGCACTAAATAACAAACCTTGTGACATATATGGTAGAGAAACCACTTGTCACAAATATAGTCGTGACAATATGATTTAAAAACAAAACTGATGAGGACCATTCTTAAATTATATAAGTACTGCGTGTTTCAAGTTAAAAGTCCACCATTGCTAACTTTGTTATTATTAAAACTAGAAAAAAAATTAAATTGGCAAACTGGTAGAATTTTTGAAAATTATAAAAAATGTTTAAATTAAAATTGGTTTTATGTTTTTTGAAAAAACTCGATAACTCAATGTGCATCAAAAATTGAACTTTTTTCTATCTTTAATAATAAAAAGTTATCAATGGTGGACACTCATCTTGGGACACCCTGTATAATGCTCAAGTAGGAGGGAAGGAATATTAGCATTACAGTCAATGTATTTTTATTATAATTTTTGAAATGCGTTAACAAGGGGGGATCAAAAATCCTGAATCTTTGCGTTATGTAACTTATGAATGTTCCACTACTGAAATTGACTTAATGTAATTTCAATTTCCTTTCTTATAATAATATTTCTAAAAAAAAATGATTTTAATTACCTCCTATCCATAAAAAAAATCAATATTGCAGTGTGAGGCGAAAAAAGTTAAATTAATATGAAGAAGGGAGTCGAATTAACTTAGGAAAAGTATTTATAATCGTGTCCTGAATCTGATATTTATAAAACTGTTGGAATTTTTATCATAAATTTTTAAATTATTTAATTTTTTTAATAAATGTTGGTATTTTAGCGATATCTGTCTTTATTTGTCTCATAATATAACGTGGATCAGGCATATTGCCGCGTCATAGGCTGCCGAGTTCTTATTGGCTGGGGGTTACCCTTAGAGTAATAATAATATACAGAGATGAAGTCAACCGCGGCCCGTGTAAATTTTCCCTATTCGTGGCGGTCATTCCTGAAAACTTAGAATTTGCAGAATCCCCGGCGATGGCAACATAGCTGCGTCACTGGAATCATCTCGAAAAAACCACACTGGGCTGAATTTTCACAGTATTTTCAGAAACATAGCACTTCTTGTTTATTTTTACATTCCAACTAAGTTCTTTTTTACTAAAATAAAACTAAGCACACATAAAAAAACACCAAAAATTCAATATACCGAGTCCGACGGCCAAGACAACACTGCCTTTAATACAAACACATGTTACTGTCAGTGTCGACCTTAGAGCTTAGGAATATCTGGGCTAACCGTTCACGTCTTGAGGACCCACCTAATTAAACTTGTTGCCATTATATAAGTGAAAAAATAATCTTTTGTTTGAAACTCGTAAACAATGATTGAGTAGAAATAAAACTTTGGACTTCCATTGTCTTTATCTGAGGGCACGGCAGTGCCTCGCCAAGTTCGCGCATTTCAGCCCGTATTTGACCTATCTAAAACTTTACTTCGGAAAGAGCTACGAATCTCATACTTTGCACAGTCGTAGACCTTCATAGAGTTAACAACCCCTCCAAGTTTCATGGACTTCTATAAAGTTGTAAGAAATTTCAAAAAACGTCGAAATTGCCACTCACTCACTGACTCACTCACTCATGTATAGATCACCAAAATTCTACTGTACTTCCAGACCTGCTATAAAGCTGAAATTTGGCGGACTGATAGAAATTATGACCAAACCCCTGGAAAAAATCAAAAAGCCCCAAAATTCTAATTTACTCCCCTCCCCTATACATGTAAAATTATTTAAAAGTAACATTACCCACTTCTAGAAATGCTAGAGAGCTGAGCTTTGGCAGCCTGATAAGAACTATGATAAAACTATAGGAAAAAACATATATATAAATGTAAAGTTATGTAAAAGTAACACTGTCCACTTCCAGAAACGCTAGGAAACTATAGGAAAAAATTTTAAAACACCAATATTTTAATTTAGTTCCCTCTCCTATAAATGTAAATTTATATATAAGTAACATTGCCCACTTCCAGAAACGCTAGAGAGCTGAGCTTTGGAAGGCTGATAGAAACTATGATAAAACCATGGGAAAAAAATTTAAAACCCCAAAAATTTTCATTTACTCTCCTCCCCTATAAATGTCAAGTTATGTAAAAGTAACATTACCCACTTCCAAAACCGCTAGAGAGCTGAGCATTGGAAGACTGATAGGAACTATGATAAAACTATAGAAAAAAATTTAAAACACGAAAATTTTAATTTACTTCCCTCCCCTATTAAAGTTATGCAAAAGTAACATTGTCCACTTTCAGAAACGCTAGAGAGCTGAGCTTTTTAAGACTGAAAGACACTATGATCAAACTATAGGAAAAAATGTAAAAACACGAAAATTTTAATTTACTTCCCTCCCCTATACATGTAAAATTATGCAAAAGTAATATTGTCCACTTTCAGAAACGCTATAGAGCTGAGCTTTGGAAGGCTGATAGCAGCTATGATAAAACCATGGGAAAAAATTAAAAGACCTCAAAATTTTAAGGC
This sequence comes from Aspidapion aeneum, assembly GCA_963576565.1. Classification (NCBI taxonomy): domain Eukaryota; kingdom Metazoa; phylum Arthropoda; class Insecta; order Coleoptera; family Brentidae; genus Aspidapion; species Aspidapion aeneum. The sequence continues at coordinate 120,305,441 of OY755040.1, forward strand.
GTTGCAAAAGTTTTGAACAATATTCCGCATATTTTACTATTTTAAAAATTAAATATTATCCAATTCCTTTAAAAAAGAAGTGAAATCATAACAAAAACATTTCATGTAAAAATAACCAAGTACACGGCATTCCGTAAAACGAATTGAGATAAAAGTAAAGTCAAGTTCTCCAATACAAATTTCAAAATCAAAGTAAGAAACTAGTTTGGAAATGTTTTTCTAAACTTGGCTATTACGGCTGTAAATGAGTCAGGCACACTGCTAAATTGAACATAAAGAAGTTTGGCTGTAATAGCAAAGTTTAGAACAACATTTCCAACTAGTAAAAATCTTTCATTATGAAATTTGTATTGGAGAACTTGGCCTTACTTTTATCTCAATTCTTTTTACGGAATGCCATTTTCGCGTACTTGGCTTTTTTTTACATGAAATGTTTTTGTGTTGGTTTATTTTAAACAGGACGTTTCAGTAAGTAAGTATACCTAACCGTTTTCAAGTGTAAACTAAACAATCCAGTCTAAAGGCTACTACTTATACTACATGGTGTGCAGTCGGCCCGCCCCGTTTTTACCTTCCTAGCCCGCACAGCAACGGCTAGAGAAGGTATTGTTTTCGACAAAAAAATTTTTTTGAGAACACACCGAAAATGTATTATTTGGGTGTATTTTGACCTACCCTAGCAATATCGTCGTGATGTCTGTCTGTGTTGTGTGTGTATGTATGTATATGTAACAGGGGCCTAGTATGTGACAGTGGTACTGTCACCTCAAGTGGCCAAGGCTTAAATGTTGTAAGTTACCAACTTAGGCTACAACTTATATAAATTATAAAAAGATTAAATGTTACTATATGTTATTAAATTTACACGATCTCGAAAGGGAATTTGACGGTTCTTGGAGGAAAAGTATGCTATAAACGTTTTTCTCAAATGTATAACTAATGTAGGATAATCATACATACCTTTTCAATTCTCTTCTTGTAGCTTCACACTTTCACTTCTTATATTTACTAGTTGAATATCAAAATTTTTTTGTACTATTAAACTTTTGTATTCAAATATTTACACTTCTCAAATTTTAGGTTTTATAAACCTTTTATATATTTGTTGTAAATATATATATTTATCAACATTTTAAACGTTGATTGAATGGGTGAAACCATTCAATCAACTGTTCAATTTACTTAATATTACTGTTTAGGTTTGGGATATGTTATTAATTAAAAATGCCGATTTTAGGGCAACGAATGGTTGTATTTTGTTGTTAAAAAACCATAAAAAAGTTAAACACATTATTTCAAAACACTGGAAACAGTAATAATTAATGACTTTAAAATCAATAAACTCCAAAAGAAAAGACTAAAATAATTATGAATAATAAAGATAATAGCTTATACAAAGTTAAAATAATTGATAAATTTCCCCAATTGAAATAAAACCCCCCTTAAGAAGTGTGAATGAAAGCGTAACGTAACAAGCGAAGCGTAACTAAAGAGTGAGCTTTCGAAAGTTTCAGTACCCTGCTCTCTAGACATTCTTAGCTTGCCGCTAGCTGATTGGTCTAAATCTAAGCTTTCTTTAACGGATTTCTTCCACCACTCTGCTCTACAGACATTCTTGGTTGGCGTGGTCTGAAACTTAAGCTCTCTCGCATTGGCGAGAAAGACAAAGAGACAAAACACCACCGCAATTCAAAGATGCGTGGATTCAGAAAAGCGATAAAGTTAAAATCTTACAGTGTGTTTCTTAAAAGTTGAAAATAGTTTACCAAATTTGTTTCCAGTTACAAAATATGAATTATTTTGATGTTAGTGGCTCAAAGGACATATTAGCCGAATACAACTTTTATTAAAATACAGCGAACCTGAAAATATGCCCAAAAACAAGTCGCCGAGTTGCCATAAATTTTACTTAATCTTAACCTAGTCTTGCTTGTTGATGTCAAAACAATATTTAATTAAAAATCTTTAAAAACTTATAAATGGCAAAAATACCATTTATATTCAAATCCCGTTTTGTTACATATATCTGTCCGTAACGCGATAGCTCCTAAACCGCTTAACCGATTTACATGAAATTTTCAGGTAAAATTGTACTCCATACTGCAACGAGCTGATTAGATTTTAGTCAAAATTCGTGAATGCTAATGACAGTTACGTCGCATCAATATGCCGTTTTCGGAATATAGTAGCGCGCGTTTTTTGAAAAAAATTATGTTATAACCGAAAAGTTCGTAGCAGCTTTCATTTCGGAGATATTTACAAAAAACTGTTTTCAAGGTTGATATAACGTGGAGTGTGCTAATGGGCTAGGAATGTATCAGATCCGTCATGGATCCATTTATTTAATTCCAAGACGCTTGTTTTCCTTAAGGTGTGGTTTCACACAGAAAAACTACTAAATATTTAGAGAAAATTAAAACAATCCTATGAAATTTCAATGGTTAATAGTGCTTTAGCTCTCCAAACAGAAAAGCCTCATTTTAAAATAATAAAATAGAATATCCTTAATACCGGTTTGTTGGAACAATGACTAATAGTTAATCGTCCTCTACTATAGGAAAAAGGATTCACCTTTTACCTGGGGATATAGTCCAAGTAGCTCAAAACGAAACCCGGCCCTGCTAACACGAAATCCGTAATATGATGTCATACACCTGTTGCCACGTCCTAAAAAAATTGTGGGAAAAGGGGCCGTTCATAAATTATGTTGTCTAAATGAGTTTTTATCGCAGATTGTAATAAGAAATACACAGCATAAAACGACGCGACGCGGGCTAAAGCCGATCACACACAAAAATGCATAGCGCATAGCATGGCGCATAGAAGTTCAACCTATGGACTTTTCTTACGCAAATCCAATATGGCCGCTGCTATTCGATCGCTGATTGGCTTTGCACCACTATGTGCCATGCTATGCGCTTATGCATTTTTGTGTGTGATGGGCTTAATAAGCGCATGACAAATTATCGCACGGTTTGAATAGCCTAACCAACTCAAAGCACTATATATTTTGGTAAGGTAAGAAGTTGAACCTTACTTATTATTTATAAAATTTTACAGAGGCAGAGGAGGCGGCAACAGCGGAAAAGCTACATTGGTTACCAACAAATGAATGAATGACCGCCGAAACCGGGGCTACTACTTCTCTTTATGTTATTACTCTGCGGGGTTACCAGACAACCGGTTTATTTACGGATCGTGCTGGCAAGTAACCTCCGGGGATTCACAAGGTCGGAGCCAATCGAATCGCTTCTCGCATCATCCTTTTATCATAGCGTGATATTTAATGCCGCTTGCGGCTGCCGGCTGAGTATATCGCAAAATCCAAGAGATGGCGCCATAAATACACTTTTAAAGACAATGGCTTGAAATAAAATTTTTATTCTACAAAGGATCTTACATAAAAATAATATTTTATTTATGGTGTTTTTTTTTAATAGCGATCACGAAGCGTATAAAAAAAACAAGTTTTTATCGAAAAAAAAATCGGTAGAAAACTATGGTAATTCGGTATATCGTAAAGTAAAAAGCTAAATCGGTAGATCTACCGAAAAATCGGTAGAGGTGGCAACGCTGTAGTGAAGACAAGCGACCGAATTTAACCAAAGAAAGTCATTTGGAGTCATTCTTAAATAATTACTTAACGCTTAAGGTGAGGAGGGGAGTGTGTTACACCCAATGTTTTTTTAATGTGGTTTTTTGAAAAGGGGAGTCTAAATTTTTGTTAACCAGTTTTCTAAATTCGTCAAGTGGTGCTAGAATAAGTCAAAATCTTACCCATAAAAACGTGAATCCCTCGACAGTGTCTGTATCACTTGCAGGACACCAGGCTGTCCAAGCTGCCGAATGCTTCCACTGGAACATAAGCAGCTTTTTACCAATTGCGACGCACATTCTCAGTCTGGCTCCACCTGAAAAATAAACGGAACTCAATTATTTTTCTTCTTCATATTTTTAACCCTACGATATTAATTGAAAAAGGTATTTAATCAAAAATCAAATTAATAGTACAACGTGATCCAATGAGAATGATTGCTGTATTTAAAGAAAACTTTTTGAGCATCCTTGAAGGACTTAAAAAACTATCAAAAGACGGCAATTCTGCAACTAGCCTATGATAGCAAAGTGTTCTGCGTTTATGGAACCTGTGGTCAGTATCTTGCAATCTAAGTTTAGATTTATTGCCATGTGAAAATCACGTTAAAACAGTCTTAGATCTAATTAAACATCATCGCGAATCTGCAGAAGAAGTCATCAACACCGATCAACACTAGAGTCTTTGTATGTTGACATATTTGAAAACCAAATATGTCAACATACAGTGACTCTAATAGTTCGGAGCCTAAGGGTATACGAATATAGTACAACACTATAGTATTATTTTACGAAGTGGTGCTCATCCCGAACCCAGTGCAGAGCTAAGATACAGGGTGTTTTATTTTTAATTGCATCTATCTCATTAAAATTTTGTATAAAATTCAAATGCAAAGCTAGAGCAATGAAACTTGGCACCGATTGTAAGGACATATACACTTTTATTTTAAGCAATAAAAAAAATATATTGATTTATTTTCTTTCAAGAAACAAAAAATATATTTTTTTTTTGAGAAATTTATGGTGTGGGTGTTGAGTAGAAAAAAAAATTACAGGAGCTTAGTTATGCAGAATAAGGCGATAAAATTTAATGTCAGTATAAGTAATGTGTTTCTCTTTAAAATAAAAATTGCTGGACGGGTGTGACATATACACGGTCGGAGTACAGGGTGGTTTTATTTACTAATTCTAAATTTAAAAAATCTAAAAAGATGGAAAAGTATGTGGATTTGTTAGACGTAACAATATTGTAAAAAAAAATATATACCGAATAAAAGATACTTAGCTCTTATGTATATTTTATACAAAGAAAAAAGAGCTAGGTTGAACTGTTAAAAATACAGAGTGATTTTTAAAAATAAGGAAAAGTTTTATGATCATTTTAAATAGTTTTTTTTACGACGACGTTACAAATCACTATAGAAAACTCAAAGTCAGCACATGACAACAACACTAGTACAGCTTTTATTTTCATAAATAAAATATTTTGTACAGAGTGTTAAAAGTAACTACACAATAAAGTTTTTTCGCAATTTTTTATTTTAGTGCTAAAAATTCAAAATACTCTAGATATGTCAAATAAACATGTCATTAAAATCACTATATTCTCCTTTATAAACCATTTATCGGACTCTATGTTTGTATTAAGCGCTACATCATTACCATTTTCTGAACGTATATACTGAGCCACACTATTTTGCTGTCATTTTTACTGTTTTTTTACATTATCTACTGTAACTACTGTGTTAATAGGAACTTTGCAATGAAAATTGGCACAATTTGTCGACTTACCACAGGCTATAACACAAAAATTTAAGTTTGCGTAATTTGGTAATACGTTATAAGATACAGGGTGATATTAAAAAAATTATGTAAAAAGTAGTCGTCCCAAATTTTTGTTCATACCGGTAATGCAATTTAAGATACCTTCTTAATTTTACTACTTGTTATTACTAGAGGCACGTCTTTTTAACGTGGTGTGCACTGTGTTACTTAGTTTTGTAATGGTAAGTAAATACAGGGTGTTTCTTTTGTCAATAAATAAAAAATTTTAAACATGTAAAATTTATAATTTTTTTTCTTTGGCACCCTTTAGGTGCACTTAGACATAAAAAAATTTTAATTGCACTAAGATATAAAATTTTGGATATAAAAGAAAAGTCGAAAAACGCATACATGAGTTACAGTAAAAAGTCAAATTAAAAAAAAAATGTTTTGCTTTAACACCCGTTATATAGTACCTTCAATCGATAGAAAATTTAATTTTATACAAAAGTTGTACTTTTTTCTAAACAACGACAGCGTTCGAACTCCCCTATGATTAGAAAAGTTGTTAATAACTTCGTTATTTTTGACTTTAAGAGAAAAAGTCATAAAATAACTTTTGTTTAAAGCCAAATGTTCTTTCTATTGGCTTAACTGTATACCGGGTGTCCCATTTAAAAAAGGTGGTTTTTTTTATCATAACTCACCTACTCGTCATTTGATTTTCTGTTTGTTCATCACCGTCGTTTTCAGAGAAAAAAATACCACAACTTTGTCTATTTAACCTACCCTGTAGCTTTAATATTAACGTAGTAAGTAATAGTAAAATAACACCCTGCATATTAAAATTCAACTTTTACTTAATTTGTCAAATTTTATTAAGTTAGGCTTGGTTAGGTGTTTTTTAATATTCTCTGGCGTAGAACAGGTACATTTAAGGTGTCAGTTTTTGACATATGTGAACAGTTTGACGTATTGACTTAATTTATATCTATTTTCGTTTAGAATACGAAATTACCTAGAAGACGATACCCCACACGATCACTTTAGATGAAATAAGATTTTAGCAATGTCTGTCCATTTTCCTTTTGTCCCCCCCCCCACAAAATAAACCGTTTTCTCAACTTTATTTTTTGTATATTTTTTGAATTTACAAGCTATAAGGTAAAACAAACAAAAAACTGTACGCGAAATGAGTTTCATATTTAATTTATACATTTTTTCTGTCCCACCTCAAGTACGCCTCTGTATCTGGGCCCTGCACTGGGTTCCATAGCACCACTTCTGAAATGGCATCTCTAGGTGTCCACTACCTCTGTGCCAAATTTTATTACGGTACGCGAAAATGCAGACAATCCCCAAAATTCCCCTCTTAGGCCCACTATAATGAACACTATCTTAACTGAACTATAGGGCTTGACGATGAGGCTAAATTATAGTACAACTTGCGGAGAGCCAAACAATTAATAAAAAAGAGTTAATAAGGTTGGAAATAGCAGAAGTTGTAAAGCAAGCGGAATTTCTCTTCCATCAACAAAAACTGCTCCACATGTTTTGCCAGCATTGCCATGTATAGTCCTTGCCATGCGAAGTTACACTTTGGTAACTTTGACATGAAATAAACATATTTCATAACCAGAAATATATTAAAAAGTAAATATGTCATGTTGGTGTACAGGTCGTGGTGCGCACAGATAAAAACAACTCAAAGACATGCCATTTTTAACATTTTTAGCTCACACATATACTATACAATAGTATTGTGAGCTATGGTGATCCTAATTTTTTCGAGAAAAAAAAAGTTGCTCCGATTTAAAAATTTTTATATATCTTTGCGTTTCAGATGATTTTGAAACTTTTTTGTCGCGCCGTCTGTCTGTCTGTCTGTCTGTCTGTCTGTCTGTCTGTCTGTCTGTCTGTCTGTCTGTCTGTCTGTCTGTCTGTCTGTATGTCTGTCTGTAAAGACCAACGCGCATAACTCAAAAACCGCTAGGCCGATTTTAATGAAATTTGGTACCTAGGCTGGGTCTTGGGTCGAGATGGTCCCATTTAAAATGAAGAAAATCCACCGTGCACAAGCCAAATAAAAGGGTGGGGGAAGATTTCAAAAATTAGAGTTTATGTGAAAATATGGCGTGTGTGATATCAAACGAAAGGTAATTGAGTATGGAGTTAAACAACATACATTTTAGTTTTTTTTTCTTCAAAAAGGGTGAGAAATTAGAGTTTACGTGAAAATATGGCGTGTGTGATATCAAACGAAAGGTAATTAAGTCCGGAGTTAAACAAAATACATTTTATTTTTTGTTCTTTTAAGGGTGGGGGTAGATTTCAAAAATTTGATTTTAAGTCAAAACATGGCTTGTGTGGTATCAAACAAAAGGTTATTTAGTCTAGAGTTCAATAAAATATATTTCAGGTTTTAGTTTTATTAGCTCGCACGTTCACTATAACTATAGTACCTAGTGTGAGTTTAGGGGCCCATATATTGGCAGAGTATTTTTTGTTGCTATGATAAATAAAGCGGTTGGAAATGTCACAAAAGTGTATATGGCAAGGATTATATACCGTATGTAGACCGATCTTTTTAGAGGATAGATTAAGCGGTTTGTGCAAGCTTAGTGTACATCAGAAATAAGTTTAAGAAAAAAATAAATAAAAGAGAGGTTTTAAGCAAATTGGCGGCTCCCTGACGTTTCGTTTTACTTTAATAGGTTAAGATTTAAAAAAATTATGTGAAGTATGTTCGTTTTTTCGTTTTTTTTTGTTTATTTTAATAAATATCTATTCTTAAAACAGAAAAAAAAATCCCCCCCTCTAAGGTTCATGCGGCGTACGCACCTGTTCTTGATAAAGCGTACAAATGCACCCCTCTCGTTTTTTCCATGCGGTGTTCTTTGACTTCCACTCTTGATTTTGATTCTGTTAATGTTTCTATTTCGGATAGTCTGAAGACGTAAACCTATAAAAAAATATAATCCAATATTCTTCTTCCTTTCACACTATTACCAATAAAAATATTGACCGTCAAATACCAAATTGCAAATAATGCAAGGACCTAAAACTATAAACAACAAGTAAAATTCAAGAAAGAAAAATCATAAAAAGTTTGTCTTCGGCCGGGACTCGAATCATATACATAATATTCCAAGACCCACGGTAACTGCCCATTCGTGATGCAAACATGAGGGCAAGCGCGGATCTGGGTCAAAATCTAGGGGGGGGGGGGTAATAGTCAGTCGAGGATTTTTTTTTTGTAATGTAATTTTTTTTCTAGAGGGGGTAATGTTAGCTCCCGCTAAATTTCGCGGTTGTTTTTAAAATTTTAAAACCACACAATTGGATGACGGACAGAGTACATTTTCCGCGCATTGGACATGCGCACCAAGAATCAGTGAGATCCTTTTCTACCGCCTCGAGATAATGGCGTGTTAATTTACTTTCTCCAACTATTACAAATTTCTACACTTAAAAGTGCTCGATTTTGGTGTACTGAAGCATAGAACTAGAAACTTCAGCCCTTCAGCTACGTGGTGCCATCATTAGATCCAGAAAGGGGCCCCTGGAACGTGGAGAAATTGACTGCAAACTGGTGAGTGCTTTGTTTCTGATTTCCGTTGTGTGGTACCAACAATTAACCTATGGACCTTTGATTATTTCGTGATTTCGTATCAATATATTTATGTTTGTTCGCGCTTTCATTTAATAAAATATATACAGTCCATTGCAGTTATCGTTTTTCTAACTGCGGGCAAACATAAAGTGTTCCTTCGACCCGAATTATTTAAATTTTACTCCATACGACGGTATTAATAAGTCGGCCATTTTTCACCGAGATCACACGGCCTTGAATTTTGCTAATCGTATTGAACCGAGAGAGATTTTCGTTCGACCTTCGGTTTCGGCGCAGTTCACCTGTTTTCGGTCCGCTGCTATGGTAACGCAGGGTCTACCGCGTGGTCATTTCAGTAAACAAAAATCGAGAAGCAATCAAAACAAACAAACACAATTTCTGTGATTAGATTTGTTCCATACCATTTCGATATTAAAACATTTTTCATCAATTGCGATAAATTAGTGCATATTTTCGACAATTCGTCATTTTTCTATTTCAGAAGCATTAATTTAGCGTTAATTGTATATTTACCGACAATTTCGTCATTTCAAAGGTAAAATCATGTCTATCAAAAAAGCCGTGCAAAAACGCAAGGGTTTTTTATCTGCGATCACCGAGTGTTATGTGTTTTCACAAACCGCGGCAACGGACGCAAAAGCGAGAAACGAGTTTCAAGTGAGGTATTCCGATTTGGATGAAACCTTCGATAAATGCATGCTGGCACATAATGATGTCATTATGTTGATAGACGACTCGGACGACGAGGAGTTTAAAACACAGGATGCGATCCTTTCAGAAGCTCGTAAATATTTTTATGCGTGTAAAGGGGTTTACTCTGAAATATTTCCGGTTGAGGCCCCATCCTTTTCGGGATCATATGTTCGACAAAACGAAACTCCAAAACTCAAAGAGTTAGATGTTCCCATATTTCGAGGTGATAAAAAATTATGGCCAAGCTTTTTCGATCTTTTTAATAACATTATAGATCAAAATCAAAGTCTAAGTAACGTCCGAAAACTTCAATATTTATTTTCATATCTCGAGGATGAGCCTTTAAAATTGATATCAGGGATTAGCTTATCTGATCAAAATTATAAAATTGCTTACGACAAATTAGTCAATAGATATCAAAACAAGCGAGACCTCGCAAATGATGCTTTGAGCACAATTATGAACTCTACATTAAAAAACGAGTCAGCTAAAGAATTGCGTAATTTAATTGACACCTTTTCAGAATCCCTAGAAATTTTAAAATCACTTAGGTTTGACGTTGACAGTTGGGATTTATTATTATTATTTTTTTCATTCTGTTAGAAAAATTGGATATTCCGACGCGTTCAAATTTCGAAATGAGTCACGCCAATACTAATACCGAAATTCCCACTTTTCAGTCACTTTTTCAATTTCTAGAAAAAAGATGTAAAGTTTTGGAATCACTTCCTCAATCAACAGCACCCAAAAAGGTGCCTACCTATCAAAAATCAAATTCTATGCAAAATCAGTTTGGGCAAAAGCCTACCTATCAAAAATCAAATTCTATGCCAAATCAGTTTAGGCAAAAGCCTACCTATAAATCATCCAATTCGCCTTTTATAGGACTGGCTGGCACCTCAACTAATTCAAGCACTGGAATAAAATGTTTCCGGTGTAATCAAGGTCACGTGCTTTCGAAATGTCAAACATTTCTTGACCTCTCGCCTATCGATCGCCTATCTTTCGTCAAGCAGAAAAAATTATGTTTAGCGTGTTTTCATCCCTCGCATGGGGTAGACACGTGCAAATCAAAATATTCATGCAGGACTTGCAATAGTAAAAGGCACCACACTTTAACTCATTTCTTAGAAACTAATAAAGAGTCTGGAAGCCAAGATACTAGTCCTGTCATTCACACACCACCTGTCAATAATCTTCATGTGTCATTAAATACCTCAGGACCTTCAGGTACCTTTCTTTTATGCACCGCCATAATAGATGTTATGGACGGTTGCGGAAATTTTCAACCTGTAAGGGCACTGCTTGATTCTGGATCACAGACAGGATTCATCAGTGAAAAGTGTATTCAGCGTCTTAATCTTCCTAGGCGAAGTTACACCACTGAAATATTCGGATTAAATCAAATGTCTTCTTTTACTTCCAAAGGGCTCGTTCAATGTCACATTAAGCCACAAGGACAGGTCACTCCTTTACTTAATTTCGAAGCAATTGTTGTTCCACAACTATGTTCCAATATGCCTACATTCACTTTGAACGATAATCAGTGGAAACACTTGGAAAACCTTAAATTTGCCGACCCATCTTATTTCAAATCTAGACCTGTGGACCTAGTTATTGGTTGCGAGCTATTCGCACATATATTCAAGGAGGGCAGGGTTCTTGGACAAATAGGGCAACCTTCAGCCCTTGAAACCATCTTTGGCTGGGTCGTCATGGGAAAAGTTGACGAAGTAGGTAATCTTACGGAACGAACCAGTTGTTTTTTAACGAGTCATTCACCTCCGTTAGAGGTCATTATCCCTAGGTTTTGGGAAATCGAACATTTGCCTAAAAAACAAATCTTATCAAAGGAAGAAAAACAAGCGGAATCAATTTTTACTGCGAGTGTCGTACGACAACCGAGCGGTAGATTCATGGTAGATCTTCCGTTTAAAGTTAAAATAAACCCTGACCTAGGAAATACTTATCCGCAAGCTTATCGTAGATTTTTACTTCTAGAAAATAGATTACTCAAAAATCCTGATCTGTACACTGCCTATTCTAGTTTCATGCAAGACTATATCGATTCTAATCACATGAGTCTAGTTTTACCTAGTCAACCAAAAGTCGACGTATCATGTTTTTTGGCACATCATTGCGTACTAAAGCCGGAAAGCTTAAGTAAAAAATTAAAATTAAGGGTAGTCTGGGATTGTTCGGCAGTCACCCCAAAGAATATTAGTCTCAATGACACGTTGTTATCTGGACCGAAACTTCAAAAGGATATTGCTTCTTTACTCCTTACGTTTCGTCTTAATCCTATTGCCTACATTGCTGATATCAAACAGATGTTCCGTCAAGTCCTTATCAATCCTTATCACCGTCCTTATCAAAGGATATTGTGGAGGTTTTCTCCACAGGACCCACTTTCAGTGTGGGAACTTTCTACTGTCACTTTTGGCATGACATGCTCACCTTTTCTAGCCATGCGTACATTAAATGAGCTGGCAGAGAGAGAAAAGGAACGTTTTCCTATGGCTAGTACTGTTCTAAAAACGTCAATTTACATCGACGATATCTTGGGAACTAGCACTTCGCTTTCTGAAGCTCTTTCCCTTCAAACGGAAGTCAATGATTTGTTGAAGTCGGGAGGATTTGAAGCAATTGCCCTGAGTTATTGGCAACATTGCCAGAATCCGATCGTCAAATGCCTCTCTCTTTTGACAAGGATGAACCACACTTTATCAAAGTTTTAGGCCTTCAATGGCATCCAAAAAACGACATTTTTTCTTATCAATGCCGAATGAAGGACAAACCCCCAACTAAACGTTCTATTTTATCTATCATAGGAACAATCTTTGATCCCTTAGGTTTTCTTTGTCCCTTGTTGCTACCAGCAAAATTTATTTTGCAACAGTTGTGGATATCGAAAATAGGCTGGGACGAAGAACCAGATTCTTCTATCATCTCTCTTGGAACAAACTTCGTTCTGAATTCCCGCTTCTTTCCAATTTTCAATTACCCCGACAAATCAAACTGTCAAAAACCAATACCTGTCAAATCATCGGCTTCTGTGACGCTTCAATTCGAGGTTACGCAGGCGTCGTATATTTTCGTGGCTAGGCTAGAACTCCTAGGCGCATTTCTTTTAAGTGAATTAATTGACTTCGTCTTATCTAGCTATGAAGGAAAAATAACTTTTACAAATATCGTTACTTTCTGCGATTCGCAAGTCGTATTGCACTGGCTTTCATCCCCTCCTAATCGCTGGCAAACCTTTGTTGGAAATCGAGTCAGTAGAATCCAAGAAATCATTCCCTCAAACTCATGGCGCTACATTCCTTCTGCTTTAAATGCAGCCGATATTACGTCACGAGGGGCCACCCCTTCACAGCTCATGTCACATGACATGTGGTGGAACGCACCGTCGTTCTTGTGGTCTTCCGAAAACGAATGGCCCGATTTTCATAAATCAAAAATGCCGATTGATTTCGGAGATATTAAGCTGGAGGAAAAGCCAAAGGTCTGTTGCAATGCGATAATTGACGTTACCTTCTTAGATCAGCTTCTTATCAACTATTCATCTATATCAAAAATTCAACGTATCATTTGTTATGTCCTTCGAATAGTTAACCTTTTTCAAAACCATTCCTATCAAAAACCCACTAATCTACCGGACCAAAAAATTATTTTTGAAAATATTGTTTTTCCTACCACCGGTGAGATGCAAAGTGCGTTATACCTTCTTATCAAACGCGTTCAAGGTTCTTGCTTTTCTGAGCTTTTTTCCGCGTTATCTAAGGATAAACCAATACCGAAACCTTTTCGAAAACTTTCACCTTTTCTTGATGAAAATAATATCATTAGAGTCGGTGGCAGATTACAAAAATCTGACCTTTTGTCTTATACTGCAATACACCCCGTCTTACTTTCGAGTAACCATCGTTTAACTACTCTTCTTATCGAGTCCACTCATCGACAATACCTTCATCCTGGGTTTAAAACATTACATAATCTGCTTTTACAGCAATTTTGGATATTATCTGCCGGACGGGCAATTCAAAGAACCATATCCAAGTGCTTGCAATGTTTTAGAATCAACCCTAAACCCTATAGACCGCCCATAATGAGTTCTCTTCCCGCTCATCGAATCAATCAACTTAAACCTTTTTCGAGTGTAGCTATCGACTTTTGTGGACCTTTCTTTGTGATTCCTCATCGTTACCGTGGTTGTAAAGCTTTCAAATCGTATGTCTGTGTGTTTGTCTGTACGGCCACACATTGCGTGCATTTGGAATTAACCATGGAACTGTCCACCGAAGGGTTTGTAGGTGCATTCTATCGATTCATTTCCAGAAGTGGAAGCGTCACGCAATGCTGGTCAGATCAGGGCAGTAATTTTATAGGGTTTCGTAACGAATTACTTGATTACGCAAGAAGTGCGTCCACCAGACTTTCTATTCGTTGGCATCTGGGACCTCCTCTCAGTCCACATTTCAATGGCCTGGCAGAAGCTGGCGTCAAAAGTTTTAAAACTCACTTTGTTCGAGTAGTCGGCGACCAGAAGTTGTCCATCATGGAAATGTCCACCCTTACATGTCGCATAGAAGCCGTACTTAATAGTCGTCCTTTATCTCCTGCCTCTTCAGACCCACACGATCTTCAACCTCTTACCCCTGGGCATTTTTTGACCCTTGAACCCCTTAGTTCAGAAATTCCGGAGTCAGATTTGTCCGAGGTTCCCCTAAATCGGCTCTCGAGATGGCAACTAATCCAAAAACTACATAATGATTTTTGGAAACGGTATTCTGTAGAGTATTTGCATACGCTACAACAGCGACACAAGTGGGCTGATTCGTCCCCAAATATCAAATTAAATGATTTGGTTATCATAACGAGTGATCACATCCAATCACCTTTGAAATGGCCAGTCGGTCGGGTTCTCGAATTGCATCCCGGCGGAGACGGTCAAGTGCGTGTAGCGACGGTACGAACGGCTACCAGTGTTTACAAGCGGCCAGTTGTAAAACTGTGCTTCTTGCCGAATTAAAAGTAATTTTAATTTTTTCTACCTATTACCGGGTATTACAATAGGTTTTTCTTTATTTTTATTTTTTTTGAATGTTTTGTTTGTTTGTTTTGCCTTTTTCGGGTTTTCGTTATCTCTAAATGAACTTACGATACTTATCTGTTTTCCATTCATTTATATTTATCGGTCGTAAAATTGTGTGTTTTGGAGGGCAGTTATGTTAGCTCCCGCTAAATTTCGCGGTTGTTTTTAAAATTTTAAAACCACACAATTGGATGACGGACAGAGTACATTTTCCGCGCATTGAACATGCGCACCAAGAATCAGTGAGATCCTTTTCTACCGCCTCGAGATAATGGCGTGTTAATTTACTTTCTCCAACTATTACAAATTTCTACACTTAAAAGTGCTCGATTTTGGTGTACTGAAGCATAGAACTAGAAACTTCAGCCCTTCAGCTACGTGGTGCCATCATTAGATCCAGAAAGGGGCCCCTGGAACGTGGAGAAATTGGCTGCAAACTGGTGAGTGCTTTGTTTCTGATTTCCGTTGTGTGGTACCAACAATTAACCTATGGACCTTTGATTATTTCGTGATTTCGTATCAATATATTTATGTTTGTTCGCGCTTTCATTTAATAAAATATATACAGTCCATTGCAGTTATCGTTTTTCTAACTGCGGGCAAACAGGTAATTCTCCTGTTTTCCCTTATTTCATTAGAAAAAAGTGCCTATTTTTTTTTCTAGGGGGGGTAATTACCCCGTTACCCCCTCAAATCCGCGCTTGCATGAGGGCCTTGGGTTCCTTAATCAAAAAACACCTGATTGGTTGCTTTCAAAGACATATGCATATTATTTCCATATAGTACGTATTATTGCAATACCTACGGTACCTTACGATGCAGAATGCAAACATATTTGACATAGCAATATCAATGGGTATAAGTCTATCCTTTTTGCGGTCCTTAAGATAAAATGTCCTGATTGGTTATACTTTTACGCATGAATATTATTGTATTCTTGTATTCGTTACGTCAGATCATCGGCGTACAGTTGACAAAAACTCTATCTATGTAAATTTGGTATCTGTGCATTTTTCGTATCTTTATTTCTGAATGTTTGCATCAAACGCCAACCATTGTGTAAATAGGTAACAGGGAGTATTGGAAGTATTTGGCAGTTGAAAGAAGAATTATAGAGGTCAGTTGAATGACTTGGTCGAGTGAATATCCTGAGAGTTTCTCGTTCTTGTATTGAGACACCACACACATACATGAGTAAAAGTTTTCCGAAAATTTATGTATGGTCTTTGTTGGCGTAATGTAAGAGCGTTTGCGTACAGAGCAAGAGATTCCGGGTTTGAGTTCCGGCCGAACACAAAAATATTGATATTGTGGCATTTTAAGAGTTAATAGAAACTAGGGCCCAAAATTGCTTCCGAGGTACAGGGTGTTAAAGTATATAAAAATATATATCGATTTTTTTAAATATTATGAACAGTTTTAAACAGATTATTTTCAAAATTGGTACTTGTAGGTTTTGTTGAGATACGAAAACCCTGACACCCTGGACACCTGTGGCCGTTAGAGGGCGCTTTACCCGGCTCCCACAAAACTCACGGGTACCAATTTTGAAAATAATACGTCTAAATTGTTTGGTTTCCCTATCCTCATAATATTAAAAAAATTCTATTTATACTTTTTAGCTCACACTGCTACTACACTATAGTAGTATGATCGATGGTGGTTTTTTATATCTTAATATATCTTTGCGTTTCAGATTATTTTAAAACTTTTTTGTCGCGCCGTCTGTCTTTTTATCTGTCTGTCTGTAAAGACCAACGGGCATAACTCAAAAACCGCTTGCCCGATTTTAATGAAATTTTATACTCAGGCTGGGTCTTGCCTCTAGATGGTCCCATTTAAAAAATTTTTAAAAATCCACCGGACACAAGCCAAATGAAAGGGTCGGGGTAGATTTCAAAAACTAGAGTTTATGTGAAAATATGGCGTGTGTGATATCAAAGGAAAGGTAATTGAATCTGGAGTTAAACAAAATAAATTTTAGTTTTTATAAAAAACGGTGGGGGCGGTTAAAACATAGCTTGCGTGTGGTATCAAAATATATTTAAGTGTTTAGTTATATTAGCTCACACGTACTCTATAACTATAGTACCTAGTGTGAGCTTAGGTGCCCACATATTGGCAGATTATTGGTAAATTATCTCGCAAACAAAGCAATTCTGGGCCCTAGTTTAAATAAACTTTAATCTCTAGTTTGAGAATAAGTGGAATACGTGGTTAAAATATTGATGTTTAATTTCGGGACACCCTGTATATTATATCATAAAAAATCTGAAACTTTAAAAAATGAAATGAAAGTAAAAAAGTTACCTTGCATTCCTTATTGGACACACCAGCTCTTAACAAAAGAATCCCGTGTGGCTCCACCACGTTGATTTGTCGTACTTGTAGAGATTTGTCAAAAATTAATCTGTGTGAGCTTCCATCTGAAAAGAAAATTCCAAAAATTATTTAAGTTTAAGTGCTTTATTGTTTTTGTTTTCTGGTTAAGCAGCTTCATTATGCCGGAAAGTCCAAATTTCGTTACAAAGTGCGCATGTATAATAAATATTTTTCAAATTTAGTCTGTCTTAGAGTCCCTGTATGTTGACATATTTGGATATATTATATATCCAAATATGTCAACATACAGGGACTCTAGTCTGTCTTAGTACCTAAACTTAGTGAAGTTTAATATTTTTTATATTTCAAAAAGGATGGGGGGGGAGCACTAAGATCAGAAATGCCAACAACCAATCGGTGCTAATTTTAAATTCCAGGCTTATAGCCCAAATAAATCGAAAACTTCGCCAACGTTGCCATTCTTTTACGTGCTTGATTTCCTTATGTTTTATAGACAGAGAGGGATAATCGCAATCCTCGATGGGCGTCGGTTAGCTCTGACCGGGAAGACAGCATAAGCAATGCTCGTCTGGGGTTCACATTCTATGCACTGTATAATTTAATAGCGATATGTTATGTCGTCTACTAATTGCGAAAAATAGAAAGAAAGGAAGACATGTCTATTGAATTCGATAGCATACAGAATCTACGCTCTGGTTTTGAAGCGACGCGAATTACTGGTGGCCTATCTAACAAGATGTAAGCTTAAGCGTGCAATACGAGGGACGACTCAAAAGATGCTGCCAATGGATCATAATAAAACACATTTGTTTATTGTAAATAATTATATAGAAAATAATAGTGTCGATCATAGATTATTAAATTGATTATAACAGACATTTATTCTGGGAGGTCACCTTAGAGTAAGAATAAATATCTTACTCTAAAGTTACTCCTTTCCTTTATTAAATATTTAATAGAATAGAAAACAGACATACAATCCAATTATGTTCATAGTGCCGGAAACATCCTTCTCACAAGCGTAATTGTTAAAAACGGCCGTTTCATGGACTCTCTCTTTACGGAATATTTTTCGAAAACTGGAACAAAATTTAGTCCGGCAGAAATTTAATAACAAAGAAATATTGACAGATTTAGTTATTTCTGGAAGATGACTTCTGCACATGTCAGAACCAAGCTAACGTTTAAAAAGTAAAACAGATACCAAAGACAAAAAGACATATCAATAAAAAAATAAAATGTAAAAATAATCAAAATCAAAATACTAAAATATATTTAAAATAGTTCGTTCCTCCTTAAAGATACGTCAGATAAACTAATTTGCAATTAAAGCTATTGCTGTTATATATGTAAGGACAATGCACCGTTCTACAAAAATCACAAGTACAAAATCAAAATGATAAAAAAAAGAAACATTCAGAAATAACACACGAGAGACACCCATAATAAACTAAAATATTTTCTATTTTAAAAATATAACTACTTCAAAGTATATAGTCCTCTCATTCAAATTTTGGGAGACATTTCAGTATTTTAAACACGACTAGGCATTCCTAATACAAATAGAAGTATCGAACGTATCTAACCTGGTGATACGTGCCTAACCCCTCCTTGTAAGGCTATCGCCACAAAGATAATGATCTTTTTTATAGGTCAAATTTAAATGGGAGAACTTATAGGTTCTATAGTCCTTGCCAACCAAGGGGTACGGGTAGACCTCGTCAGATGTCTATCAGGGGAAATGAATCGACCCCTGCCCTCCGTAGATTCCAGGTACTCTCCGACCCGGAGAGTTAGCACCTGTATAGGGTCCCTTTCCCAGGGTTACGGGAGAAGACCACATCGATATGAAAGGCGGAGAGAATGGACCTCGGTACGGTGATCATAGCGTAGGTGGCAACCCTTTCTTTTAGGGATAGTATAAAATACCTTGTAGTACCGGCGTTGGAATCGTCAAAGGCTAGGGGAAGAAAACCTCGATCAAAAATCACCTGGTCCTCCAAGTTGGGGGTTGGGGCATCAGACTAACTCTCTAATACCCGGAAAAAACGTACACTGTTAAAAAACCCAATCAAACGCTTCGGAAAGAAAAGAAAAATCTAAGACGAAACAAGCAAAGAAACAGGAATATGATTTTTGGTACATGGAACGTGCAAGGAATGGGTCGAAAAGTAAATGAAATAATACATGAGTACAGCAGAATGAAGGTAGACCTTGCTGTACTAACAGAAACGAAAAAGAAAGGAAAAGGATCTGAAAACCTAGGACAATATGTCCATTTCTATAGCGGAGTGGCAAAAGAAAAACATGCTCAACAAGGAGTATCTATTTTGGTCCACAAAAGATTTAGAAAATTTATCACCAACTGGCAAGCAGTCAATGAAAGGCTAATTAAAATGAATATAACAATAAAAGGAATGAGACTTACGATTTTTGGAATCTATGCGTATAACGACGATGCAAATGTAGCCGTGAAAGACAAATTTTTTGAAGAAATACACAATGAAATATCAGCAGTAAGTACATCTAGAGAAATTGTCATATTGGGAGATTTAAATAGTAGAACCGGTAACAGAGTTAATGATCTGACAGTTGGCCAATATGGAGAAAATGTTGTTAATGACAATGGAAACCGGCTAATTACAGTATCTGAGCAATTAGACCTAAAAATCCAAAACGGTTTTTTTCAACATAAGGAAATACACAAATATACTACTACTATGTCGGTTTAGAACGTTTTTCTACGTTATCCGACGCCTATTCTCCACCGCCTTCGATCCTGACAATCATCCTCTGTCAGATTTTTTTGACTCATTGATTTTTGGATTGACTGTTGCCATTCTAGTTTAGGACGCCCTCTTTTTCTGCGCCCTATTGGTTGCCATTCTAGAACCTGCTTTGGTAATCTTTCGTCGTTCATCATACAACAACAACAGCGTGCTTTTGACCATTGTTTCATATATGTTAAATTTTACATTCTTTTTTATCTCTCTGCTCCATAAAATACTGTTAAGACATCCAGTAACTTTTTTTGCTTTTACTATTCTTCTTTCCAATTCTTTACAGTCTGTACCTGTCTTATCAAATGTGACACCCAAGTATACATACTCATTGCATGGAGATATTGTTTGTCCATTTTCTAGTACTAACTCACTGGATTCGTTTATATCGGTGGAATGAAACAGGATCTAATCTTAAATACCGGGCAGCGAATTCAGTCCTGTGATGAGTATAAATACTTAGGTCTAAAAATTACAGCTGACGGAACACTAGACAAAGCTATAAAAGATCGAAACGTACAAGGAAGAAAAGCAATAACTTTATTAAATGGAATAATTTGGGACCAAAGTATATCAAAACATAACAAAAAGCTTATATATAACACCATTGTAAAAAGTATTATTACATACGGCTCAGAAGTATGGCCAATCTAGGATAAAATAGAAAAAATGCTTTCCGCTACGGAGATGGACTATTGGAGAAGAGCAGCAGGGAAATCAAAAAGAGAAAGAGTTACAAATCAAAGAATAAGAGAAATTATGACAGTGGGTGAACGTACTTTAGTGGATGATATAAGAACAAAACAACTAGTGTGGTACGGACATGTACAAAGAATGAGTGATGAAAGACTACCTAAACAAATACTACAATGGAAACCAACTGGCCGAAGAAAACGAGGATGGCCAAGGAGAAGCTGGAGAGAAGGAATAGACAGTGAAATAAGAATAGGAGGCCTAGATGATGAATTATGGGCAAACAGAAACGAGTGGAGATTGGGTATCGGAAGACGTAGAACGTTGTGAAACCGATAAATATATATATATATATATATATATATATATATATATATATAGTCCTTGCCACAGGCAGTTACACTTTTGTGACATTTCCAAGCTCTTTATTTGTCATATGCATACTGACAGCAACAAAAAAAATCAAAAATATGGTATGTCTTTGAGTGGTTTTTATCTGTGCGTTTTTTTTGTCAACCTACAGTCAACATCTTTTTATCCAGAGACAATGACAGTTTTACCTTTTATACCAACATGACAACATATATTACTGGTTAGGAAATATGTTTATTTCATGTCAAAGTCACAAAATTGTAACAAGGATTATACACTATCGTTTGCTAAACAAGACTATTCCGACAAAAATAAAAAACCACTCAAAGCGAGAGAAGAGACTCAAGTTGTTAAAAGGGCTGTAATGCCCTGCTGCCGATGCCGATGCTGCTGCCGTAACGAGGCCTCGCGACAAGGACGCTCAATTACTCCCATTCATTTATATTTCGATCGACAGAGTGCTCTGTTACAATTAGACAGTCGAGAAGAATCCGTATATCCATCGTAATAAAGGACAAAAAATGTGTTCAATTTAAAAACGTAATTATTAATAACCGGACATTATCAAAAACGTCATTCATCAAAACAAGACATGAGGAAAATCGTCCGCGCTCAAAAAATAATTAATAATAATCGGGCAAAAACAGAATCAAAGTTTTGTGTAATTTCTTAAAATCGAATAAAATCATAGAGAACATTTGAAAGAAATAGGCATCAAAGTAAGCGGACAATACTTGAACAACCTACGATATGCTGACGATATCGCCTTAATAACAGATAAGAAAGACGAACTAATAAAAATGATGGAAGAACTGGATTCAGCAGCTAAAAATATGGGCTTGAGTATGAACTACACTAAAACTAAAATCATAACAAACAACGATGAAGATATTAAGATCAGAATAAACCAAGAAATATAAGTAGAGGGATATTATATATCTGGGACAAATTATTCAACTAAAAAAAGAAAACCAAACAGCTAACATCAAGAGACGAGTAAGATTGGCCTGGGCAGCATTCAGTAAATCTAGCTAAATATTAAAAAATTAAAAAATATCCTCAGTACCTCAAAACGAAAGTATATTCCCCTTAGAGTAAGAGAAAAAAATATTAGCTCACACATATACTATACTATAGTAGTGTGAGCTATGGTGATCCTAATTTTTTCGAGAAAAAAAAAGTTGCTCCGATTTCAAAATTTTTTATATATCTTTGCGTTTCAGATGATTTTGAAACTTTTTTGTTGCGCCGTCTGTCTGTCTGTCTGTCTGTCTGTCTGTCTGTATGTCTGTCTGTCTGTCTGTCTGTCTGTGTGTCTGTATGTCTGTCTGTAACGACCAACGCGCATAACTCAAAAACCGCTTGCCCGATTTTAATGAAATTTGGTACCCAGGCTGGGTTTTGGGTCGAGATGGTCCCATTTAAAAATGAACAAAATCCACCGAACACAAGCCAAATAAAAGGGTGGAGGTAGATTTCAAAAATTAGAGTTTATGAAAAAATATGGCGTGTGTGATATCAAACGAAAGGTAATTGAGTCTGGAGTTAAACAAAATACATTTTAGTTTATTTAAAAAAAAGGAGGGGGGTAAATTTCAAAAATTAGTGTTTAAGTGAAAATATTGCGTGTGTGATATCAAACGAAAGGTAATTGAGTCCGGAGTTTAACAAAATACATTTTAGTTTTTGTTTTTTTTTAAGGGTGGGGGTAGATTTGAAAAATTAGAGTTTAAGTCAAAACATGGCTTGTGTGGTATCAAACGAAAGGTAATTGAGTCTGGAGTTCAATAAAACATACTTCAGTTTTTAGTTATATTAGCTTTCACGTAGATACACTATAACTATAGTACCCAGTGTGAGCTTAGGTGTCCATAGATGGGCAGAGTATTTTTATTACTCTAAGGTATTCCCAATGCTTTCCTGTACTCACCTATGGATCCCAGACCTGGACACTTACAAAATCAAACATGGATAAGGGAACAAAAGCCCAAAGATCAATGGGAAGAAATGTTGCATGAATTAAAACATTTCCGAACTAGTAAGAACCTTTCATTTTGAAATGTGTATTGGGAAACTTGGCTATACTTTTATGTTAATTATTTTTACGCAATACCATTTTCGCGTACTTGGCTTTTTTTACATGAAATGTTTTTGTTATGATCATGATTTTTTAAATTATTTGAACCCTTCTACTACCCTCTTGCAGCCCTCTACCTTCACCAAAATAAAATTGCCTTTTTTGCGCGTACCAAAAAATTTTTGTGCCAAATTTGGTTAACATAGATTTATTGGTTTTTGCGTTATCGTGTCCCAGACAGACGGACAAACAGACAGACAATATTACAAAATTTGATAATTGGGCTTTTTTTGACTCAAATAACTTATTTTGAGCGAAAACAGAGACAGATAAATACGATTTTTTTAAACGTGAATTTTTTTTACGAAGACTTTTTACCTGTCGTATGTATGAATGACTAAAAAGACTTTCGCTTTTATAATATTAATTTCAAATAGGAATATATATATATTTTTTCTGCCTTTTTTCTGAGAATTCACAGATTTTCATACATGTCAGCCAAAATAAAAAAAAATAAAACAAGAAATAAGAGTCACCGCAAAATATTCGTTTAATAAAAAAATAAAACAACGTGTTGCGGTATTTTTACCTTCTTATCCCGCACAGCAATGGCTAGGGAAGGTATTGTTTTGGACGAAAAAATTTTTTTTTGAGATAATGCCGAAAATTTGTTATTTAGGTGTATTTTGAACTTCCCTAGCAGTATCGTCGTGATGTCTGTCTGTGTGTGTGTGTGTGTGTGTGTGTGTGTAACTCTGTCCGTAACACGATAGCTCCTAAACTGCCCAACCGATTTTCATGAAATTTTTAAGTAAAATAGTATTCGATACGGTAACGAGCTGATTATATTTTGGTCGAAATTTATAAATGCTAATGACATTTTTGACAGTTAAAAAGTTTAAAAAATGGTTATGTTTTAACCGAGCGTCGCATCAATATACGGTTTTCGGAATATTGTAGCGCAAATTTTTGTCAAAAATTTGTGTTATAACTTGGTAGGAGCTTTCGTTTTGGAGATATTTACAAAAAATTGTTTTTAAGGTTGATAAAGCATGGAGTTTACTTGGAGTGGGTTAATCGGTTAGCAAGGTATCAGATCCGTCAAGGATCCATTTATTTTTTTACTTCTCAGAAATTTTCGCTGTAACTGGAGAGAAATTTCTTAAAAACATATCCATGCATTTTCGAAATATTTGCACGGTTACAAACATATTCAAAAGACCTTCCAAAACAAGGTATCACTACTCTACCCTCTTTTACCATTGATAACTTTTTTATTAATAAAGACAGGAAAAAGTTTAAATTGGTATAATTTTTAATGTTCTTTAAGATAATTAAATTAAAAAAAAATAGAGCATCGCTCTTTGAAGTTTTCGAGTTTTTTCAATAAACCTAAAAAAAATATTAATTAATATTTATAATTTTTTCTGATAGGTTTCTTAATTTTCCCAAAGTTAAAAATAACGTATATTTTAAATTCAAAATTACTTGAAATTGTAATTTTATTTGGTAGAAAGAAGTCTAAGAGTAATTTTGAATTTGGAATATCTTCATTATTTTTAACTTTAGGAAAGAAAAACTAAATACAATTTTTGTTTAAAATTGAAAGACTTATCAGAAAAAAATATAAAATACAGGATATTTAATTAAAATTTGTTTTATGTTTATTGCATCTTAAAGAGCGTCAAAAATTATTTCTATTTTTAATAATAACAAAATTAGAAATGGTGGACACGTAAATTGAAATACCCTGTATAGTTAACGGAGGGGGTGCGGGCTACAAAAACTTTAAGCAAAAATGTGTCCTCGAAAACAAAATCGTCTTGTTCGAGCGTTTTTCTAAATTCACACAAAAACTACTAAATGTTATATCATCAAGTGCGAATAAAAGACCGTGATATTATAATATTATAAGATATTTTTTCCAAATGGTTTGAGCTTCTCAAAAATCTCTTTTATAGAAGTACTCTTTTGAAAAAGATTTTTAATTAGGACATTTTGTGGGAATTAATAACTAACAAGAACAAAGGGGGTGTAGCTTCATTCCATTTAATATTACCCTATTTCTTTAATTATCTTTTTAATTGGCACTACGCAGTATTCTCGATTTAGGGCTCTTCTCAGAGACTGGATCAGGGCCGACTCTAGAGATTTTTTCGCCCTGGAGAAAACCGACATTTTAATTCTAATTGTTTTATTCTACTTGATTTTAGCGCTCCAGGTGGTAGCCCTGTGTTTTAGGCATAATAAACAATACAAAAGTTATTAAAAGATTCCAAGAAATTTCAGTTCTGTAACATATTTTGATGTCAATTTGTTACATTGAAAATTATTTTGTAGCTATAGCCGTTTCTGAGAAACCAATTGCAAAGAAATTTCTAGCTTGACGTCGTAGCAGAATAAATAAAATAAGTAACAATCACTTTACATGAACTTTGTATATACATTTTTTTGCTGCCTATGATGAAAATAAATGGATCCATGACGGATCTGACACCTTCCTAGCTAGCCCATTATCACACTACAAGTGAAGCCATGATAATATATTAGCCTTGAAAACAGTTTTTGGTAAATGTCTCAGAAACTAAAGCTCCTACGAAGTTTTTGGTTATAACACGAATTATTGAGCAAAATAGAGTCTACTACATTCCGAAAACAGTTTATTGATACGATGCTGAAGTTTAAAGTTTTAAATTGTTAAAAACTTAGCATTAATGGATTTTGAATGAACCAAAATCTAATCAGCTCGTAAGAGTGTCGAACACTATTTTACCTGAAAATTTTATGAAAATCGGTTCAGCGGTTTAGGAGCTATAGTGTTACGGACAGCAATAATATACACACACACACAGACAGACATCACGACGATATTGCTAGGATAGGCCAAAATACATCCAAATAACACATTTTTGGCGTTTTCTTATTTTTTTTCGTCGAAAATAATACCTTCTCTAGCTATTGCTACGCGGGCTAGTAGAGCAAAATATACAGGGTGTTTCCAACATGGAAGTGTCAGAATTATGAGTCAGTAAAAAAAAATCGGGGTGTTGCGTCCAAATGTTTACTTACAAGTCACTAAAAAACATACCTTCTACTACTATAAAGCGTAAATTAAAAATTAAACAAGGTTTCGTGGCTAAGCGGGTAAAATAAGTAACAACGCCGACGTCTTAATGGCGGAATAAACGCAATCAGCGTTGATCTGACCTGAAAGACAATGTGTGTCGTGAGTCACGTGATGGGTTCTCTTTTTCAATCGATATTTTATCGATTCATGATATAGCAGTTTTACTCGCCTGCTGCTGTTTTAGTTTCTCTCGTATTTCGGAAGATGGCGCTTCTTGCAGAGTACAGGGTGTCCCAAATTGGGCACTTTTAGGGGGTTTAAGGTACTAGGGGAGACAGAGAAAAACTGACCACGCATTGAGAGGCTCAAATTTCAAGAGAAGACTTATAGTAAAACCCGCATTTTGAAATATCGTCTCGTCTTTGAGCTACGGGGGCTTCTTGAAAAGTCTGCATTTGGGAAGGGGGTCTATAACTTCGTTATTAGTGAAAATTTTGATTTAGAGTAAATTGCAATTTTATAGACTTTGTCACGAGGAATTCACCCGCTAAGTTAAGTTTTAACTGTCACTTTTAGTTTTTGAGATATGACATAAAGTTGCATTCTTTCTTACGGAATGGCCTATATTTTAATTAATTTTTGAATTCGCCATTGATTTCTTTTCAAAATGATGTATGATATGCCATAGTTTGATTGAGCGGTTTAGGAGATATTCAGCTTTTTCACTTATTTCTAGTGCGCTATGATTTCCTGCCGAGGCAGGTCAAGGCACTCTAGTATTTTTATTATTTTACACAGTCAAAAATATAGTAAGCCTGGTTTGGAAAAATTATAATTCAGCTGACGGCCCTCAAAGCTTATTTTAAGTGTTCGGTGGATTGAAATTTTCGGTATGCCTGTGGCAGCTTCTAATTGTCTCAATGATCGCGAATTATTTAACTCACGGTCCCTCCTAACGTCATATATTTTGGCCCGCGGTTTTGAAAAAGAGCCATACTGAACAAGGTTCCTTTTCAACTTTGGAAATATATCCAGATACGGTTGTCTTCGTTCGGGATACTTTTTGAAGATATAAGTTTCCAGCGCCCTGTCGATTATCATTACGTTCCTAGTAACATTTTAACATGTCATACTTTTCATCGTTTTGATACATATTTCAAAATAAAATTAAAAACGCTTTTGTGCAAAACAATTTCATATCAAAGCGTAATGTCAAATTGTTTAAACAATTGAAAACAATGACAAAACGCCAAGACGCAAGGCCAACTTGATTTGCATAGTATCAACAAAACTATAGGAGCATTGAAGTAGGATTTGACCGCAAGGATTTCATGTCAATGGCGCATGACGTCATTCAACGCATACTAGACAAAAATAAAAAACTTTAATTATCTCCGAAACCGCTCAATAAAACTATGACATATGATACATCATTTTGATAAGAATTCAATGACGAATTCGAAAATTAATTAAAATATACGCCATTCTATAAGAAAAAATGCAACTTTATGTCAAATCTCAAAAAATAAAAGTGACAGTTAAAATTTAATTTTGCGGGTGAATTCCTCGTGACAAAGTCTATAAAATTGCAATTTACTCTAAATCAAAATTTCCACTAATAACGAAGTTATAGACCCCCTTATGCAGACTTTTCAAAAAGCCCCCGTAGCTCAACGACGAGACGTTATTTCAAAATGCGGTTTTCACTATAAGTCTTCTCTTGAAATTTGAGCCTCGCAATTCGTGGTCAGTTTTTCTCTGTCTCCCCTGGAAGTACCTTAAATCCCCAAAAAGTGCCCAATTTGGGACACCCTGTACATGGTTTTGTTTTCTCACTAGAAACGTAAGGTGAGAGACAAAACCGTGTACATAACTTAGTAAGGGTGTCACATTGACCCACCAGTGTTCTGAGGGTCCCGTAAGGACGAAACAGTTAACTGTCAACACTTATTAGGTGTCTATTAGATCTTGGACCCCCGTGAGGTTAAGCTTTCGAGCTCTATTTATCTGTCTATCTATTTAGCCTTCTTCAATCCAATCCATCTTTGGATAAATGCCTCCCACAATATCTTCCACTCTTCTCTGTCTATCGCCATGTTCATCCATCTAGTCCCCGCATGTTTCTTCAAATCGTCCGGCCATCTCATTTGGGGGCTTCCCTACTTCTTTTATTTTCCCAAGGTCTCCAGTCTACAATATATTTGTTTCATCGATCGTCTTTCTGTCTGTCTGATTATGACAGGCAAATTTGCATTTTAATTTTGCTACCTCTCCTCTGGCATCCCTTACTTTTGTTTTATTTCCTATCCATTCATTCCCCTTTCTATCTATTAGCTTTACATGTAACATTTGTCTTTCCATCTTTGATTTTGTAAGTGTCCAGGTCTGGGATTGATCTATATCACTATGTTTGGTCTTTCTAATTCTATTTTATATAATAACTATAATATTAACAATTACCTTCTACAACAAATGTGCCTTCTTCAGTAGCGACCACCAACCGATTTTCGCTCCAGGAATCTGCCGAAATGATTGTAAAATCTGGAAACACCGGATAGAAACAATTGGCTTCCCATGGAGATCTTTTGAATACTGTACCGGCTGTACCCGCACTGGCCAAACTATATTAAAACAAAAATGTATCTATATACAGGGTGTGCGAAAGGTCTTTACATACTCCTATCACAAGATTCATTAGACCAAAAAAAGTCGATTTAAGTCAAACTTACTTTTGTCCGAAATTACTCCGTTTCTGAGATACAGGGCGTTAAAGATAAAGAATAAAAATCGTTTTTTTTTAATTTTAGAAACATTTTTTCTCAGTCTACGCACCATCAGATGACGAAAGAGTAGCTACAAAACAAATGTTCTTTGATCAACTTGATGAGACTATCACAAAAATCGGTAATACCAGAAAAATAATTATGCTTGGCGATTTTAATAGCCGAACTGGTAGGCAAACCCAGAGCAAAGTGATAGGACCATTTGGAGAGGAAGAAACAAATGATAATGGCTTAAGACTGATGCAATTGTGTGAAACCCACAACCTAAAAATAAATAATGGTTTTTTTAAACATAAGGATATTCATCGATATACCTGGATTCAGCCAACAAGAAATCTTAAATCAATCATTGATTATGCTATAGGTGGACAACACTCGCAATTAAAGTGGTATGATGTGCGAGCACTTCGTGGTGTTACCTGTGGATCTGACCACCATCTGGTAAAAGCAAAAATATTATTCCCTTTAAGAAAAACAAATAAAGACGAAAGTATTAGAGAAAATGAAAACCTAGAAAGCATCGAAGACAATCAAAAATACAACTTTAGAAGTCTAGAAATCAAAAGTACTCAAAGATTATATCAGAATCGATTAGATGAAAAATTAATAAACACAAATCACTTATTTGAAGAGATATATACAAACATAATAAAAAGCTTGAAGGAAGCAAGCAACGAAGCTGTTGGGTACCAAGATAATAGAAATAACAGGAAGATGTGGTGGACGGACAAAATACAGGAAATGGTCAAAGAGAAAAAACGTACATACTTGAAATGGCTCAGTACTAAGGAGCAAAGAGACCTAGAAATCTACAGGGAAATCAGAAGACAGCTAAGAAATTTGAGACGCACAGAAAAAAATGAAATGTTCGAGCGTAAGTGCCACGACATAAATACACACGTAGGAGGTAGGCAGAGTTCTGAAGTATGGAAATTCATTTCTACAGTAAAAGACCCAACAAAAGAAAAAGTAAACATCCAGATAATCAAACCAGAACAATGGACAGAACACTACAAGGGACTGCTGCAGGAGACATGACCCGAATATCTGGCAGCCTCTCCAAGAAGAGACATAGAAGTACATGGAACTTCCTCTCCATCATCGAAAAAGAAATGATAAAGAATAATATTAAAAAGCTTAAATCCGGAAAAGCTAGCGGACCTGGCGGAATATATGCTGAAATGCTCAAATATGGATCAGAGAAACTACTCGAAAATCTCACATATATTATTAACCAATGCATCAACGGACATCCAGTACCTAATGATTGGAAAATTGCATTCATATCCTCAATACATAAAAAAGGAAACACGCTGGATTGCAACAATTACAGAGGAATTTCAGTAACCAGTACTCTAAGTAGATTGTACGGTAGGATTCTTAGAGATCTAATAGAGAATGATTTTCATGAACAAGAAGAAGAAGAGCAAAGTGGGTTTCGCGCAGGCAGATCTTGTAGTGATAATGTTTTTTGTCTTAAACAAGTAATTGAGAAAAGGAGCGCCAGAAATATAGAGACTCATGTTACCTTTGTGGACCTACAAAAAGCATATGATACTGTTCCAGTAGAAAAATTATGGACAGTGTTAGAGCAAACTAATATCAATCATACATACATAAAAGCGATAAAAGAACTATACAAAGGGTCAAAATCTAAAATTAAAATTGGAAATCGACTTTCAAAAGAATTCCTGTTAACAAAAGGCTTAAGGCAGGGATGTTATATCTCTCCAACTCTTTTTAAAATATATATCGCAGTAGCTCTAAAAAACTGGAAACGTAAAGTGCACGGCATGGGAATACAACTTAACGACCAATTTACCATATACACACTACAGTTTGCTGACGACCAAGTAATTGTGGCTAATGATAAAGAAGACATGGAGTATATGATTAGAAAGTTAACAGAAGAATACCAAAAGTGGGGATTAACAGTGAACGTGGACAAGACACAGTACTTATGTATTGGAAACGAATCCAGTGAGTTAGTACTAGAAAATGGACAAATAATATCTCCATGCAATGAGTATGTATACTTGGGTGTCACATTTGATAAGACAGGTACAGACTGTAAAGAATTGGAAAAAAGAATAGTAAAAGCAAAAAAAGTTATTGGATGTCTTAACAGTATTTTATGGAGCAGAGAGATAAAAAAGAATGTAAAATTTAACATATATGAAACAATGGTCAAAAGCACGCTGTTGTATGGAATAGAGACTTGTGGCGTAACAGAAAAATGGAAAGTGTCGAAATGGATGCAATAAGAAGATCAATGAATGAATGATTATCTAGAATAGATCACATAAGAAATGAGATCATAAAAGAAAGAATGGGAATCGAGGGAAGCATAACGGATGACATCACTAGAAGGCAACTGAGATGGTACGGCCATGTACAACGGATGCACGACGAAAGATTACCAAAGCAGGTCCTAAAATGGCAACCAATAGGGCGCAGATAAAGAGGGCGTCCTAAACTGGAATGGCAACAGTCAATCCAAAGATCAGTGAGTCAAAAAAATCTGACAGAGGATGATTGTCAGGATCGAAGGAGGTGGAGAATAGGCGTCGGACAACGTAGAAAAACGTTCTAAACCGACATAGTAGTAGTAGAAACATTTTTTTTGTATTACTTTAAAAATTGGTATCCGCGGGTTTTTGGGATGCAAAGTACGAATCTGGGGGCACGACAGTGCCCCGCTAAGTTCGCGTAAACTGCTGTAACATCTGTTTTTGAAATATTTCAGCCCATATTTGACCTATCTAAAACTCTACTTCGGAATGAGCTACGAAACTCAAACTTTTCACAGTCGTAGATCTTCATAGAGTTAACAACCCCTCCAAGTTTTATGGACTTCCAGAAAGTAGTAAAGTAGTTCTGAAAAAAAAGGTCGAAATTGCCACTCACTCACTGACTCATGTATAATTCATCAACATTCTACTGTACTTCCAGACATGCTACAAAGCTGAAATATGGCAGACTGATAGAAATGGTGACCAAACCCTAAGAAAAAATAAAACAACCTAAAAATTTTAATTTGCTTCCCTCTTGTATAAATGTAAATTTATGTAAAAGTAACATTGCCACTTCCAAAAACGCTAGAGAGCTTTGAAAGGTTGATATAAACTATGATAAAACTATAGAAAAAAATTAAAAAACCCCAAAATTTTAATTAAATTTCTTCCCATATAAATGTAAAGTTATATAAAAGTAGCATTGCCCACTTCCAGAACCGCTAGAGAGCTGAGCTTTGAAAAAGTGATAGGAACTATGATAAAACTATCGGAAAAAATTTAAAACATCAACATTTTTAATAAGTCATTGCAAAAGTTTTGAAAAATGTTCCGCATATTTTACTGCTTTAAAACTTAAATATTATCCAAATCTTTTAAAAAAGGAGTGAAATCATATAAAAACATTTAATGAAGGAAAAAGCCAAGTACGCGAAAATGGTATTCCGTACAAAAAATTGAGATAAAAGTAAAGCCAAGTTCTCCAATACAAATTTCAAAATGAAAAGTTCTTACTAGTTTGGAAATATTTTTCTAAACTTTGCTATTACGGCTGCAAATGACTCTGAGTACAGTGCTAAATTTAACATAAAGAAGTTTGGCTGTAATAGCAAAGTTTAAAAAAACATTTCCAAACTAGTAAGAACCTTTCATTTTGAAATTTGTATTTGCTTTTTTTAGTTTTTTAATTTTCTTCTTTAGGAAGTAATTTTCGTCATGATTCGGTATTTAGTATTGATCCCGCATCGATATAGGTATTCAAATTATTTTAAAAAAAATTGTTATGTAACTTTTTATGATAAAGTTTGGTCAGTTTATCCCGAGGGTCTGCACTGATGAGTGGTTTTTTGGAGATAATTCTAAAATACTGTATATTTAATATATATTTTTTTTAATTTTCAGTTTTTTTATTTAAAATAATTTGTCTTTTCCGAAGCGGCATCGAATTTTAAAAACCGAAATATCTTGAAAACGCTTTACTTGAACGGAATGCAACAAGTGAACCTTTTTTGGTTTCAAATATTTAGTTAATTATTCTCTTAACAAAAAAAGGAAAAAAATGCACTTAGAAAAAAGTCATGACCTTTTTAAACCATCAGAAGTGCAGTTTGTCGCGCCATAAGTTAAACGAAACGGATTTCGCATTGCAGGAAACCCCCGTGTACCAATTTTGAAAGGCATTAGCCGAAGCATTAGCACGTTAAAAAATATTTGTAATGTTTAAAAAAATAGATTTTTATTGATAAAATTTAACACCCTGTATCTCGGAAACGGAGCAGTTTCGGAAGTAAATCGACTTATTTTGATCTGTGTATGAGTGTGTAATATCCTTTTCAAGACATCCTGTGTAATTAGAGATTTCAAAAAAATCATACGCGAGAATAAAAAAAATAGCAAAAATTATTTTGGAACTAGTTTTAGGATGCCTGTTTTTAAACCAATAATATTTTAGCGGAGAAATGGGTTAGGTTTTTACTAACAGTTCTAGATAATGGTTATTATAAATAATATATAGAAAATTTCGGTTTTTTTTACCTTGTTGGTGCATCTCCCCTTACGATCGCCTCCAGTTTGAGGGCTTGACCTATTCTGACGAACTCAATCTGCCTGGCATCCTCTTTGAGGCGTGAGTGCCTTGGAGTGTCCGCCAAAACGTCAGAAAATGCCCGTCGGTTTAACATTGTCTAAAAATAATGAAAATATTTAAAATCTTAGGATTTTTTTATTTTATGATACAGCGTATGGTGTCAAATTACCTTCCAAAAACTTGGTTAGTGATGTAGTTTCTGAGATAGAGGCCAAAAAAACCGGTCAATTTTTTTTTCATTTTAACTTTTGAACTATACCATAGATTTTAATGGGACAAACTGCACTGCAACAATTAATCAGAGTTTTGACTAAATATGTTTTTTGTCCGCCATCTGAAAATTCAAGATGGCGGGCGAAATTAAATTGTACAATTCAAAAATTCTCGTTTACTCTTGTGTTGCGAACACACTTTAATTATTTTTTAAAATCAGTAAAAAAGCTGCATTCTTGCCACGCACAACAAGGGATAAATCAGCAAAACCGGTTTGGTGGTTCTAAAAAAATGTATTTTGGTTTCAGCCATTGTTTTGAATATTATACGATTGCCTTGCGAATCATGTCTGCATTTATGTCCTTATGAATTCATTACTACTAAACCGATTTTAATAAAATAAAAAACGTCCTGCTGACAATTGATTGCTTTTTAAAGATCATGATCAGTTTATCGCCATCTTAAAAAGTAAGATGGCGGACAGAATCATACTTGATTCTCCAAAATAGCGGTGATGTTTATTTCATTAAAACGATTCAGTAGTAATGAATTTATAAGTAAATAAATGCAGACATGATTGGCAAGGCAATCGTATAATATTCAAAACAATGGTTGAAACAAAAATATTTTTTTTAGAACCACTCAACCGATTTTGCTGATTTATACCTTGTTGTGCGTGGCAAGAATGCAGCTTTTTTACTAATTTTAAAAAACTTATAAAATATGTTTGCAACACAAGAATAAACGAGCATCTTTAAAGGGTACATTTTAATTTCATTTCCATCTTGAATTTTGAGATGGCGGACAAAAAAATATACGTGTTCAAAACTCTAATTAATTCCCTGCCAAGTGCAGTTTGTCCCATTAAAATCAATTGTAAAGTTCAAAAGTTATATTGAAAAAAAAATTCCGGTTTTTTTTGGCACACCTGGTATATAGTTTTTGTGGTTTATAAAGTGCACGCACGATTAATTTTATTTATTTTGTTTTACACTATTTAACAGAAATCAAATAGTATAGTAAAAAACCTCAACAAAAATATACCCTTTCAAGCTGTCAGAGTTACCGCTGAAGCATTTAGTGAAAATCCTCAAACTCCAAATTTCACAATCTGGAACAGTATAATAACACATGTTGGCAGTGGCGCATCGAAAAACGAACTCAGCAAAAAAGCATTAAAAATGTTTATCTTTGGTAAGTAGGTGCTTTTAGTTTGGTTTGGAAATAGCATTTCTCTTCCTGGCACAGTGTTAAGGACACAAAGAAGTAATAGTAGTAGTAGTAGTGATGGGGAGACCGATTTGTCCGTACATCAAATATCAAACTGATGCACGTGCCCCTTAGGATGCAAGTATTCTTTCTCTAAGAGGACTTAATTTTGCCTGACTCCTCTTTGTCGAGGGCTGGAATCTTTATACTGCGTAGCAAGTACACACAGTGGACCCACGGTTTTACACTTCTTCCGAAAGGTGGTCCTGCTACATGTTAGACTTGCATCTATCTAACACCGCTATTGTCCCAGCAGAACTTGATTATAGACGATAGACTTCTTTCCTTCTCAGCGCAACAGTCGTGTGAGTTGACTGTAGGAGATTTATGCTCGCGCCATCCTGGTTCCGACTATATAGCAGGCTCCTGGGTAATTATCCCTGGTTCCTCGGCTGACTGCGTGTCGGCTCCTGGACTACACCTGCGTATAGTCTCGATGTTCAACGTCAATTTATATTTTTCCGTGCATCGCATGCTTATTCGATGACGGCTGTTGAATGCTGAAATGGAAGTGGGCGACAGGGCGACGGATTTTTTTTGTTTATGCATCGTTGTTCGAGACGCGAGCCTAGTACCTTCTGCATGTGAAGCCGACGACCACACCACGGCACTACCCTGCCGCTATTAAGAGTAATAAACGTTCATTGGAAGGAAATTCGGACGAGAGGGGAGGGGATCCTTTAAGGGTGGGTAAAAAGGGCCCGCGTGGAGGCCCCCTTGCCAAACCTAAGTGCTACAAGTGCGGAAAGAAAAGGAAAATGGCGTTTTATTTATTATCACAGTATAAAGGAGCAAAGAGAAGTGTTCGAGCTATTATAGGAGTTCTGCCAGGTACCAACAGAGGAATACGGTGAAGGTAGACAAAAAGGACGCACGTAAAGGCCTACTTGGCAGACCTAAGTGCTCCAAATGCGAAGAGAAAGGGGTAACAGCGTTCCGCTTCCTGGCACGGTATAAAAGGACACAAAGAAGTAAGTAGAGGAGTGCTTGAGGTCTAGAAGTGGTAAATAGAGAGTCTAAACTCACCCCTTTATTAAGAGAACTGGAAAGTGCGACCAAGGACAGGTACAAATAGAGTGATAGGGGGGTAGGCGGAAAGGGCTGCGTCGAGTCTTACTTGCAGGCCTAAGGATTCACCCTTCGTACAACTACTACTACTTGCATTATCAACAAATTAGAATAATATTGGTGTATATGGCTGTAACATAACAAAACCATTTCATGTAAAAAAAGCCAAGTACGCGAAAATGGTATACCGAAAAAAGAATTGAGATTGAAGTAAAGCCAAGTTCTCTAATACTAGTTTGAGAATGTCTTTTTTAAACTTTGCTAATACAGCCAAACTTCTTGTTCAATTTAGCACTGTGCCTAAGAGTCATTTGGAGACGGAATAGCCAAGTTTACAAAAACATTTCCAAACTAGTACGAACCTTTAATTTTGAAAGTTGTATTTGAGAACTTGGCTTTACTTTTATCTCAATTCTTTTTCCGAAATACTATTTTCGCGTACTTGCCTTTTTTTACATGAAATGTTTTTGTTATAATTTCACTCCTTTTTTAAAAGATTTGGATAATATTTAAGTTTTAAAGTAGCAAACTATGCGAAATATTGTTTAAAACTTTTGCAATTCAAAATTTTGAGGTTTTTTAATTTTTTCCTATGGTTTAATCATAGTTCCTATCAGCCTTTCAAAGCTTAGCTCTGAAAGTGAACAATGTTACGTTTACATAACTTTGCATTTATGGGGGAGGGCAGTAAATTAAAATGTTGGTGTTTTTAAATTTTATTTATAGTTTTATCATAGTTCTTAAGAGTCTTCCAAAGCTCAGCTGTCTAGCGTTCCTGGAAGAGGGCAATGTTACTCTTACATAACTTTATATTTATAGGAGAGGGAAGTTAATTAAAATTTTGGGGTTTTTTAATTTTTTTCTATAGTTTTATCATAGTTCCTATCGGCGTTCCAATGCTCAGCTCTCTAGCGGTTTTGGAAGTGGGCAATGTTACTTTTACATTACTTTACACTTATAGGGAAGGGAAGCAAATTAGAAGGTTGGGGTTTTTTCGTTTTTTTTCAAGGGTTTGGTCATAATATCTATCCGTCTGCCAAATTTCAGCTTTGCAGCGTGTCTGGAAGTACAGTAGAATTTTGATGATCTATACATGAGTGAGTGAGTGACTGAGTGGCAATTTCGACGTTTTTTGAAATTTCGAATCTAGTTTACAACTTTATGGAAGTCCATGAAACTATGAAGTTCTACGACTAGGCAAAGTTTGAGTTTCGTAGCTCATTCCGAAGTAGAGTTTTAGATAGGTCAAATATGGGCTAAAATGTTTCAAGAAAAGATGGTACACCAGTTTAAGCTGCGAACCTGGCCGGGCACTTCCGTGCCCGGCGATTTATGATTGAAACTATAACAGTTTTGGTTGAAGAACACAAAAACAACGTATCTAAAAAATTAATGACAAAATCTAAATACCACGAATGTTCAAACAGCAACGAAAGGGGTGAAGAAAATTCTATTACTGAAGATGTAATAAAGTAAAACAAAATTAATGGAAAATTAGGCGTTTAGGAATCCTAATTAAGTGGATCCTTACGGGTGGGGAATCATGGATCTTTACAAAAACCAAGATCTATGGACCGGTGCAAACCAAAGATTGATGGATATTAATGGATATCGATAAACCACTGAACTTGAAACAAGTAATTAATAGATAGGTTAAAAGTTGTGAGATTCATATTGATGTTTTTCGTGGGTTATATGATACAGTAACAGTGGCGTATATAGAAAAAAGTTTTTGGGGGGGCCCGAGACTCCATAAGGCCGTATTTTATGTTTGTGTTTATGAAATATGTGGAAAATATCTAAAAAAATCTTAGCTTCGGGGAGGGCCGGCCCCATTGCCCTCCCCCTTATATACGCCACTGCCAAAAAATAAATATTATGCGACTGCTTGCTTTTATATTTTATTTTATGGAATTTGGTTTTTTATACTTAAAATATGTGGATGATATCACACATTTTTAGGCTTGTGGGGATTAGCACAGTTGATAAAAATATAACTATT
Organism: Aspidapion aeneum; assembly: GCA_963576565.1. NCBI lineage: Eukaryota > Metazoa > Arthropoda > Insecta > Coleoptera > Brentidae > Aspidapion > Aspidapion aeneum. The sequence continues at coordinate 120,343,487 of OY755040.1, forward strand.
TCCTTACCTTTGGCAACGTTTTGTGTACGGTAAAACGAGGTTACTTTGATCCACTTTTTTGAGTTAATTCGAAAAATTCAAAGAAATAACCAAAAATTATATCATAAAAAATCTTTTTTGGTTTTAATGAAAAACACATGGCATAGGTAATTAACAAAGGACATTTTTACTACAAAATACTTAGTATTATAAATATTTTTTTAACTTGAAAAGTGGAGCAAAGTTTCCCATAGTCCGAGGTTACTTTGCCCCACTTTATAAAATATGAAAAAAAAACATTGGTGTTTTATATGTTGGCGCAAACTACACCCAATATCCCCAAACATTCAAAAATGGTGAATAAAAAATTTTAAAATATTGGTTTTTTAAGTTTTTATTGCATAGAAATCGATAACCGCACCAGACACCAAATTTTTCGAGGTCAAATTTTAAAGGAATTTCAAGCTGCACTTCACTCTGGCATTAACTCGAGACGACTAAGCGGAAAACAGCGGCTACCGCGTCTTTGAAAAGTCAAATTCGCAACGGATAATAATTCACTGGCGATTTTAATAGCCGAACTTGTAGACAAGCCCAGAGCAAAGTGATAGGACCATTTGGAGAAGAAGTAACAAATGATAATGGTTTGAGACTGATGCAATTGTGTGAAACCCACAACCTAAAAATAAATAATGGTTTTTTTAGGCATAAGGATATTCATCGATATACCTGGATTCAGCCAACAAGAAATCTTAAATCAATCATTGATTATGCTATAGGTGGACAACACTAGCAATAAAAGTGGTATGATGTGCGAGCACTTCGTGGTGTTACCTGTGGATCTGACAACCATCTGGTAAAAGCAAAAATATTATTCCCTTTAAGAAAAACAAATAAGGACGAAAGTATTGGAGAAAATCAAAACCTAGAATGCATCGAAGAAGAAGTTTGTATCAGAACCGATTAGATAAAAAATTAATAAACACAGAACACTCATTTGAAGAGATATATACAAACATAATAAAAAGCTTGAAGGAAGCAAGCATCCAAGCTGTTGGATACCAAGATAATAGAAATAGCAGGAAGATGTGGTGGACGGAAAAAATACAATAAATGGTCAAAGAGAAAAAACGCACATACTTGAAATGGCTCAGAAGGCTCACTAAAGAACAAAGAGACCTAGAAATTTACAGGGAAACGAGAAGACAGCTAAGAAATTCGATACGCACAGAAAATGAAAATGTTCGAGCGCAAATGCCACGATATAAATACACACGTAGGAGGTAGGCAGAGTTCTGAAGTATGGAAATTCATTTCTACAGTAAAAAACCCAACAAAAGAAAAAGTAAACATCCAGCATCAAACCAGAACACTACAAGGGACTGCTGCAGGAAACGAGACCCGAATATCTGGCAGCCTCTCCGAGGAGAGACATAGAAGTAAGAGACATAGAAGTACACGGAGAGGAAGTAATCATCGAAAAAGAAATGATAAAAAATAGTATTAAAAAGCTTAAATCCGGAAAAGCTAGCGGACCTGGAGGAATATATGCTGAAATGCTCAAATATGGATCAGAGAAACTAATCGAAAATCTCACATATATTATCAATCAATGCATAAACGGACATCCAGTACCTGATGATTGGAAAATTGCATTCATATCCTCAATACATAAAAAAGGAAACAAGCTGGATTGCAACAATTACAGAGGAATTTCAGTAACCAGTACTCTTAAGTAGATTGTACGGTAGGATTCTTAGAGATCTAATAGAGAATGATTTTCTTGAACAAGAAGAAGAAGAGCAAAGTGGGTTTCGTGCAGGCAGATCTTGTAGTGAGAATGTTCTTAAACAAGTAATTGAGAAAAGGAGCGCCAGAAATATAGAGACTCAAGGTACCTTTGTGGACCTACAAAAACCATATGATACCGTTCCAGTAGAAAAACTATGGACAGTATTAGAGCAGACTAATATCAATCATACATTCATAAAAGCGATAAAAGGACTATACAAAGGGTCAAAATCTAAAATTAAAATTGGAAATCGACTTTCAAAAGAATTCCTGGTAACAAAAGGCTTAAGACAGGGATGTGGTATCTCTCCAACTCTTTTTAAAATATATATCGCAGCAGCTGTAAAAAACTGGAAACGGAAAGTGCACGGCATGGGAATACAACTTAACGACCGATTTACCATATACACACTACAGTTTGCTGACGACCAAGTAATTGTAGCTAATGATAAAGAAGACATGGAGTATATGATGAGAAAGTTAATGGAAGAATACCAAAAGTGGGGAATAACAGTGAACGTGGACAAGACACAGTACTTATGTATTGGAAACGAATCCAGTGCGTTAGAACTAGACAATGGACAAGTAATATCTCCATGCAATGGGTATGTATACTTGGGTGTCACATATGATAAGACAGGAACAGACTGTAAAGAACTGGAAAAAAGAATAGTAAAAGCAAAAAAAAGGTTGGATGTCTTAACAGTATTTTATGGAGCAGAGAGATAAAAAAGAATGTAAAATTTAACATATATGAAGCAATGGTGAAAAGCACGCTGTTGTATGGAATAGAGACTTGTCGCGTAACAGAAAAATACAAAACAAAAATGGAAAGTGTCGAAATGGATATAAGAAGATCAATGAGAATATCTAGAACAGATCACATAAGAAATGAGATCATAAAAGAAAGAATGGGAATCGAAGGAAGCATAACAAATGACATCACTAAAAGACAACTGATATGGTACGGCCATGTACAACGGATGAACGACGAAAGATTACCAAAACAGGTCCTAGAATGGCAACCAATAGGGCGCAGAAAGAGAGGGCGTCCTAAACTAGAATGGCAACCGTCAATCCAAAGATCAATGAGTCAAAAAAATCTGACAGAAGATGATTGTCAGGATCGAAGGAGGTGGAGAATAGGCGTCGGACAACGTAGAAAAACGTTCTAAACCGACTAAATAAAAAAAAATAATAATAATAATTCACGCGTGGTGGCGTCGTGGTGCATGCTGTAACGAAGTTACTATTTTTTTTATTATATTACGTTAGTTCAGGCAAATTTTCTCTTTATTTTGTAAGTAAATTTTAAGAAATGGAACAAATACCTACTTAGCTGATTGGCCCGAGTCTCCCCTATTTAGTAATTGTCTTAAATGCACATATTAGGCAAATCTATCAACGGTCTATAAATGGTTCGATTGTCGCTTTAGGTCATTTATCTTTATAAATACATATATATATATATATATATATATATATATATATATATATATATATATATATATATATATATATATATATGTCTGGCCGGTGGAGGGGTCACAAGCCAGTGACACTCTCTGCTGCTACAGGTAACGACGTAAGACCTGTACAGCCAGCTTCGCCTGCAGGGGGGGCCGTAGGCCTTCGGGATTCGCATCCCCGCAGACCCCAGCAAACCAACTGGCGGGTTAGCACCGCGCGGGTTGAGAATTACCTGCTCTCGTTGAACCAAACGAAGCCTCGGAACCCGCCCCAGACGTCGGGAGTGCGTCTGTGGGAAGATCGTTACAGTCCCTAGCACAAGAAGGCGGAGCGAGTGGCGCCTCTGTGCGAAACGGAACCACAAGGCCAAGCACCCCCAATCACGACACCCGGAGAAACAGCTTGGATCTGCAGGACGCAAGTCCACCGCAGGATCCCGCTGTAGCTCAAAGACGGGGAAGGCGGCATTGGACCAGGGAAATGAATCTCACACTGATGAATGCTTACTTCAAAGTCACTGAAGGGGAGACAAAGAAAACCAAGTACCGGGCAAGAATGGTTGAATTATGGAATGAAGCTTTTCCCGAAAAACAGTTCACATCGCAACACCTAGCGGCACAAATTACTAACATCAAAAAGCGTAAGTTGATATCTCCGGATGAACTAGCTGCAATGAAGGCTGAAGCAACTGAAAACCGGAACAGGAGGCCGCAACTGCTTAGGCAGTCACTAGCAAGGAGAAGCTTTATACCAGCGGCCCCAGATGAAAGGACTGAACCAAACGATGAGCCACAACAAGAAGATGATCGACCAGTATCAGCCGAGATCAAGCTGCTCTTTCAAGAATTCCATCATAAATATGCAGGAGTAGAAATGCACGTAAGGCCAAAGCTATCACGCATTAAAATCACCTTAGAGGTCAAAAACACAATAGAAGCAATTAACACAACACTCAAAGGAGAGTTCACAAGATCTAATGACCTAGAAAACCTATGTCATAACGTATACTGCGCTGCTAGCGTTGCCACTAGCATACACGCGCAAACAAAAACCGCGCCTTCTACAACAACAAACGAAACCCAAAAACAACCTCCATGGGAGAAAAGGCTTGAAGAAAAAATCTCTGCCTTCCGGCGGGAGATTGGTGTATTACACTCGTATCTTACGACCGATCAACCCAAAAAGAAGCTAGAGAAGAAAGTTTTAAGCTATGCAAAGAGCGCAAAAATAAAGAAAAACGATGCGCAGTATCGGGAAAAACTACTCCTTAGGGTCGAGGTGTTAAAGCAAAAGATAGCAGCACTGGGAAATAGGATAAAAAGGTATCATAAGAGAACGCTTAGGCGGAAACAAAATGACCTTTTTATCAATAACCAGAAATTGTTCTTCAGAAATCTTAACGAGGAGAACCAAGGCCAAAATACAAACACAATACCCTCTAAGGAAGAAATGACTGAATTCTGGTCGAGCATCTGGTCCCAGAGAGTTGAGCATGACTTCCAGGCACAATGGATCGCTGCTGAAAAAGAAAGCGCGGCAAATTACACAGAGATGCCAGAGGTTACTGTCTCTGAAACAGACGTTAAGGAGACAGTAAAGCGACTCAAAAACTGGACAGCGCCGGGACTTGACGGAATACACAATTATTGGTGGAAGGGATTCTCACACACACACAAGATCTTAGCGAGCCTGATTCAAAACGCATTAAGGAATCCACGCGAAATCCCCACATATCTCACGCTTGGGCAGACACACATGCTGCCTAAGAAAGGAAATTTACAACAGGCCAAAAACTATAGACCAATAACGTGTCTTCCGTCGGCTTACAAGATACTGACTTCCATCTTAGGGCACAAGCTTAATGGTCACCTTAAAGTGAACAAAATCCTAGCATGGGAACAGAACGGATGTAAGCAAAAAGCTAGAGGATGCAAGGAACTCTTGGTGATCGACAACGTCATAACCAAACAAGCAAAAAGGCGTATGACTCGGTACCACACTCATGGCTGATAGAAGTCCTAAAAATTTACAAGGTTGACCAAAATCTGATAGGTTTACTACAGCATTTAATGTCGACATGGAGGACGACTCTGACAGTCAGGGGGGGGGACCAACTCATACAGCACAGAAGAGATATCTGTTCGCCGAGGAATATTCCAAGGCGACAGTTTTAGCCCACTGTGGTTTTGCCTAGCCCTTAACCCACTAAGCAACATGCTTAACAGAAGTTCATACGCATACACAATCGATGACCATGCAAAAATATCGCACGTCTTTTATATGGACGATCTCAAACTGTACGGAAGAGGACAACAACAGTTAGAGGGAGAGCTGGAGCTTGTTAGAAGCTTCAGTGAAGGCATACAAATGAAATTTGGACTTGACAAGTGTGCGGTCGTCCATGTAAGGAGAGGTAAACTGGTGGAGCAAGGCGATATCACACTGAGGGATGGAGGTCGGATCAAGGAACTAGGGACAGAAGCCACTTACAGGTATTTGGGTATCCAACAAACCTACGAGATACGACAAAAGGAAAACAAGGAAGGGGCAGAGCGCGAACTGATCCGGAGGGTACAGAAGATACTAAAAACGCAATTAAATGCTAAAAACAAGATAGCAGCAATAAATACCTGGGCAGTACCAGCTTTTACATACACCGCCGGAGTACTTGCATGGTCAAAAACTGACCTGGAAAGATTAGATCAGAGGATCAGAAAACTCCTCACTAAGAACGGATTACTGCACCCTAACTCAGCAATCGAACGACTGTACCTATCTCGTAGGGAAGGAGGGCGTGGACTGAGCAGTCTGCAAGCCTCAAATATCAAAGAAAGAAAAATGCTCAGAAAATACTTTAATAAACACAATCAGCCAGTACATAGAAGTATACGAAACTGGGATAAAAAGATCACTCCACTGAACCTGGCAAATCCGGAGGAGTCAGAGGAAGATAATCTTTCTGAGCAGCTTAAATCCAACTGGCAAAGAAAAGTGTTGCACGGGAGGTTCTACACAAGTCTGCATCAACCTGAAGTAGATATTGCCGCATCTAACTCCTACCTAACAACAGGGTACCTTTTCCCAGAGACCGAAGGAGCTCTCCTCGCGATCCAAGATCAGGTCGTTAAAACGAGAACATATACCCGACATATCCTCAAGCAGGAGGTAGAAACAACCAAGTGCAGAATTTGTAATATAGCTGAGGAAACCGTACAACACTTGGCATCGGGTTGCTCTGCCATTGCTAACACCAAATATCTGGAAAGACACAATAACATGGGTAAAGTGGTTCATCAGATGGTCAGTCTAAGTAAGGGTTTGCTGGAGAAATTCACTCCTCACCATATGTACAGTCCACAGCCACTGCTTGAAAATAATACCACGAAGATCTACTGGGACGTTACCGTAGAAACAGATAGAGCAGTGGAGCACAACCGACCGGATATGGTTGTGTGGAACAAAACGGGAAAAACGGCAATTATAATTGATTTTACTGTTCCGTAAGATTATAACTTGGCTAAAGCCTATGGAGAAAAAATAACGAAATATCAAGCATTGGCTCAGGAAGTAAAAACCATCTGGAACTTACAAAAGGTGACAATAATGCCAATAGTCATCAGCGCCAACGGCTTGGTACACAGAAAAACCATGCAACATATAACAGAGCTTAGCATGCCAAATAGTGCTATCACATGGATGCAGAAAGCCGTTGTACTTGGGACCGTTGAAATTATTCGACGGACTGTCTCGCCGTATTGACACTAGTAGTGTCCTTGGCGACAATGAGCGCCCGGACACTGTTAGCCAAAACCACGTATGTGTGAATTAAAAAAAAAAAAAAAAAAAAATATATATATATATATATATATATATATGTCATTCATTCATCATATATGATGAATACGTATAGGTATTAACTTCCATATATGGTCATAACGTGTATATTTGATTGAGCGCTAACACCATTTATGGCGATCCATATAAGTATTACTGGATTTCCTAATTTGGTAATCAGCTAAGTAGTGGTAAAACCTTTGAATATTTTATTACTATAAATGGATATATAATAATTTTGATTTGATATATTTGAATTTTGAATATGGTGAATTATTTAAGGAAGTTCATGCACAAATGCGATACCATATATGACTATTTTTTATTCTTGATAAAACCTTTGTTTATTTTATTACTATAAATGGCTCGAGAATAAATTTTATACCATATAAGGTAAATTATTTAAATATAAAAGGAGGTACAGGATTTTCGGAGGCCACTTTTCACCTGTTAGTAGTCGTCACCGATAGTCTTCAGAAGTTTTTCAAAGTTTTATTTCCGGTGTGTGAATCCGAAATCACCAGGTAAGCACCAGTCCTTATTGTTTTTATTTTCTTTAAAACTATTGCTCTAGTTGCTTTATTTAATTTTCTTTACTGCTTTTCAAAATGACAAATTAATTTTATAACAACAATAATGCACACTGTTTTTACTAGCTTTGGCTCCGGCAACTTGGCTTCTAAAAATAGTGCTTTTGAATAAATCACTGTTTAAAAAAATTCATAAAACAAAATGCATCAAACAGACAAACGTAAAAAAGGGGATTTCTTGTATTTACGATTCATTTTACCTGTTCTGAATTTGTTAGTTAAATTGTTTGATTTATTTTAATTTACTAACTGTAAATTAAAATTTGTTGTTTCCCGCTTTGGCGGCAACTCAGCTTTATAACAACAATAATACACACTGTTTTTACCAGCTTTGGCTCCGGCAACTTGGCTTCTCAACATAGTGCTTTTGAATAAATCACTGTTTTAAAAAATTCATAAAACAAAATGAATCAAACAGACAAACGTAAAAAAAGGGATTTCTTGTATTCACGATTCATTTTAAATGTTCTGAATTTGTTAGTTAAATTGTTTGATTTATTTTAATTTATTAACTGTTAATTAAAATTTGATGTTTCCCGCTTTGGCTTCTGCAACTTAGCTTTATAACAACAATAATGCACACTGTTCTTTACCAGCTTTGGCTCCGGCAACTTGGCTTCTGAAAATAGTGCTTTTGAATAAATCACTGTTTTAAAAAAAAATCATAAAACAAAATGAATCAAACAGACAAACGTAAAAAAAGGGATTTCTTGTATTCACGATTCATTTTACCTGTTCTGAATTTGTTAGTTAAATTGTTTGATTTATTTTAATTTATTAACTGTTAATTAAAATTTGTTGTTTCCCGCTTTGGCTTCTGCAACTTAGCTTTATAACAACAATAATGCACACTGTTTTTACCACCTTTGGCTCCGGCAACTTGGCTTCTAAAAATAGTGCTTTTGAATAAATCACTGTTTTAAAAAATTCATAAAACAAAATGAATCAAACAGACAAACGTAAAAAAAGGGATTTCTTGTATTCACGATTCATTTTAAATGTTCTGAATTTGTTAGTTAAATTGTTTGATTTATTTTAATGTATTAACTGTTAATTAAAATTTGTTGTTTCCCGCTTTGGCTTCTGCAACTTAGCTTTATAACAACAATAATGCACACTGTTTTTACCAGCTTTGGCTCCGGCAACTTGGCTTCTAAAAATAGTGCTTTTGAATAAATCACTGTTTTAAAAAATTCATAAAACAAAATGAATCAAACAGACAAACGTAAAAAAAGGGATTTCTTGTATTCACGATTCATTTTAAATGTTCTGAATTTGTTAGTTAAATTGTTTGATTTATTTTAATTTATTAACTGTTAATTAAAATTTGTTGTTTCCCGCTTTGGCTTCTGCAACTTAGCTTTATAACAATAATGCACACTGTTTTTACCAGCTTTGGCTCCGGCAACTTGGCTTCTAGAAACAGTGCTTTTGAATAAATCACTGTTTTAAAAAATTCATAAAACAAAATGAATCAAACAGAGAAACGTAAAAAAAAAGGATTTCTTGTATTCACGGTTCATTTTACCTGTTCTGAATTTGTTAGTTAAATTGTTTGATTTATTTTAATTTATTAACTGTTAATTAAAATTTGTTGTTTCCCGCTTTGGCTTCTGCAACTTAGCTTTATAACAACAATAATGCACACTGTTTTTACCAGCTTTGGCTCCGGCAACTTGGCTTCTAAAAATAGTGCTTTTGAATAAATCACTGTTTTAAAAAATTCATAAAACAAAATGAATCAAACAGACAAACGTAAAAAAAGGGATTTCTTGTATTCACGATTCATTTTACCTGTTCTGAATTTGTTAGTTAAATTGTTTGATTTATTTTAATTTATTAACTGTTAATTAAAATTTGTTGTTTCCCGCTTTGGCTTCTGCAACTTAGCTTTATAACAATAATAATGCACACTGTTTTTACCAGCTTTGGCTCCGGCAACTTGGCTTCTAAAAATAGTGCTTTTGAATAAATCACTGTTTTAAAAAATTCATAAAACAAAATGAATCAAACAGACAAACGTAAAAAAAGGGATTTCTTGTATTCACGATTCATTTTAAATGTTCTGAATTTGTTAGTTAAATTGTTTGATTTATTTTAATTTATTAACTGTTAATTAAAATTTGTTGTTTCCCGCTTTGGCTTCTGCAACTTAGCTTTATAACAATAATGCACACTGTTTTTACCAGCTTTGGCTCCGGCAACTTGGCTTCTAGAAACAGTGCTTTTGAATAAATCACTGTTTTAAAAAATTCATAAAACAAAATGAATCAAACAGAGAAACGTAAAAAAAAAGGATTTCTTGTATTCACGGTTCATTTTACCTGTTCTGAATTTGTTAGTTAAATTGTTTGATTTATTTTAATTTATTAACTGTTAATTAAAATTTGTTTCCCGCTTTGGCTTCTGCAACTTAGCTTCATAACAACAATAATGCACACTGTTTTTACCAGCTTTGGCTACGGCAACTTGGCTTCTAAAAATAGTGCTTTTGAATAAATCACTGTTTTAAAAAATTCATAAAACAAAATGAATCAAACAGACAAACGTAAAAAAAGGGATTTCTTGTATTCACGGTTCATTTTACCTGTTCTGAATTTGTTAGTTAAATTGTTTGATTTATTTTAATTTATTAACTGTTAATTAAAATTTGTTGTTTCCCGCTTTGGCTTCTGCAACTTAGCTTTATAACAACAATAATGCACACTGTTTTTACCAGCTTTGGTTCCGGCAACTTGGCTTCTAAAAATAGTTCTTTTGAATAAATCACTGTTTTAAAAAAATTCATGAAACAAAATGATTCAAACAGACAAACGTATAAAAGGGGATTTCTTGTATTTACGATTCATTTTACCTGTTCTGAATTTGTTAGTTAAATTGTTTGATTTATTTTAATTTATTAACTGTAAATTAAAATTTGTTGTTTCCCGCTTTGGCTTTGGCAACTTAGCTTTATAACAATAATAATTTAAATTGCTTTTACCAGCTTTGGCTTTGGCAACTTTTAAAAACCACGATTTACCAAAGTCTGTATTTTACATTGACTTCTATACCCTAATAAAGCCCTTTCAGGGCTTTATACAACTCAATGGTATTTTACTATTTTGCTAATCCAAAGTAAGTAAAATAATGCTGTTTATATTTTAGTTTCCGACTGTCTTAAATTGGTTTAGTCTTTTTGTATATATTTAAACTAGAGCAACAGTTTTCCACTTCTGCTAAATACTGGTGCTATGCTTTCTGGCTTAGGGTTTTTTTCCGCTTTGTGCATTGATTTTTGCTACATGTCAGTTCTCGCTTTTTCATAAACTACCTAACCGCTTTCCGTTTTAACCTAATATATATTTACGCGTCATTGCCTGTGCTAAATTAAAGTTAAAATTTCCTCGTTACATTCTCTTTAGAGTATAATTGTTTTTTTTAAATTTTATTTGTTAGCTGATGAATATTTAATTTTGGTAAATCGTTTTTGTTATATAAGTTTTATTAAAAGATATGAAGTGAAAAATAATGTTCCTTTGAAAAATAATAAAAATTATATTTTTGACTTCAATTATAGTATTTTTATTTTTATTTTAATTATTTTATTTATTTCTGTCTAAAAGCTACCCGAGAGGCACAGGAGACTCTAAGCTCCTTTATTTCTTAGAGTGGCGCCCGAGGTTCTTCATTTCAAGTTTTCTGTAGGATACCGCTAAGGAAAATTTGATATGAACCCTGTGACGTCAAACTATAGGGGTAATTGTGCTATTTGAAGAGATCTTTGAAATGGAAACTTAAGCCCAAGTGGCAATGACCATTCGCAACTCTCGATAGTACGAAACTCTCTTATAATGCGCAGATTTTTAATGTGGAATATCTAAGAACTTTTTTCGCAATGGAGCAAAGTAGGACCAGGGGGCGCAAAGTAACCTCGTTTTACGGTATATATCGTTAAACGCGGGTTATCGTTTAATAGGCGGCGGTTAGTACTCACGAATGAACGACATGACTCTCATCATAAACATCCTAATACTACTCCTAAGCTCAAGAATGTGTCAATAAAGCACAAAACGTGCAAAAAAAAGTCTCCATCAAACAACGGTCCTGTAAACCACGAAAAAACAACAGCAATAGAAAAGATTGGGTATAGATTTTAATTAATCATCAAAGCAAAATATAAAAATCTTTGTACTATTTTTTGCTGTATTAAGGAAATTTGTCAATCCGTATAAAAAGTTTTAAATGTATATTACTAACCACAGCGAGAGTTCATATACTTGCTTGTAGCATAGCTACAATTAGCTTTACCAAACAGGCTGACACAATATCCGCTAAACTATTTCACCAGACCCTAGAAAATGTTTTTAAAAACTTAGATTGGGAAGAAATAGGCATCAAAGTAAACGGACAATGCTTGAACTACCTTCGATATGCTGATGATATCGCTTTAATAACAGATAAGAAAGAAGAACTGATAAAAATGCTGGAAGAACTGGATACAGCAGCTAAAAATATAGACTGAGTATAAACTACACTAAAACTAAAATCATAACAAACACAGATGAAGAAACTAAAAAAAGAAAACAGCTAAAATCAAGAGACGAGTAAGATTGGCCTGGACAGTATTCGGTAAATTAAGCTATATTTTAAAATATAAAAAATATCCTCAGTACCTCAAAACGAAAGTGTACAACCAATGTATCCTTCCTGTACTTACCTATGGATCCCAGACCTGGACACTTACAAAATCAAACATGGATAAGGTAACAAAAGCTCAAAGATCAATGGAAAGACAAATGTTACAAGTAAAGCTAACAGATACAACAAGGAATGAATGGATAAGAAGTAATATAATATCAGACGGAAAGATGATCGATGGAACAAATGTATTGTTAACTGGAGACCTTGGGAAAATAAAAAGAAGTAGGGGAAGACCCCAAATGAGATGAGCGGACGATTTGAAGAAACATGCGAGGGCTAGATGGATGAACACGGCGACAGACAGAGAAGAGTGGGAGATATTGGGGAAGGCCTATGTCCAAAGATGGATCGAAGAAGGATAACTAGATAGAACAGATTTTAATTAATCATCAAACCAAAAGTACAAAGATTTCTTGATGTATTAAGGAAATTTGTCAATCCGTATAAAAAGTACAAATTTGCTTGTAGCATAGCTACAATTATCTTTAATTAATCATCAAACCAAAACTACAAAGATTTCTTACTGTGTTAAGGAAATTTGTCAATCTTTATAAAAAGTGTAAGCTTCTCACGAAGTCATATTAAGTAGATTAATAGCGACATCGTGCATAGTGCGCCCTTGCTTGTAGCATAGCTACACAAAGTAGTATTCTGTCGCTGACTGTAGAGATTTATTTGATGCTCAGCTATTTTGGCCTAGCTGCTGCGATAGCTATATACGGAGAAGGCTATGGCTAAACTCCTGAACGGAATATATTGCTCGGGATAATAAGGGTCTCTTACGTGATCCTAGTAACAAGAATTTAGAAACGCTGCCTTTTTTGCAGAAAGATTACCTTAATTTTTTACGGATAATTCTTTCAATTCGTTTTCATATCTGAATAGTTTTTTCTCTTTTTGATTCTCTGCTTTTTGAAACTTTATTTTCCATCCATTATAGACTTGATATCGTGATATTTATATGATTATTTTTTAAATTTATTAAAATATTATCCGCGAAAATGGGATTTTGTAAAATGAACTGAGATAAAAGTAAAGCCAAGTTCTCCAATACAAACTTCAAAAAGTGATGTTCTTACCAGTTTGGAAATGTTTTTTTTAAACGTGATATTACAGCCAAACTTCTTTATGTTCAATTTAAAGAGTCATTTACAGTCGTAATAGCCAAGTTTAGAAAAACATTTCCAAACTAGTAAGAACCTTTCATTTTGAAATTTGTATTGTAAAACTTGGCTTTACATTTATTTCAATTCTTTTTTTACGGAATATCATTTTTGCGTACTTGGCTTTTTATTTACATGAAATGTTTTTGTTATGATTTCACTCCTTTTTTAAAGGATTTGGATAATATTTAAATTTTAAAGTAGTAAAATATGCGGAATATTGTTCAAAACTTTTGCAATTTCTTATTAAAAATTATTAAAAACGTTTTTTATTTTTTTCGTATGGTTTTATCATAGTTCCTATCAGTCTTCCAAAGCTCAGCTCTCTAACGTTTCTGGAAGTGAGCAATGTTACTTTTACATACACATTTACAGGGGAGGAAAGTTAATTAAAATTTTGGGGTTTTTTAATGTTTTTCTTTAGTTTTATCTTAGTTCCTATCGGCCTTCCAAAGATCAGCTCTCTAGCGTTTCTGTAAGTTAGCAATGTTAGTTTTACATAACTTTACATTTACAGGAGAGGGAAGCAGATTAAAATTTTGTTGCTTTTAAATTTTTTCCTATAGTTTTTTTATATTCCCTATCAGTCTGCCAAAGCTCAGCTCTCTAGCGTTTCTGGAAGTGGGCTATGTTACTTTTAAATAAATTTACATGTATAGGGGAGGGGAGTAACTTAGAATTTTGGGTTTTTTTGATTTTTTTCAAGGGTTTGGTAATTGAAATATAAAACTAATTTCTATCGGTCTGCCAAATTTCAGCTTTGTAGCATATCTGGAAGTACAGTAGAATTTTGATGATCTATACATGAGTCAGTGAGTGGCAACTTCGACGTTTTTTGAAATTTTGTAATTTTTTTTTTACTTTATGAGGGTAGAGGGGTTGATAAATCTATGAAGATCTACAATTGTGCAAAGTCTGAGTTTCGTAGCTCATTCCGAAGTAGAGTTTTAGATAAATCAAATATGGGCTGAAATGTTTCAAGAAAAGATGGTACAGCAGTTTACGCGAACTTGGCGGGGCACTGACGTGCTCCCAGATTTGGGTCAAGAAAAGCTTAACCACCAAATTTTGTGATGGTGTCTGTCTGTATGTCTGTCTGGGACACGATAACTCAAAAACCGATTAACCAAATTTGGCACAAAAATGTTTGGGGATTTAAGGTGCTTCAAGGGGGTGCTTCAAAAGAAAATTTATCATAGCGTTAAAGTTTCCAAGTGATGTAGATTTCACAAATTTATTAAAAATTTCATTTTCAACCAAGATTAAGCTCCCTCCCTCCCTCTTAAAATTCATTTCAATAGACTTACGGAAATGATAAATTGAAGTACAACAATTTTTGGTCTCAAATACCAAATTGCAAATAATGCAAGGACCTAAAACTATAAGCATCAAGTTAAATTAAAGAAAGAAAAATAAGAAAAAAGTTTTTCTGCTTCGGCCGGGACTCGAACCCGAAATATCTTGCTCTGTACGCAAACGCTCTAAACATTGAACCACCGAAGTCATACGTAAATTTTCGGAAAACTTTCATCTATGCTGGTGTGGGGTGTCTCAATACAAGAACGAGACACTCTCAGGGTATTAACTCGACCAAGTCATCAAACTGATCTCTATAATTCTTCCTTCCCACTGTCAAAGGTATGAAAACTCAAATTAGACGTAAAGTATCAACGTCTGAAAACATGAGATCACCTTTTCGTGTGTTAAAATTTCTGATCGCAATGGGCGATTGCCAATATAATTCCCAAATACCAAATTGATTCCGGGTTCGAGTCCCGCCGTAGCAGAAAAACTTTTTTCTTATTTTTCTTTCTTTAACTTCACTTGTTGTTTATAATTTTTGGTCTGTTAGGTAACGCAATTATTGCTTAGAACCCTTCCCGCGATTCAAAATTGTATGCTTTATAAAATTTATTAAAAATTTCATTTTCAATCAAGATTAAGCTCCCTCCCTTTTAAAATTTATTTTAATAGAGGTAAGGAAATGATAAATTGAAGCACAAAAATTTTTGGTCTGTTAGGTAACACAATTATTGCGTGAAAACCTTCCCGCCGTTCAAAATTGTATGCTTTATAAAATTTTATTACGTACTTATTATTTACATACATGGCGGTTCCACGGAGGGGCTGAGGGAGGCTTCGCAAAAATTCGGTATAGTTACTGTTGCCGCCGAGACGAGAGATTCTCGCTTCTCGTCTCGTCTCGCTTTCTTTCAACGAGACGAGAGAGGTATTTTTTTTTCGAATGAAAGCTCGAGACGACAGAAAGACCCTCTCTCGTCGAGAGACTCTCGTTTCGTATTGACGTAGTATAGAGTTAAGCTGGTGTTTATGTATGTAAAAATTGTCATATATGTATCCCTTTCTTGACAACATGTACAGTGGCTTACCTTTCGTTTACTTGAAATCAGATAAAGAAAATCCAAAAGTGTAATTAAATTGTACTGTTACTGTTGATGCTTATTAACGTAATGAACATTTTTTTCTCAAATTATTATTAAGCGGGATATTTTGGTTTTTTTTCTTCTAGCTTTTGGCGTAAATTTTTGTTATTTAGAAACCTGTTGATTTAAAAAAAAATGTTTTTGAACGATTCTTTAAAGAGCTAAAATTCTTAAATTTAAATAATTTTCTTGCGGAAATTAGTTTGTTTTTTGTTTTGAAAAATATGGAAAATTCAGATCAAAAATCTGCTAATTAAAAAAAGTCTGTATTGTGCGTTTATGTCAAAAAAACAGATATTTTTTGCAAAAACTTTTTTTTTCCAGAAAAATTACGAAAGATAAGGATTAAAAGAAAAAGTTTTGCTAGTTTTGAGAATAACACATTTTCGCAAGGAAAATCATTGGTTTCCAGAATCTGGAAATTCCATAGAGATTTTTAATAATAGAATTATTGCTTTATTTTTAAAGATTTATATTATTGGCAAAATTGTTTATCAACGAACACTTGAGATTTTAGGTACAGTTTTAAATAAATAAAGCGATGCAAAACTTTTCCACAGCTTTTATTTCATCGGCATCAACGCGGTATTTTAGTACATGTATTGTATTTACTTCTTTATTTATTGTATTTGTGCATATACAGAGTATATCTCAGAATGGACTTATTTTGGAAAAAACCTTTTATTTTGGGACTGTATTTACAACCATAAATAATAAGATTCAGCTTGAAAAGACACTTTTACACAAGGTGTCTCAAAAACTTTTCATGGCTGATATAAATCACGAGACACGAGAGACGAGACGAGAAGAGACGAGAGAAAGGCTGTCTCGAGGGATAGAAGAGTCCTATCGTCGAGACGAGAGACCCATTTTATCTCGCATGACGAGACGAGACGAGAGAAGGCCTTCTCTCGTCTCGTCTGGTCTCGCGGCAACACTAGGTATGGTTGCATAATATCAAATGAGGCCAGTAACTTTATGTCCTTGTTCTTAAAAATTGAAAAAATCAGACCTGTTTGAGAATGATGGACTACTTTCTTTTAACTAAAATTCTGAGATTTGTTACAAAAACTAAAGTTCAAATAATGGTCCTGCCTCCTTGGTTCGGCCTCTTCGGATATCCTCGCTTCGCCACTGATATCGTTTCCAAAGTGCGTTATTATATAACACATTTGTATAAACCGTTCTTCCCATTCAAATTCCTGGTTGTTACAATATTGAAAAGGTTTTCCGCCAGGTGATTATAAATGGAATGAAAGGAAAGCGATACGCTTCAGTCAGTTAGATTTTAATGTGTGCCAGGCTGACATCCTTTATTAAAAACAGAAAATTATTCTTGAAAATTTCCCATAAAATTCAAAAAGTGTCACAATTTTCTTTTCTACTTGCGCGCGCAATGGACTTACTTTGCGCACTCATTTGTCAAAAGTAATAAATTACAGACGTGAAATATATTTTTACCTTCCTAGCCCGCGCAGCAATGGCTAGAGAGGTATTATTTTCGACGAAAAATTTTTTCTTGGGATACATCGAAAATGTGTTATTTGGGTGTATTTTGACCTATCTTAGCAATATCGTCGTAATGTCTGTCTGTGTTTGTGTGTGTGTGGATGTGTGTGTGTAATTTTTTTTCTGTCCGTAACACGATAGCTCCTAAACCGCTTATCCGATTTTCATAAAATTTTCAGGTAAAATAGTGTTTGATAGTCTAACGAGCTGATTAGATTTTGGTCAAAATCCATTATTGCTAATGACAGTTTTTTCACAATTAAAAAATTTAAAAAATGCTAACTTTTTACCGGATCATCGCGTCAATATGCGGTTTTCGGAATATAGTAGATTACATTTTGCTCAATAATTTGTGTTATAAACAAAAACATAGTTATAACCAAAAAATTCGCAGTACATAAATAGGTAAGTACTCCATAATTGACCTAAAAATTAGCCATTTAATTTGTGTACAGCGTGTCCCATTTTCGATGGGATAAAATGAGAAACTCGGTTATTATTAAAGATATCGATTTTCTGATTGCACCTTACCGTGCTCTTTTTTTGAGCCCTTAAAAATTGTGTAATGAGATTTTTGCTATACCTCGTGGTTTCGCTAATATAGGGAGTTTTATTAAAAATTGCATTTTTAATAAACCCTTATATCTCGCTTATTTTGCGAAATATTTTTATTCTGTAAAATAATGACGTTGTCAATTTTTTTATTACTATTTTGATTGGTTTCATGCTTCGATTTCATGCTATTATTATCTAAAATTGATAAAACTTTATTATTTTTTTGATTTAAGGTTAAAAAAAATATTTAGTATTTAAAAAAAAATTAGTCCGAACCTGGAAATTTCCAACGTAAATATAAATTAAAAATTGCAAGATACACCAGTTGAACGATTTTTAGTTTATCTGTTTTGAAACGATAATTAAAAGATTTATAAATAACGCAAAAAACGTTAAAAAGAAAATAATATCATAGTAGTAGTACTTGTATACTTTGTAAATGGCTCACTCAAAATTATTTTAAAATGGCTAGAGATCGACTATATCCAGATTTTGAAAAATGTGATGTTTGACTGCTTTATTCAAGCAACAAAATCCCAATATTTAAACGGCAGAAATGTTTTTATGCAAAAAGCGTTAAGAACAATTACTCAAAAATGCCAACAATGTCTTACACATAATGGCAAGCAATCAGATTGAACATTTATATCATTAAAGAAAAATTAGTTTTTATTTTTTGTAATTCATTATTTTTTTTTGTATTTGTCGTAGACTTCAAATAAATTGATGTAAAACAATTTTAATTTGCTAAGTATCAAAACTGTTAAAATAAAAATCGTTCCACTAATGCAATTTTTAATATATATTTATGTTGGAAATTTCCAGGTTCGGACTAATTTTTTTAAAAATATTAAATATTTTTTTAACCTTAAAATAAAAAATATGAAATTTTTATTATTTTGTGATAATAATAGCATGAAACCCATCAAAATAGTAATAAAAAAAATCCAGGTTCGTACTTAATTTTTTTATGATAAATACAATATCTCAAAAACTAAACAATATTTTATTTTCTTCTAAAAAAGTTGCTATAAAAAGGTTTTTACAGAATAAAAATATCTTATAAAATAAGCGAGATATAAGGGATTATTAAAAATGCAATTTTTTCAAAAACTTCCTGTATTAGCGACACTATGGGGTATAGCAAAAATCTGATTACACCATTTTTAAGGGCTCAAAAAAAGAGCACGGTAAGGTGCAATCAGAAAATCAATATCTTTAATAATAATCGAGTTTCCCATTTAATCCCATCGAAAATGGGACACGCTGTACTTATCTTATTTGTCTATGCTCGGGGGTGGTCCGCACCCTCGCCTTACGTCTTGGTGGAGCACAAACCCTCGAGAACCTATGTAGTCGGCGTCTCTGTAGTATAGATACTATACTTAGCCAGAGAAAATATAATATGTTTTTTGACCTAGCTAGTAGCACAGACTAACTCGTAACTATATCTGGTATGAATTTTTCTAACCTGGAGGTCATGAAAAAAAAACAATTTGGTTTTGTGCAAGGCAAATTTGTCTTTTAACCACATTTTAGCGCTGTGAAATAATATGTGTGACCTATTTTCTCTGTGCACCTGATGCTAGTAGAGATGAGCCTTCTAACAGTTAAAATGTAAAATGCTGAATTTAGAAAAATCTAGAAGGACAAATATAAAATTTTTACTGTGAATTCTTCTTTTAATTTTGAATTTGTTTTTTGCAAAAATTACCTTATGTGACCCGAGAGCAATTTTAAAGACCCTGGTGTAACTAGTTCTCAAGATATCAGAATTTATTTTTATACATGTTTGAGGCAAATTTCCAGTTTCGATCGAAATACAAAAGGTCGAAAAGCTTGAAAAATAAAAAAACTTATCGAAGTAACCTAACCAAGTCGACTTGTCCTGTCCAATCAAGGTTGACCAGACGTTAAGGATAGTTGACCTTGTGAGGTCAGTATACTAACCTATCTGACCAGACCAGGATAGTTTTTTTTGTATAATAACCTAACTGGCTTAGGTTAGGACACTAAACTATCAACTATCCTCGGTGCCTGGTCCACCTCGGCTGGACACGGCAATTCCACTCGGTTAGGTTAATTGGTTTTGTCCTATATGTACCTATATTTTGGTCAGTTTCAACATTTTGTATTTTTGTTCTTTTATAATTTCGGCCTTTTGTGTGAAGCGAATACCGCATTAAGACCAACTATTTGGTGTTGCCGCGAGACGAGAGAAAGCCTTTTCTCGTCTCGTCTCGTTCTGCGAGATAAAATGGGTCTCCCGTCTCGACGATAGGACTCTTCTACCGCTCGAGAGAGCCTTTCTCTCGTCTCGTCTTGTCTCGTCTTTCGTATCTCATGATTTATATCAGCTATAAAAAGTTTTTGAGAAACTATACTAGTACTAAATTGCCTCGTATTCGTTGATAAAAGATTATTTTGTGTTTTGTCAATAATATAAATCCTTAAAAATAAAGCAGTAAATCTGTTATTTAAAATACTTGGGTCTTGAAGATCTTTATGGAATTTCCAAATTCTGGAAAGATTTTCTTTGCAAAAATGTGCTTTTCTCCAAACTAACCAAAACGTGTTTTTGAAATAACTTTCTTTTAATCTTCATTTTTCGTAATTTTTCATGGAAAAACATGTTTTTGCAAGAAATTTCTATGTATTTTTCTTAAATAAACGCACAATACCGACGTTTAAACTTTTTTTAATTAGCAGATTTTTCATCTGAATTTTCCATATTTTTCAAAATAAAAAACAAACTAATTTCTACAAGAAAATTATTTGATTTTCAGAACTTTAGCTCTCTAAAGAATCGTCCAAAAATATTTTGTATAAATCAACAGATTTCAAAATAACAAAAATTCACGCCAAAAGCTAGAAAAGAAAATTAAAATTTCCCGCTTATGAATTATATCCCAAAAAAAAAGTTTAATACGGTAATAACCATCAACAGTTACAGTACAATTTAATTACATTTTTGGATTTTGTCCGTCTGATTTCAAGTAGACGAAAGGTAAGCCACAGTACATGTTGTCACGGAAGGAATTTATGACAATTTTTGCATACCTTTTATTTAAAAAAAACAGTAAAGTCCTTTCATTTCAAAAAGCCGCCAAAAAACCATAATAAAATTTGAAGTGTGAAATCCATTAAGGAATCCTAAACAAATAAAAGAGAATATGGGCCGGACTGGGAACTGTTTATAGTATAGTCAAGTAAAATAAAACGTTTAATAAAAGTTGCTGCTTAATGCGTATAATAATCATTAATAGATATGTACTATATACTATGTAGCTTGCCCATGTAATATGTGTAATACGTTCGTATATTCTGGAATGATTTCCGTAATTTTCTGCTGAGAGTTGCGCATACATATCAAAAATAATATCTTGAGTTTTCCTCGTACAATGTGTTTTTAAAAGATTTACCTTGCCCTTTGGATATTTTTACCTTCCTAACCCGCGTAGCAATGGCTAGAGAGAAGGTATTATTTTCGACGATTTGAGATAACGCCAAAAATGTGTTACTTGGATGTATTTTGACCTTCGAACATTAAACCCCAATGTTCTAAGATTTTGACCTATCCTAGCAATATCGTCGTGATGTCTATCTGCGTGTGTGTATATTATATATATATAGGTAAAATAGTGTTCGATACTCTTAGGAGCTTATTAGATTTTGGTTAAAATCCATTAATGAAAATGACAGTTTTTGACAATTAAAAACTTAAAAAAATGCTAACTTTTTAATGGAGCATCGTCTTAATACACTGTTTTCAAAATGTAGTAGACTATATTTTCTTCAATAATTCGTGTTATTACCAAAAACTTCATAGGAGCTTTAGTTTCTGATATATTTAAAAAAAACTGTTTTCAAGGCTAATATATTATCATGACTTCATTTGAAGTTTGATACTAGGCTAGCCAGGAAGGTGTCAGTTCCGTCATGGATCCATTTATTTTTTAGGGTTAAGGTTTGATTTCTGTAAAACCTCAGACTCTAATGGTACCACCACTTCTTCTCCTCATTGGTCCTCAAATGGTCTCCAAAAATTTGTTTGTGGTGTTTCAAATGGCCGCCAAAACGCCATTATTAATATCACTTACTAGGTCCTCACTTATAAAAACAAACTAAAATATACAGATTTACAATTGTTATTATTCACAATAATAATGAAAATGTCACAATAATAATGAATGACATGAATTCAAATCCGTAATATAAAGACAACCGCTAACAATGTTAAAATGAGTTTGACCCTGTATTAAAGAATGCAGGTGGTACCTTTCGAAAGCCTTTGTTATATTTCGAGAAGGAATTAGGTACTTATAGAAGGGTCGAAACTTTAACTTTAAAGAATTATGTATACCTAGCGGTGCTTAAAACACAGAAATTCTTCCCAAAATTCGAAAATAAATTTTCAATTTTTGCACAGACTCCTGCACATCCCAAAATGGTTATTATGATTAGGGTGGCACGAGCCAGTTTTTTGTGCGGCATTTTGAAATGAAAGAACTTTACATAAATATCAGCTTAACTCTATAGGTCAATACGAACAGATGGTAAATCATAAAAAATTATAAAACCAACCTTTTTGCTCGAGAAAACGAGAGAAACGAGAATCTCTCATTCGAGAGAAAATACCTCTCTCGTCTCGTCGAGAGAGGGCAAGTCGAGACGAGAGACGAGAATCTCTCGTCTCGGCGGCAACACTACATCCCTATCCGATCCGATCGGGTGGCGTCGCATGCCTCGGGTCCGGACCGAATACTGTTTGCCGCGCCTCGAACGCACGTACGCTTGTTCAGCCTCGCAGCGAGACATGTGAATTCTGCCTCCAATGAATACGCCCCTTTAGTGTCTAATTCTTTAGTGTTTCAGTCAACGAGTGCATAAAACAGTTTCTCTTTTATGTCACGATTCTACTGGAACACGTTGGTTATTTCGGTTTACTCACACCCCAATTCGTTTAAAATATAAATGGTAATATAGTACAACAAGCAAACTGGTTAAATTTTAAATTATTTTACGCAAAGTTGCATCCAAATTGGATTATTTTTGTGGAAAGCTCCTTATTTCATGTTTTGTAAAATTCAGGTGACAGATTTTGATGAATAGAATGTGTTTTAAATTTGTACAGAGTAAACGAGGCATTACTTAAAACATAAAGTAGAGTGGGGGTGAGTTTAGACACTTTTTAGTTTTTACCTTCCCAGCCCGCGTAGCAGTGGTTAGAGAAGGTATTATTTTTGACGATTTTTTTTTGAGACAACGCCATAAATGTGTTATTTGGATGTATTTTATTTGCCCTATCCTAGCAATATCGTCGTGATGTCTGTCTGTGTGTCTGTGTATGCTGAACCGATTTTCATAAAATTTTCAGGTAAAATAGTGTTCGACGCTCTCACGAGCTGATTCCATTAATGCTAATGACAGTTTTTTGACAATTAAAAATTTTAAAAAATTCAAACTTTTTAACGGATCATCGTATCAACACACCGTTTTTGGAATATAGTAGACTATGTTTTGTTCAATAATTCGTGTTATAACCAAAAACTTAGTAAGAGCTTTAGTTTCTGAGTTATTTACAAAAAACTGTTTTCAAGGCTAATATATTACCATGGCTTCACTTGAAGTGTGATAATAGGCTAGCTAGGAAGGAGTCAGATCCGTCATGGATCCATTTATTTTGTAATATTTCGTTAAACATAATAGTTATCGCCAACCAAAACTGCGATAGTTATCTATAAAATAATGCTAACAAGTAATTATTTTTCCCACTATCCAATTAAAAGATGTTTTTTTTTACAAGTTGCAAGTGTCCAATGTCTCCCCTTTACTAGTTACACATTGGACATTGCATGAAAGTTTCTTAAAAGGGAATTTCTGGCAGAATCATTACAATTATATTTAGTTTTAAAAGTATTCTTAAAAATACAAATAATACAAGTGAGCTTCAAAAGCTATCTGCAGCGAAAGTACTTCGGTTATAGACCCGAATTAACCTTGGTAGGACATCAGCAAAAAGTGCCCCCAAAAGTCAAAAAACTTACCATACTTTCATACAAAAAACTGAAAAATTAGATAAAAAAAACTTACCGAAACAATTTTATTTTTATGTTTTCCAAAGAAGCAGCTACTTGGTGTAGTTTTTAGTTTATTTATTTATAAATAAAGTCCATTCGCCTTTATTTTTTATGGCCCCGTAGAGCAACCTCAAAAATCCCACAGAATTTTATACAGTCTATTAACCTACTAAGTATATGTCTAATTTTTGCCACATTTTCATTATGTTCGGTAATGTTTTGTCTATAGGCAATATTCAATTGGCACCTAATATCAATCTTGCCTAGCATAGAAAACTCTACGTGGTTATTTAAATAAGTAGCATTTTCTTTGTCTTTAACTTTTGACTAAAGTGCTTGATATCACACATTCCCCTTGCCACCCACGCAGGATCACTTCGTAAATCGTTCATAATAAGATAAATAAAGCAAAAAAAAGCATTTCGTTTATCACAACCGCACAACCAGTTTTCAGCATCGTATAATTTTTTATTACTTGCACTAAAATTGTGGTTAATTTTTAGGATTTTTAGGTCCGGTCTATGTGGCCCTAAAGATTTTATTTGTAATCAAAGTTCATATGTCAACGTATTTAAATTTTCACAGTTAATTATAAAATCGACGGTATTTATTTCCATTTTGAAAACAAACAAAAAGAAACAATGGACACGCCACCGACAATGCTTTTAACTACTGACCGTGACGTACCACAAATCAAAACAAAATCATACGTCTTCACTATGGATAGAACCGGCAACACGTAGGAAGGGTAACGAACGGTTTGCCACAATGAATATGGCCGACGTCATCTAAAACAAACACTCCTCCCGCCCCGCGCGAGAACAGCCACCCATACACCGCTGAAAAACGGGTGAAATTGAAATCTTGTCCCGCGCGGTGCTGCCGGCTTATAATTATTTACGCTAAAAAAGTTTACCCAGTTAACCACAGACTAAAAAAAAGAACTAGACATGTTGTAAGGAAAGATTTAACTTTTTTTTAATAAATCAAATAAAAATACTGGTTGTTCTCTAGTTTTGGGAGGGCACTGCCCCGTTGCTCTCCCTGTAGCAGTCGCCACTGCAGGAAAACACAACTTCGGACACATAGTCGACAGCCGTTTCTACGACACGGACTAAATCTTCGTCCGTACGGAACAAATTCTCGGGTAAGTGCGCCGTACGGCAGTCTAGTACTATTTAAAGTTCCCGTATTACTGCTAGCCTTATTTTGAAATTTCCAATAAATCTCTAATTTCGATAATGTTTTTTTATATGTATGAATAAAATGGTTTCGCGTCATTACTTGTAAAAGATATTGGCATGGGCGCACCCAGGAGCCTTAGAGTTTTTTACACTTTTTCCACATTTTTCATGAAAAAACACAAAAAATAGCTTAAAATTGGACATCATGATGCTTCGCTCCCCCCCCCCCCCAAAGAGGCCTCGGGCCCCCCCAAGACATATTCCTGGGTGCGCCACTGATATTGGTCAAGAATTAAAATCAAATTGATTTTTAATGAGAGAGTATCCATTACAGTTCAGTGCTATATAAGCGCGTCCTACATGGGTGCTGCTCTTTTATTACGACAATAATTATATATTAATATTTAATTAATGTTTACTTGCATTTGTTTTCACTTTGTGCTTTTAGAAACTAAATTGAAATATCTACTAAATATAGCTATAGTAAACAACAACAACATTTTATTATTTTAATTTACGAATGAAAAATGAAAATCCCGCTGGAAAACTCACGGCAATATTATATTATTTATTTAAGCTTTTACGGGATCGATAATCTTTTTATATAATAAATGGATCCATGACGGATCTAATACCTTCATAGGTAGCCTATTAGCACACTTCCTTCAGTATTTTCTAAGACCTTAACACCAGTATTTACTAAAGGGTGCTAAGTGCTAAGTCCTACAATCCTAGGTTTAAACGTCTACATTTTGGTTGAAGGTTTAACTAATTTTTCCCGTAAATGCAATAGTTTGTAATATTTATATAAATTGTTCATAAATACCTTGCGATATGGGTCATCTTTTTTTGTTGTTACAAAGACATTATTTCCACATCTGCATCTACAGATATAGTTTTAAGTTATTTATGTATTATTTAGCTTTGAATATTTTTGTGTGTAAGTTTTTTTGTCAATCATGGATTATTTCTATGGTCTTTCGAACTTTAAACCACCCCTCAGTTATTACTACAATTTGAAACTATTTTTAACGGGAATCCTACGACTGCACGGACTAAGTTTCCAAAAAATGACATTTGGTTACAAAATTTTTATGTGGTTTGTCTTTATTTCTAAAGTTAATTTGAATTTATATGAGATGAAACTCACTGAGAAATGCTTACTATCATATTGCACATTAGGGTGAACCAAATCTTTGCAGTTATTTGACCTGTGAGTATTAAAAAAATACACTTAAACCAGTCGGTATCAAGTCTGTAGACTTGATACTTAAAAATAAAATCTATATGTTTGTGGCGGATTCATTTTACAAACACAACTTTTTCTGGGTATTACGCCACTAGTAAGGAAAAATTATTTTAAAAAATTATAAAAAACCACTGCGTTTCTCCTAGAAAAATAAAAATCACTAATTTGTCAGTGGCTTTCTATAAAAATAAATAGTTGCCTAGTAAAACCTAAACCACTTATCTTTTAATTGAATTTGAATACGCTACGTTTCGATTGCCAATCTACAATCGTTTTCAAGCTTTTTATTTATATTTTCTCTCAAAATCTTAAATGTTTCTTGTTCAAATATATTTTTTATTATTATATCGTTGACAAATTGTCAATATTCTGAAGTTTATCAAAAACAATTGACCAATCTAAACAAAACACAAGGTAACATGATACTATTTCAAGACATTATGTCAGTCAATGTTGTTTTCAAATTTGAAAATAAACAGAACAGGGTGACTCATTAAAACTAGAATCAATAAGGTCTCTTTTTTATAACCATTTAGAAATTTTTACAAAATTATGATCATTGTGGGATTATATTACTATTATATCAAAATCTATTTAAAAAACAGTAATCAGAATTTCATTACAGTATTAATTAATTTTGAAAAAACCTTTTTGCAAATCTTGTCTGAGAATAGGAAGCCAAGCTTTACTTATATCTATAGAAATACTTGAAAGACAGTTATCTTCATTTAAATAAATACATGCTGATTCTAAACCTCCATTTAGAAGTAACAGAAGTGAAAGAATATTGCAAAGAACAAGTTTTGCTTTATTAAGAGAAAGAATTCAATTTCATAGATATGAAAAATGGTCTTTGAACAATAAGATTCAAAATTTAAAACATGAAATTGAAGAAAACGTATCCTTTTTTGATTATGATGATATTTTAAATTGTTGCTATAATAGTTACTTATTTCATTTTAACCAACAAAAAAATATTCACGTAAATAAATTTATTAATTTAAGAAATGAACAATTAGAAAATCAACTGAATTTTAATATTAATAATAACTTATTAGAACGTACAGTAATAAATATGTCAGACAAAGTTTTAACAGTTTCAGAAAAATCTCTTCTTTCAAAAGGTTTAAATTTTGCTTTACCCCCAAAAAATCCTAATAGGTTAGATTTTGTAATAGGTATTGAAGAAGTAGCAAAAAGCTTACCTGAAGAAGTTGCTAATGAATTTAGAATTAGATCAAAATTAGTTTTGGAAAAACCTTTAAAGATTAAACAAAATATCTCAAAAGAAGAAAAACAAGCTTTAGTATCCTTAAAAAATGATAACTCAATAAAAATTTTGCCAGCCGATAAGGGTAATGCAACTGTTATAATTAATAATGACATTTATAATGAAAAAATTGAAAATTTAATTCAACAAGGTTCTTATAAAAAACTTAATAAAGACCCTACAAAATCAATAGAGAGAAAAATTTATTCTACTTTATATAAGCATAAAAATTGTTTTCAAGATAGAGAACGTTCTCAGTTAGTTCCTCATTATAGCAAACCACCTCATTTCTATGGCTTACCTAAAATACATAAACCTAATGTTCCATTTAGACCAATAGTAAGTAGTATGAATTCTCCATGTCATAAATTAGCAAAATATCTATTAAACATTTTAAATCCCTTGGTGAATAACACTAATTCTTACATACGAAATTCTCAACATTTTTTAGATAAATTATCTGAGATTGAGTTTAATAATAATCATTTAATGGTAAGCTTTGATGTTGTAAGTCTTTTCACTAATGTTCCGGTAGATAAAACCCTTTTAATAGTAAGAAATCGTTTAGAAAATGATCAAAGTTTAAGAGAAAGAACAAATTTAAATATTGATGCAATTTTAGAGTTACTTACTATTTGTATTAAAACTACATATTTTCAATGGCAAAATGATTTTTTTCAACAAGATTTTGGCATGGCAATGGGCTCCCCACTTTCTCCTTTAATGAGTAATATTTTTATGGAAGATTTTGAAAATAATATTTTGCAAGAATATCAGTATAAACCCATAGTTTGGTTTAGATATATTGATGATATTTTTAGTATTTGGCCTTATGATGAAAACAAACTAAATGAATTTCTATATTTTATGAATAACAAAGAAAGTACTATTAAATTTACATTAGAAAAAGAAACTGATAACAAACTTCCATTTCTAGATGTACTTATTGAAAAACAAAATACTTTTCAAACTTCTGTATATAGAAAACCAACACATACTAATAGATATTTAAATTTTAAATCAAATCACTCTACTATAATAAAAAGAGGTGTTGTTAAAAGTTTATTTGATAGAGCAAAGATAATTTGTTCTGATAATAACAGATTTTTATTAGAAAAAGAATTAATTAAAGAAGTTTTAATAAAAAATTCCTATCCTATAAATTTTGTTGAAAATTGTTTTCATAGAATAGAGTTTCCTAGAAGAAGAAATGCTAATATAATTGATTTAGATACTAAAAAATTATTGATTCCTTTTATACCAGGTATATCAGACAAAATTAGGAGAATAGCAAATAATTATAATATAAAAACAGTTTTTAAGACAGAAAATAAACTTAGATCTATTCTAACAAAAACAAAACCAATAAATGAAGAGCAGAATTCAAAAAATGTAATTTATAAAATACCTTGTGAATGTGGTAAAATTTATATAGGTGAAACTTCTAGGCCACTTGAAGTAAGAGTTAATGATCATAAATATAATTTGAGAAGGGGTGATTACGAGAAATCCAGAGTTTGTCAGCATTCTTTTGAGAGTAATCATAGAATTAAATGGGGAGAAACAATAATTTTACAAAAAGAATCTAATGACATTAAAAGAAAATTAAAAGAATCAGCATGTATTTATTTAAATGGAGATAACTGTCTTTCAAGTATTTCTATAGATATAAGTAAAGCTTGGCTTCCTATTCTCAGACAAGATTTGCAAAAAGGTTTTTTCAAAATTAATTAATACTGTAATGAAATTCTGATTACTGTTTTTTAAATAGATTTTGATATAATAGTAATATAATCCCACAATGATCATAATTTTGTAAAAATTTCTAAATGGTTATAAAAAAGAGACCTTATTGATTCTAGTTTTAATGAGTCACCCTGTTCTGTTTATTTTCAAATTTGAAAACAACATTGACATAATGTCTTGAAATAGTATCATGTTACCTTGTGTTTTGTTTAGATTGGTCAATTGTTTTTGATATACTTCAGAATATTGACAATTTGTCAACGATATAATAATAAAAAATATATTTGAACAAGAA
Source organism: Aspidapion aeneum (assembly GCA_963576565.1). Classification (NCBI taxonomy): domain Eukaryota; kingdom Metazoa; phylum Arthropoda; class Insecta; order Coleoptera; family Brentidae; genus Aspidapion; species Aspidapion aeneum. The sequence goes on from OY755040.1 coordinate 120,373,329, forward strand.
ACATTTAAGATTTTGAGAGAAAATATAAATAAAAAGCTTGAAAACGATTGTAGATTGGCAATCGAAACGTAGCGTATTCAAATTCAATTAAAAGATAAGTGGTTTAGGTTTTACTAGGCAACTATTTATTTTTATAGAAAGCCACTGACAAATTAGTGATTTTTATTTTTCTAGGAGAAACGCAGTGGTTTTTTATAATTTTTTAAAATAATTTTTCCTTACTAGTGGCGTAATACCCAGAAAAAGTTGTGTTTGTAAAATTGATACTTAAACCCGGTCTACAATGCTAAGTCTTAAGGTCTTAGTAAATACTGGTGTAAGACTTAGCATTGTAGACCGGGTTTAAGTATAAAGTCTATAGACTTGATACGGACCGGTTTAAGTGTATTTTTTTAATACTCACAGGTCAAATAACTGCAAAGATTTGGTTCACCCTAATGTGCAATATAAATTCCAATTAACTTTAGAAATAAAGAAAAACCACATAAAAATTTTGTAACGAAATGTCATTTTTTGGAAATTTAGTCCGTGCAGTCGTAGGATTCCCGTTAAAAATAGTCTCAAATTGTAGTACCACCTCTGAGGGGTGGTTTAAAGTTCGAAAAACAATAGAAATAATCCACGATTGACAAAAAAACTTATATACAAAAATATTCAAAGCTAAATAATACATAAATAACTTAAAACTATATAGTCTATGGACAAATCAAGTTTCGTGTGCAAGTCGTGCCAACTTTCTGCCGATAAGCCAGCTTTGTTAAGAGCATCCCATATATCAGGTTTTGACTTGTTGTCATTCTGGTAAATGCGTTTTTTGAAAGATATGGCGGATTCAAAATGGCGGGAAGGCGTATCTTTAAAAAAATTATAACTTTTTTATTTGTGATCCGATACTTGCTTTGTAATGTATTTAAAAATGTATTAGTCAGAAAATATGTATTTTTTTGTATTTGTCAAAAAAAATTAAAAAATTTAAAAAAAAAGTAAATTTTTTTATTTTTTTTATTTTATTTATAAAACTATTGGAGCTAGAAAAAAAGTGTATATAAAAAAGATAGCAGTTTTGATTCTTTATTCAAATCTGTTTCAAATGTTCAAATGCGTTAATTAGTTTTTAAGTTATTTCCAAATAACTAGAAAAAAATAGGGGTCTTTGGGGCATATTTAAAAATTATGCTTTTAATGAAAACCATAAGAACTTTTTGGAAGTAACTTAAATTTGTTTAACATACCTCGCAGATCAGGTTTTGACTTATTGTCATTGTGATAATCGCGCTTTTTTTTTTAATATGGCGAATTCAATATGGCGGAAAAGCATATTTAAAAACAAATTGTATCTTTTTATCCGATTTGAATAGAACAAAGTTTAAATTACTTGATTTGAAATGTATTAAAAAAATACTTTTTAAAAAATGTATTTTTTTTTAATATTCGAAAAAAAAATCGGGTGAAACATGTGACAAAAATGATTTTATTTATTTTATTTTTTAATTGACCTCCATATACGGACGTCGCTGAAGGGTTTGTCATTAATTAAACCCCACTGACTTACACATTGTTAAAAATAAAATTTAATTTCCTGCAATAAAGTATAAAACACATTTTTGTGAATTGAGCTTAGTTTTTGAGAAAATTGGAAACAACCTGTAACAGAATTAATTTGTTTGGTGATTTGTAAAAATTGATTTAAGTTGCACAGGCCTGTGAAGTTTTAATCTGAAGATAAATCCTACATTATTATACGCGTTTAAAAGGAACTTTTATTGTCTACAATCGACTATAGATCACAATTTTTGATAGAGAGATTGGTTTTTAAGATAATCGAGTAAAATCTATGTGGTTTCTTTATTTTTTATATTTTCTTAATAAACAGACGCCGCTGGAGACTTTTTCATTAGCCTGACCCCACTGACTAATACATTGTTAAAAAGGAAATTTTATTTTCTACAATAAACGGCCAAATTATGTTTTTCCAAAAAGCTTAATTTGAGAAAATTGGATAAAACTTGATAAATTTAGTCATTTTTCAAAATTGATTTTATTTACGGACGCCCCTAATTTGTTATAGGTAAAACTACCATTGCCTTATTATACATCATTTAAAAGGCAATTTTATTGTCTATAACAAAGTTTGTGTTATATTATTTGATATAGAGCTCGGTTTTTAAGAAAATTGGGTAAAACCTGTAATAAACATGTTTCTTTTTTAAATTTATTTATTTTTTTATTGTATTTATTTTTAAACGGACGCCGCCGCCGCCGCGGAGAGTTGGTTATTAGTCGTACCCCACTGACTTATACACTGTTGAAAAGGAAATTTTATGGTCTACAATAAAGATTAGTACATATTTTTCCCTAAGCTTAGTTTTTAAGAAAATTTGAAAAAAATCAAAAAATTTCAGGATTTGGGGAGTCTGGGGTGTTTTGGGGGATTTCGCAGCTAAAATTTAAAAAACTAATATATTTTATTTTATTTAAAATTAGATTTTACACATTTTTGATCCATTTCTGGCATTGTGTCTTTAGGGCGTCAACTTAGTTAAATTTTTAGAAATTCGAACACGACTATATATAAGGAGGGGGAATAAAAAAATTGGACCAAAAACTTGCCCGGCAACATCCAAATCGTTAGTCTGTGACCTATTCTCAGCTAGGATCCATTGTCAAATTGCGGTCCTCATATTTTGCATACTTAACTACCTCTAGCACCTGCACTATATTGTAAAAACTTTAACTTAAACTTTAAAATAACAATAACAACGTTGTTTGATAATGTCCATCAAACAAAGATAACAATTATAATAGAAATCATCTGTTTTACTGCGTGTGGTGGATTTTGCTGATTTACGAGGACACTGGGTCATAATGTTCCATACAGTAATTATTTACACCCATTTCTTAAAACTATAAGAACTGGTCACCTTAAAGTTACAAAAAAAAATGGTAGCACAAAAAATTACTGATAAGAAGATGGTCCAAGTTATCGGTATCAAAAACATCAATTTAATGAGAATTTTTCATCGATGTTTGCTTGCTATTTTTGCCTGCTTCGAAACAGTTTATATTATTGTTATATTTTGATATTATTTAGACATGGCTTCAGATTTCTTGGGTAAGTTTTTTTTTAATTTTAATTAAAAGTAAGTACAAAATAAAATACGTTTTGTACAGTAGTGTAATTTCTAATTTTTTTTAAACTTCTGTGGGATGTGAAAAAAAAAGTCCCCTTTCGAACGGGCCAAAGAAAATTTTATTTTAAAGTTTTATCAATTTTCTTTAAAATAATAGTAGCGTCAATGTGCGGAGATGTGCGAAACATTATTTTTTATTCATTTTTTGGTTTTAGGTGGTATACCCGGAGTCACCAGAATGGAACTATTTGAGTTTCTTTGCGCGAGAGTAGAGAATCTCTTGAGGACTCTGAAGATGAATACAACGGCGTAGCGTGGGGGGGGGCGCGGGGGGTTCGTCGCCCCCCCCGCCCCGAGGGTAGTGGCGCCCCATAGGTGGCCGAAGCGCCTTCAGCTTTATTAAGTCGGGCCGGGAACGGCCAATTGAGTGGGTGCCAAAGGAAACTAACGACACATTTTTCATCAGTTTTCAGAGGCGCCCTTTTTAGCTGTCGCCCCCCCCCCCGCCCTTTCGGGCACGCTACGCCGCTGGATGAATATGATAATTTTCACTAGTAATACCACTAGGGGTTAAATTATTTCCGGAAATTTTTTGGAACCAATGAATATTATGAAAATTATCCCGAGTCGAAGATGAAGGATAATTTTCTAAAAATATTCCATATACATATAAAAATATTTCCATATACTTAGGTGCGTGAACAAATTTATTTTCGTCGCAGTTTCAGCACCGATTACACTAATTTATACTTATTAAAGTTTTTAAAATTTTGGGTTACTACAAGTGGTAAAAAATTATATTTTTATTAATTTTTCAACAGGTACATAGATAAATTTAGTGCGCTTTGCAGTTTGGGCAGCAATGACCTCTTAGCCTTTTAGATGTTATTTCTACTTGTTGTAGTTACACAGAAATACCATTTTACAAGGAAGAATATCATAATCTTTAATTTTTTAGTAATTTGGAGCTACTACAAGTGGTAGAAAATAAAAAATGTATGTATCACATTCAGTTCACTCGCAGTTTCGTCACCAATGGATTGTTAGCCTCTATATTAATGATTTCTACTCATTGTAGTAACACAAAAATACCATTTTACAGTATAACATATTATATCTTCCATTTTATAGTTACTTGTGGCTACTATATGTGGTAGAAAATTATAATTTTTACGATTTTTCATAAAGGTACATAACCAGATTTAGATTGTGTCACAGTTTCGCCAGCAATGTAAGCCATATAAATAATTTATATTGTTGATTTCTACCTGTTGCAGTTTCACGAAAGTAACATTTTAAGACTCAACAAAGTACATTATTTAATTTAACGTACGTTTTGTGTTACTACAAATGGTAGAAAATTGCTTTTTTGCGTTATTAGCAATTTCTTATACGAGCTTTATTAGTGTTATTCATAACTATGCTGAATGCAAAAATGGTGAATAAAATCGTGTATATTTTATTAGAAATAGATATTTAATTCATTCCATGGAAAGTCCAGCTTTTTGGGGTGTCCGAAGAATACAGAAAAAATCCTTAACTATGTAATTGAAATGTATAAAAATCGAATAAATAAATTAAAATCAGCACCTACTGTCAATAACATTATCCTGTGATAAAGACGTTAAAAAATTTCCGATTTAATTTGCTGTTGGGTACCCACGAGGATAAAATTTCCATTAAAATTCGTGGATTGCTATGGTGATATGTAAAAAAAACCCATTTTGATTGGTTAAAAAATACTGGTGTGGAATTTTCAATAATATTTATGAATAGAAAAATTGTTATTTTTGTAGTATATCTTTTTTAATATATTTTGTTTATAGACAGTACAAAATAATAGTTATCGATTCATATTATTCTAAAATAAGCGTATTTTGTATACAAAGGGTTAAAATAATGTAATTCGGCTATTTCCGTAAAAGATTTCTGATGTCCCCCTAAATATTCAAAATCGACCACTGTGCGCCGGCCGCCGCCTTATAGGCGTCCGCGTACTCGTTTTGGTGACAACAAATTGTTTTTTTATTGAAACAAACATACATCTATATAACACCTATATACATCAAATTAAAGAAAAATGTTCATTCTATAACTTTTATTTAAACTTTTTTTTAAAATTTTGCTTTGGTGTTATTAAAAATGTAGGTTAAACTTTACTAGCTATACAAAAAAAAAGTAAAAATTCAGTTATTTTATTTTTTCTAAAAAAAACGAAGCAAAATTTTGAAAAATATAATAGAAAGTTATTTTATTTTGGGTGTCTACTGATTCATTTACAATTTTTTGCAACCCTCTACGACTATTTTTAAGAAAGATACATCGTTTTAAAAGGTATCGTGCAAAAAAAAGTGGTGGGGGCCATATCTTTAAAAAAACGCATTTACCAGAATGACAACAAGTCAAAACCTGATCTATGGAGTGCCCTTAACAAACTTGGCTTATCGGCAAAAAGTTGGCACGACTTGCAAACGAAACCCCCTTTTAGGCCGATTTGAGACTAATATCTGTAGATGCATTACCGTATTAAATACGTATCAATATTTAAATACTGTAAAAAGCACAAGATATATTAAATCCCTTTTCAATTACACATTCACCAAAACAATCGAGCATCGGTTTAATCGTCGCTAACTTGTCTAAAAAATTAACATGTAAAATATAGCGGACAGCTGACACTGACTTACACCGTTTTTATTCGACATTTCCTAGTGACATTTGGAGGTTTAAATATGGCTACCATTTATAAACCAAAATATTTTATTATTTTTGTTTATTTATAACCTTTGTGTGGAAATAATGTCTTTTTTACAACGAAAAAAGATGACCCATATAGCAAGGTATTTATGAACAATTTATATAAATATTAAAAACTATTGCATTCACGGGAAAAATAAGTTAAACCTTCAACCAAAATGTAGACTTTTAAACCTAGGATTTTAGCACTTAGCACTGTAGACCTTTTATTAAATACTGGTGTTCTTCAAGTCCATGATATATTGGCATTAAAAACAGTTTTTGTAAATATCTCAGAAACTAAAGCTCCTACGAAGTTTTTGGTTATAACACAAATTATTGAGCAAAATCTTCTTTTTGAAAACCGCAGATTGATGCTATGCTCCATTAAAAAGTTAGCATTTTCAAAAAAGTGACAATAGCATTAATAGATTTTGACCAAAATCTAATCAGCTCGTTAGAGTATCGAAGAATATTTTACTTAAAAATTTTATGAAAATCGGTTCAGCGGTTTAGGCGCTATCGTGTTACAGACAGACATACACACACACAGACAGACATCACGATAATATTGCTAAGATAGGTCAAAATACACACAAATAACACATTTTCGGGGTATTCTCAAAAAAATAAACATTTCGTCAAATCTAATACCTTCTCTAGCCATTGCTGCGCGGGCTAGGAAGGTAAAAATAAAAGATAAAGTTATTTTTTTAACTTAAATAAGTAAAGAATCAAGAATTTTTTGAATATTGTTATGAAAAAAGCTCGTGATGTTAGATTTTGAGCCATGATAATGATTATTAGGTTCTAAATAGCAACACAGCTCGTCCAAAAATATCGAAAAAATGGCTTCTAAGTTCTGAGTTTATAATTTCGGAGTCGCTAAAATCGAATCCGGGGTCTGTTTTACCCCATTACGTTAATATTTGCCATAATCTCAAACAGAGCTGTCAGGTATTTCAAGTACAGTACTTGAAATTGTACTTCAACTACTTCAAGTACTGTACTTGAAGTACATCTTCAATCCGGTAATTGTACTTGATACTTGAAGTACTTTTAACAACGTATTTGAAAATGTACTTGATTTTGTCAAGTAAAGTACTTCAAGTACATTATAAGTACTTCAAGTACATTATAAGTACTTCAAGTACATTATAAGTACTTCAAGTACATTCAAATTACTTCAAGTACATTCAAAGTACTTCAAGTACATTAAAAGTACTTCAAGTACATTCAAAGTATTTCAAGTACATTCGAAGTACTTCAAGGACATTAAAAGTACTTCAAGTACAATAAAATATTCTTGAAGTATAATGTAGATATAGGTGAGATATAACTTTATTGCGCCTAAGACAACTAAAAACTTCAGGGTTGCCACCTATCCGGTTTTTTTATCAACTTGGCAGGGAAGTCCCGTATTTTAGCAACCTTGATAGGTACGTTCTAATTAATCGCCCAAAAAATCGTAATATTAGGTACACACTTATCCAAAGAATAATGCCTATAGGCTTAAATATTTGCACGCACCTTCATTATATCGTGGAATGTGAATCTATTGAGGGGAGTCGGTAGTACGGTAGTGCAGGTATATTGCACTTGCAGCTTGATTTTTGGGGATCCACCTACTCGCCTTGCAGCAGACGTAATTTCTATGTATGATAGAGGTTGATTTAAAGAACCCGAAAATTTATTTAGTCTGACTAGATACACCTCAAAAAATTCCTTGGATGTTTACGTTTTTTATGCTTATGTTTGATTTAAACTAATTTTTAAGCAGTTTTGTGGGCTATTATATAAATAGTACTTTCTATGAGTGATTTAGAAATGTTAGACGGTAAGAATAGTGTCCCAAGTGCTCCACCAAAAAAGAAATAAGGCAAGGTAGGGTACGTGCATCCCGGTTTTACAAGAGGTTTTTGTAGGTCTCATTACAAAGTCAAATTTATTATACATAAATGTGATCTAGAACAACCGTATGCAATTTGAGACAGAAAAACTTAATATATTTTAAAATTTTTGTCTTTATGGGTAGGTCCCATTTACAGTTTGGGGTAACTGTGACACCTCTATTGCAAAACTATAAAACGTTAAAAACATTTTGATTACCTGTCTATGGCATTTGTATGTAAAATGATGGTTTCAGAAAAAATGAATAAATGCAATTTAGGTATATAAGTAATACATATTTCCATTAAATAATATTCCAAAAATACAACCTTTCAGGTTGAAAATTTTGTAAAATTTTTTTTACATCTTTGAATTTTTTTTACATTTTTGACGGTTTTTGACATTTTTTTAAATTTTTTGTCATTTTAGATATTTTTGAAGTTTTTGAAGTTTTTTACTTTTTTGAAATTTTTTAACATTTTTGAAATTTTTTTGGATATTTTTGGCATTTTTCTCATTTTTGGACATATTTAAAGTACTTGAAGTACTTTTAATGTAAAAGTACAGGACTTGGGGAAAATCAAGTACTTTTATAACTTACTTGGTACTTGAAGTACATTTGAAATGAAAATGTACTTAGTACTTCAAGTACTTTTCATAATGTACCTGTGACAGCTTTGACCTCAAAAAAGCTTTAAAAACCCAATAGATCCGCTGTCTAAAGATGTGCACAGCGCTGTGCATTACCTATGAGGTCTGAGTATGTTAACTTCATGTTTGTGCGGTCACTTAAAGCGAATCCGGGGTTTGTTTTACCCTATTATATTTCCATAATCTCAAAAAAGCCTCAATATCCCAATAAAACAGCGAATTTATTGGGTTTTTAAGGCTTTTTTAAGGGTATAGACAATCCTGAGTCTGAGGTGATGGAGTAAAAGAGACCCCGATTTAAATGATTCTGGATACATAAAGTAAACATTCTCACTGTAATAATTAAAAAAATATATCATAATAAAAAAAATAAATTACATGTTATGTATCAGGGGCGGCTTGTGCATAAGTGCTGCAGAGCTGCAGAACCCCCAAAATTTTCACATTATTTGACTATTTTTCAGCCGCTGCTATTTTTCTAATATAAATATTTTATTTCTAAAATTATTGGAATAGCAGTATATTTTCGGTCTGGTGTTGGTATAGTAGGCCTTCAAATCGCGTACGTGTGTTGAGTATGACGCCGCGCGCCGTCGCCGAAGGCCGCATTTCACAGTCGGTCATTTGCGTTGCTAAATTGCAACACAACGTAGCTGGGCGGCTAATGAGATCTGTGCTCGGCTAGGAACCCCTTCCTTCGCTCCGCACCGCACTTGCTCCTGGGTTTAGATAGCGAAATCTAAGCAAAAATAGAGCTGCAAAACTTGCAGTTCCAGTACAATTCCGGGCGGGCGGGCTCAGCGTTGCGTGTTTGCGGGCGCATTTATTTATTTAGAAGACGCCAAACGCATGAGCGGGAGGTTATGGTCGTGAGTACATATTATGCTAAGGTAAGTGAATGTGAATTAAATCTTTTGTAAAAACGCTATTTTTTCCTAGGCATTGTAATTTTTGCCAAACCAAACTTGGTAATTTTTTACTTTTTATAATAGACACGTGATCTGAAGACTGTATAAAAATAGCATTTTTTGTACCCTATCGGCAGAACTCACAAAATTTACTGTCACGAGCCGCCACTGTTATGTATAACAAATAAATGGATCCATGGCGGATCTGATACCTTCCTAGCTAGCCTATTAGCGCAGTACTTCAAGTGAAGCCATGATATATGAGCCTTGAAAACAGTTTTTTGTAAATATCTTAGAAAGTAAAGCTCCTACGAAAATTATTAAGCAAAATGTAGTCTACTATATTCCGAAAATCGCATACTGATACGATACTCCGTTAAAAACTAAGCATTTTCAAAATTTTTTAATTGTCAAAAAAACATTAGAGTGTCGAACACTATTTTACCTAAAATTTTTATGAAAATCGGTTCAGCGGCTTGGGAGCTATCGTGTTACAGACAGACATCACGACAATTATTGCTAAGAGAAAGAAAAAAAAAATTTCGTCGGAAATAATACTTTCTCTAGTCATTGCTGCGCGGGCTTGGAAGGTAAACCAACTTACCATTCTAGCGTCAGTCATATGCTCCGAATAAAGATCCTTTATCAGCATGTCCAGAGTTCTCTGTCTTTTTCTGGCAAACGTTGGCGTTTCGAATGTCGCCTTCTCTCCGTTAATACACTTGACCAATAAGAACTCCCTAAACAAAAAGAAAATTCATTTCTATCAACAAAAGAAGTTTTATATGTACAGGGTGTCCCAAATTCGATGTTTTTGGGAGGTTTCAGGTATTTCTAGAGGAGATAAAAACAACTGACCCCTATCTGAAAGCGCCAATTTTCAGAACACCATATTTTGACATAAAAAGCAGTTTTTACACTACGGGATGTTTTTGAAAAGTATACATTTCGGCAAAGGAATCACCCCTCGTCATTTGTTTTCCTACTCACCCTATACAGGATGTCCCAGATAAAAGTAACTACAAGGGGATTTCGGTAACGGTAAAAGATACAATTTTGGTGAAATGAGAAAAATTTGCGCTATTTCAAGCCCAATCAGATCCTATATAAATATCTACAGGGGTTTTTAAAATATCAAGCAAAATCTAAAAGTTTTGTTTTTCGAAAAATTGTAAACATTTTGAAAAATTTTGTAATTTTAGTTGCTAAGACAACTACGACCAATCGAATGGAGATAACGATTTTTTTCTAGATTTTAGAAGCAACTTTGTTATTTCTTACGGCCACCATATTGAATTTATACGTCATTAACTATAGAATAACAAGAGCTTATATGTATCTTTGAGTGATGAAAAATGTGAATTTATTTTAAATAAATTGGCAAAAAAATTTTTTTAAGTCACAAGCTTTTATAAGATGCACTAAAAATTAAAAAATAATTTTCTAATATTATCATAATAATAAAAGCGATGGCCGACTGATGGAAATTTTGACGATGTTAGCACGATAAGATATCCGTATCAATTAAATATTACTATTTGCAAGAATCAATCTAGCAGAAAAATGAAGAGGTACCAAACCCACCCAACCCGACCCAAGATACCCCAGCATTTCTCTGACATAGGTATGGCAATGGCATAACATTGCGGCACATCAAACATATCTTTGATGACCTGCTATGTTGAATATTCTTTAAGTGTTTAGATCACAAATTTAGATTAACTTATGCTTTGATTTGCGGCCATCGCTTTTATTATTATGATAATATTAGAAAGTTAGAAAATTATTTTTTAATTTTAGTGCATTTTATAAAAGCTTGTGACTTAAAAAATTTTTTTTATCAATTTATTTTCTACTTTTTAGTCTCAGCTCTCTACTCTATTAAATGAAAATATTTGTTCAATAACAGAACAGAAGAGTTTATTCTAGATTATAATGAAATCGCTGATCGTGAGTTGTTTGGAAACTCATTTTTCTATTGGGGGAAGGAGAGGGTGGGGGTAGAGGTAGAAATATATTTTTTGTTTGGGCTGTATTGCCATCGGACCTTTATGCAAATACCAAATTTTATAAAAGTCATTTGAAGTGAAGTGTGTCAAAAACGCATTTTTTATGGAAGGGGGTGGGGGGTAGGGTGGGAGGACATTTTTTCATTATTGTTGTATTGTCATCGGACCACTATATGTATACCAAATTTCATCCAAATCGGATAATGGGAAGTGTGTCAAAAACGCATTTTTCTATAGATGAGGGTGGGGGTAGAAGTGGTAGGATTTTTTTTTTCAATGTTGTATGTTCATCGGACCACTATATGTAGACCAAATTTCATCCAAATCGGATAATGGGAAGAGTGTCAAAAACGCATTTTCTATGGAAGGGGGTGGGGGTAGGGGTGGGAGGATATTTTTTTTAATGTTGTATTGTCATCGGACCACTATGTGAATACCAGATTTCATCCAAATCGGATAATAGGAAGTATGTCACATCGCTTCACAAGATTTGATAGATAGTTAGATAGTTAGTTAGACAGTTAGACAGAACATCTGAAGCTAAATAAAAGCTTGTAATAAAAAAAACCGTTTTTCACGTAGTTGGCTATGAATCAAATGCCGTAATTGTGTTTGTTTTGATACCTACGTAGCTATCTGTCAAATGTTTACCAATTATTTGATTTATTTATTAAGAGTTTTAAAGTATGTCAATTAGTTTTTTTATATTTCTTAAGTTATATTACCATTAAATTTAATGTGGAAAAGTTTCTAAATTGGAAATAATTGGACTTATGATACTTTCTTTTTCTGTAATAAGAACGCTGTGCTCGAGTTGAGCCCATATGGGGTGATTTTTAAATATTATTGGCTAAGCTGGTATAGGGTGGGTGTACATATTATCGACAGTGTACATATTATCGACAGTTTTTCGATTTGTTTAAAAAAATAGGATCCGGGTACCTTGCACCTGAATAAAGTCTATTTTATAAAAAAGCAGTGGCGCACCCAGGAATGTGTCTTGGGGGGGGGCCCCGACAGCTACAAAGCGCACCCTCAAAAAAGTGGCGGCCAAAAAAAATGCACCAACCAACACCCACCCAACCGAACCGAACCGCGCCGTAAAATTTTGAACCGCACCGTCTCCAAAAAAAAAAAAAAAAAAAAAAAAAAAAAGGTCGTCATGTCTTTTCGCAACTACGCCACAGCTTGGGCTTGGGAGGGGCCCGAAGCCTCCTGATGTCACATGTTAAGGTATTTTTCATGTTTTATCATCAAATATGTGGAAAATGTATTAAAAATCTAAGGCTTGGGGGGGGCCCCCCCCCCTGGGTGCGCCCTTGACAAAAGGCATTATTTGTGCACATGTTGGCAGCACTGCATAAAACATATCCCCACTACATCTCTCGAAAAATACGCGCGAAAATGTGACAGTTGACGAAAAGTGCTTGATGTGGCCAGTTCGCTTGTTAATGGTGTTAAGAAACAGGTAAGATTTTAACTAATATAACTAAAATAATTTTATATTTTCGTATAAAAAAATTGATTCTGGTTGTAGGGATAGGGTTAAATTTTGTAAAAAAAGACAAAAAGAAATCATATAATCTATTTTTAGCTCACACATATACTATACTATAGTAGTGTGAGCTATGGTGATCCTAATTTTTTCGAGAAAAAAAAAGTTGCTCCGATTTCAAAAATTTTTATATATCTTTGCGTTTCAGATGATTTTGAAACTTTTTTGTTGCGCCGTCTGTCTGTCTGTCTGTCGGTCTGCCTGTATGTCTGTCTGTCTGTCTGTCTGTCTGTCTGTCTGTATGTCTGTAACGACCAACGCGCATAACTCAAAAACCGCATGGCCGATTTTAATGAAATTTGGTACCTAGGCTGGGTCTTGGGTCGAGATGGTCCCATTTAAAAATGAACAAAATCCACCGAACAGAAACCAAATAAAAGGGTGGGGGTAGATTTCAAAAATTAGAGTTTATGTGAAAATATGGCGTGTGTGATATCAAACGAAAGGTAATTGAGTCTGCAATTAAACAAAATACATTTTAATTTATTTAAAAAAAAAGGGTGGGGGTATATTTTAAAAATTAGAATTTAAGTGAAACTATGGCGTGTGTGATATCAAACGAAAGGTAATTGAGTCCGGAGTTTAACAAAATACATTTTAGTTTTTTGTTTTTCTTAAGGGAGGGGGTAGATTTCAAAAATTTGAGTTTAAGTCAAAACATGGCTTGTGTGGTATCAAACAAAAGGTAATTTAGTCTGGAGTTAAATAAAATATATTTCAGTTTTTAGTTATATTAGCTCACACGTACACTATAACTATAGTACCTAGTGTGAGCTTAGGGGCCCATATATTGGCAGAGTATTTTATCTAAAAAAAGGACTGTCAATTTTATGTACAGCTTATCTTACCCATGAACAAAATGTCGACATTACCGTCGATAATAAAGTTCTTACACAGAATTTTTTAAACTTATTTTTTTTATTTACACATTCGGGTGTTTTTTTTTTAATTTTGTTTAAAAAAAAGAAAAGGTTTTTTGATGTACTGATTTAATATCGACACATACTTTTTTTCATAGTTTAGTTTCATAGTATGTGGATAGATTGTGCAAATTTGTGTTGATAGTAGATCCTAAGGTGTGGTTACAAAAATTTACTTTTTTAAGCTTTACATTTTTAATAAAAAAGTATTAAAAATATATTTTATTATAGCAAAATCATTTCTGAGGTCTTTAGTTGTAACCGACAATGTGTTTATTTTTATAGCATTTACAGTATGTTAAAATAAACTAAAGTGTCAATATAACCCTTTGTTGTGTCGATATTAAGTATCTCTTTATTTTTAGAAAAATTAAAGAACCACAAATTAAAAATAAGAGAGGTTTATATACAGTCGATGAAGTATCTGTTTTTGTGTAAATCCTCTATCCTACTTACAGAAATGACTTTTGTTTGGATAAGAATTATGTACAAAATAAATATCAAATGTTTATTAAAATTGTTTGTATAAAGTAGGTACCTATTTCCTGATTTTTTTAATTTTGTTTAAAAATTAATGTAAAAAGTTCAAAACTAATGTTTATTTTTGTTACTGTTAATTAGGAAAGCAGTCTGATATTATATATTTAGGAACTTACTAAAAGTATTTTGAAAATTAGTTTTAAGTAAATGGGTACCTAATGACATTATTTTATTACATCTAGATACTTCAAATTTTGTTAGGCAGATTCGTATCTCCTTTGTAAAATAAGATGTTAACTTAAAAAATTTATAATAATACGACATTTTCGGCTACAATTTTTTTTATTTCGTATAGGTACTAGTTGATTATATTAAATTAAATAAAAATATTCAGTAAAAAAAAATTGTCGGCAATACGTTCAATTTTGTGTCGATAACATGGACCCTTTACTTTAAAAAATGTCGATATAAGAGACATTTTGACTTTTTTTTTTTTTATTTTTTTTTATTACGGTTAAAAATAAACATAAAAAACAGAATTTTAGTAAAATAGACCCTTGATTTGATCCAAGAAAAAAAAATAAGCTCGTTAGTAGTTCAGAATAATTTTTTATTGCCTACGAAAGTCAATATTTCCCTTACACTGTCGATAATATGTACACTCACCTTAGAAAGATTTTGTTTCTCTTGTATTTTTTCGTGGGCAGCTTGAAAGCTGTACACCCACGGGGGTCCAAGGTCTAATGGACACTTATAATGTGTTGACACTTAACTGTTTCGTTCTTAACTAGTTAAATAGTAAAAAACATAGAAAAAATTGTTGACGTGAGTTGATAGTAGTAGTTGCTAATAGGAAACTACCAAATTTTATCAAATTTATTTACAAGATGGCGGGGATATTTCGAAAAACACAACTTTTAGTTTTGGCTCGATATTTTAAAAACCCTTGCATTTATTTTTAATTTCAATTTTAAACTTTTTCTTTTTATTTTTTATACTGGGACGTTCCATTCAATCGGGATCAATTGGCCAGTTTCGCAAAGTTAAGACTTTTTCTTAAACCCCAGTGGTGATAGTACTAACCTGAACATATATGGATCAGAAAACACCGGCGGACAGGGTAAACCAGGTCCGAAGAGTGGTACTGATTCATCTGAGTAGACAAAAAGCCGATAGTCTCCTTCTTTTGCCCTGCTGACTACAGCAAAAACATCTGGCATTTTTGTTAAGGAAAAGTTTTTTAAATATAACTAAATTAAACAGATATACAAAATACTGAAAAAAAAAGCTTTTTTGATAACCGCCTTTTTTTGCCTTGACACTAGGGTACCCAGAACGGAAAGCCTAATCGCACTCGCACAAGGAATCGGAAATCTTATAAATTTCTGCATCAAACGAGTAGAAACCTCACTGGACCATTTAGGCTTTCTATACTTTTTCATACAAGCGTGCGAAAAGTGCCCTTTTCCTTCTGCACATTTGCGAGCGGAAAGTTTTACTTTTCCGGACATGTTGAGTAACGGTCCTTTTCAAGTCACTTTTACGCACGCATGGAAATAAAAAGTAAAAGTGCGGTAAAGGAACTTTTCCGCTCTAGTGCGATAATGTTACTTTTCCGTACTAATTTTTTTATTTCGGAAAAATTTGAGAAATAATTACAAACATAAATAATAACGCTATTAATTGTGGTTTTACTTCATTTTTTATTCAACAAAATAATTTTTCAAAATAATTTTGAATCAATTAGCGATGACTGGAGACGCGTCGGAAAAATATTGTACCTAACACATGCGTAAAGTTACTTTTCCGCCTTTGACATCGCGTGCGGAAAAGTACCACTTTCCGCACTTGTCAGGTAAATAACTATTTTTCCTTTTCACCATGTAGATAAATTTTACTTCCTTAATGGTTGGGCAGAATATCCGAAGTTGTGGTGATTTTGATATAAATTGGTACGATTAATAAACTTATGAAGACATTTACAAAAATCATATTTTTTTTTCCGGCGACGTAATATATGCGGCGTCGCGACGCTTTCAAATGTGACGTGACATTGATCCAGATTTTCTGATTGTTAAATTTAGTTTTTATCAAAATTTACATTTTTGTATTTTTCCTTAATTTTGGTTTATCTGAAGCGGTTAAGTGGTTTTAGGGGTGATTTTGGGTTTGGTTGCAAACTAAGGTTCCTTTTGAGTCTGCCTATAAGAATATATTATAACTTAGATTTTTCACTCGCAGGAAATGATGCAAAAAATTTATGAATTTGGTCAAGTCAGTTTTTTTATAAAATCCATGGATTTCGCTCATAACAAAAACATTTTTTTTTCTACACTTTATTTTGAACTATTTTTTTCTTAAGTTTTTATTATTTTGTTTTAGAATTTAAAGAAAATTTAAAAAAATATATTGCAGTTCAAAAACTATAGTCAGGGAGTTTGGGAATTTAATCCAAACACAAGAAATGATACTTTAAAAATCCTTGAATTTTGAGTCAATTTTGGCACCTCTTCATTCATGTCCATGGGATTTTTATATTTCCCGGGTGATTTTGTTCCTCCAAAAGAATTTACTTTCCCAATGAACAAGCTTTCAAAATTTGTGTGAATCTCCGAAAACTATATTGAAGTTTTCATGCCATTTGCCCCCAAATATAGCTATTTTTAGAGAATCTATGAAATCCCATAAAAACAAGTCATTACTGTTATTAACTTGCTGTAGATCTATGACTTGAACTTAACTATAGAAATTTTTGTACTTCCATTATATAAAGCATTAATTTTTTTTTTTAATTAGTGGGGGTGCTGACCACATACTATCATCCAGTTTATTAAAATATCGGGTGAAGCAAAAAGAAAACGGAAAAAAACGGAATTTTTTTTCGGTATAACTCTTGAACTAGGCTACCGATTTTATTGAAAAAAGCTGATATTTGCAGGAAATGAATTAGGAATTTTAAAAAAGTAATTTATCCGCAATCTTGAAATTACAAGATGGAGCACAAAATCATGCTAAACCCTTTAAATTTGCTTGTTGAAGTGTAAACTTCTTTAGGCGCGTTTAGCAGTTTTTGTGGGTAGTGAATTGAACTGAGCCGTCAGGCTCGGCTATGTAACGCTTATTCGGGTGAAGTCGGCTCGAGGTGACTAACTGCGAGAGGAACATTCAGCGAGCGATATGATGATGCAGATGAAGGCCAGTATTATTAATTTCGCCTTGTTGAAGTTTACACTTCTGCCGTGTGGTCTTAAGCACACACACTTTTTTTTTACGCACGGACGAGGTACGCATTACTAAAATCAGTTAGATTGTTCCAAAAAAATTAATTTTTGTTTTAACCTTTATTGTACAGATTTTAATTCTGTCTCCATTGATTTCCTAATAAATTAATTATTACTAAACCGATTTTCCTCAAATAAAAAGTATCAAGGCAAAAATTAATTGCGCTTTAAAGGTCCCTATCGAAATTTATCACCTTCTTAAAATTCAAGATGGCGGTCAGAATCAAACTTAACCTTTCAAAGAGGTTTGTTTATTCTTATGTTTCGAGAAACTATTCGTTTTATTTTAATTCGTTAAAAAGCTCTTCATCCGCCACACAGAACAAAACTTAAATCATTAAAATTGGCTTAGCAGTTTCGGAAATATTAATTTTTATTTTAACCATTGATAGAGCAAAGATGTTTCACAAACTATACGATTGTCTAATTCTGTCTGCATTTTCTCACAAATTCATTAAAACTAAATCGATTTCAATTAAATGAAAAGTATCATAGTGAGATTCGATTGCTCTTTGAGCATCACCATAGCAACTTTCGTCAATTTTTAAATCAAAGAGGGCCGACTAAATAATATTGGTCTCTTTATGAAGGATCGCTATTTTTAGTTGCGCGTAATGTTCCCCTATCGATGTTAACCATGATGCTTTTTTGTTCATTAAAAGCAGTTCATTAATAAGGAATTCATAAGCAAAGAAATGCAAGCAGAATTAAAAAAACAAACAAGAAATCCATCCCATATTTTTAGGCTCATATATTGTTTGCTAATTTCCGAAGAAAGTGTATTTTTACCATATAATAATATATTTTTGACTTACTGTTAAACTTTGGTAAATTATTATAATCCAAAAAACTATTTTATCTGGGGGTAAGTCCATCAACGATGCAGTCACCTAAGGTGATGTTATATGAGGGCAGCCAAATGCGTACAATAAAACGAAAAATTTATTAAAAAATTTATAACACCACTTGCAAAGTGCAGTTCACCCTATTAAAATCGATGATATAGTTAAAAAGTTATAATTAATAATAGTGATTGGTTTTTTGGGGCAACCGGTTTATATAAATATATATATATATATATATATATATATATATTATAAAACATTTTAAAGAATTCTATGATCAGGAGAGGCATCAAAATAGGCGGCCAATACTCCAGCCCCGGAGCTGAACCTAATAACTATAAAAATATGTAATTTATCATTCTCTAGTTAGAAAAAACAAAAATGTATAATTACCGAAATAGAAAAGAAATACTTATTAACTTAGATATTTGTGAAATAATAAACTCCGCTAGCGATATTTTTGAAATACCGGTAATTTTATAAAAAAATGTAACTTACCAAGAAACCTAAACAAGTTTTGTTGCCAAATTTTATTAGAAGATTCTGATTTTCTTCTCTACGAAGGTTTGTTTTTGACACATTTATTCCAAGCCATCAGATTTCTAATTACTTGGAGCCATATAACTATGAGATACTTGAACTAATACTCTACAGGTAGTATTGCATAGAGTAGGATTTCCTTAAGGTCGATAAGTATATCAGTAGTAACTCAGGTGACCAACAAATTGGGAGCAAACATGATGACGCCTCCGCGATGCTTAATTTCAAATTCACTATTACAGGTATTATGGGAAGTATGCCGACATTTTACAAATAAAGCCTTAAAATTACTGCCTATATAAAGCATTCCTAAAATTGTCTTATTATAATATTTTTACCCTAGAACTAATATAGTACAATGAATATAGGTACACGCTGATCTAGAGCTAAATAGAAAACAAACAAACAGGTACTTGCAAAGCCCAAAAGCCGCAGATAACAGCCAGTAATTTATTTGGTATTTGTATTTTTTGTAACTTTAGACCCCTTTAGTACGTCTATGGGCAGGGCCCGTAGTAGGCACGGGCAAACCGGGCTTCTGCTCAGGGGCGCCCAATCATAGGGGCGCCAAATCAGAGCTCTAAAGGTGCTAAATTGTACATCTAGAGTAGCCGGATTAGATGTATTTAGAAGTATGAGTATAGGCGCGCCAATTTACTGTTTCACCCAGGGCGCCTAAATATCTAGGGTGGGTCCTGTTATGGGCTTTAGTTATTTAAATGTATTGTAGGTTCTAAGGTTCTATATAAATTCAAAGCATTTTGAGACATAAAACATATTAATATTTTGGCAGTAAATAAAATAAAAAAGTTTTTGTAGTCGGCACCCCTACTAAATATAAAAATTTTGGTTTCGTTTTCGAGAATTAAGGTTCTCTTTAAATTTGGTATGGCTGTATGATTTTAAACATTATAAAATTGTCATTTGTAAAACGATATTTAAGGTAAATGTTGTATTTTTGTAAATTTCGACAATTTTTTAAAAAGTGCTATTTTTAAGTATGTTTGGCATAAAAATTCCGGCACGATTTTTGCAAAATTTTATAGTTTTTGAAAGCTTGTTTCTTAACATAACTAATTCCTTTGGAGGATCAAAATCACCCAGAAAATATAGAAATCCGAGGCACACAAATGAAGAGATGTCAAATTGAGCCCTAAATCCAATGTTTTTTTTACATAGCATTACTTAAGTTTGAATTTTTTTATTAGACACCCGGTCTATTTTACATTTACCGCAATATTTTTTAAAATAATTTTGTTAAGTTTTAATAACATTTAGACAAGAAATAATAATAAAAAAATTAGTAGTAGTACTTAAAAAAAATTATTTAATCTTAAGTGCATTTTTTTTAATTTTTTTACAAAACGCGATATTGCTAATTTTGGTATTTTTTTGCGCGGTTCCGTGTAAAGATAATATATAAATATAAGCACACTATGATAGGCTAACTCAAAAAATACAATAATTATTATACAAGATCAAAATCGCCACTAAACTGTGTTCGAGGGAAGCAAATAATCCAAAAATTTTAAAAATTACAAATATAAATTTTGGTGCAAATTTCACTTCTAAAATTTTTAATAAAAAAACTCAAAATATTTGTTGAGATTGTTATAGAGCAGTAGATAGATACATCTACTGGCTGCATAAAACTGAAAACAAAATTGTCCTGCAAATTACCGTTTTTGAGATATTTGACAAAAAGTAGGTTACTATCAATCTTCACCTTTAGGGCGTCGAGACACTGCCTATAATGCGACGCCGAGCAAATCACTGTTTTTTCCTAATTTCGTAGGGAGTCCTTAAACAGCATGCGAAGTTATATCAAAATCACCCAAAAATTGAATATTTCCAATTTGACTGCCCGACCATAAGGGTCTTAAATGTTAAGGCTTCATCACTGTGGTAACCCTATTCAAGGCGTGAATTGATAAGATCCATAGTTTCAGATCTTGGAGAAATAGATTTATTGTTTTTGACGGTTCTATCTCTAAAATTGCTCTCGATATTCCAATTAATATTCATGTTGCCAAGATATTAATTAATTTTAAATCTCATGCACTACTAAACTAGAGCAATTCTGCCTAACTTACAGTGGTGGCCCGTGAGCTTTAAATTTGTGGGGAGTGTGGGTTAATGGCTTAACGGTAGGGGTTATATTGATTTTTTATTTTTATTTTCATTAACAGAGGAATACTATTACAAGAACTGAGATATATTTCTTACCGTAAAAAAGTATCCTTAAAAAAACAGAAATAAAAATCAACAAAATATTATTTAACTGGTTATAATTATTTTCCGCGAATTTTTATTTTTGTGTAATAAAAATGAAGGGGGCTAAAAAAAAATAACGACTGTAACTTTCAAAAAAATTATTTTATAAGGATATACTAAAAAACAGTAGAAAAATTGCCTTGATTTTCAGAAAATCAAAAAATATTAGTTGTTCATTGAAGAGATATTCTATCTAGTTTTGGTTTACAAAAATCAGCTAGACCACCTACATATAATATAAGTAGTAGAGATATGTACGTTCCAGCTCAAAATGAGGAGGTAATGACGTCATCATAATAGGCGAACAGTCAGGGTGGTCTTTTTGACCATAGCCAAATAGTGTGGATAGTGTTTTTGAGCATCTATGCGATATCATTTCAAGGTCAAAACGACCACCCACATTGTTTGCCTACACATACAAAAGACAAAGACCCACTCGCACCTGTACACAAAAGACAAAGGCTCACATAACTTTACATTGTCATGTCACACTATTGGCTTATGCTCGAAAAGACCGCCCACACTCCTCCTCATACAAAATTTCCTTCATACTATTGGTGTATGCTCAAAAAGACTAACCACACTATTCGGCTTTGGTCAAAAGGACCATCCAGATCCATAGACCAGTCTATTCTAAGGACCGTGTTCTGCTACTCCACCACCCCGTTTCCGTGGTAACGCTGGCCGCTAAATGGCTTGCGGCCAGAGAGGACCTGAGCGACTATCGATCGATATTTTAATTGATATTTTAGGTTTTTGTATTTTTTGAGGGGGGCACGCGGTGCGGTCGTAAAGAGCAGCCGCCCACCAACAATAAGTAGATCCATGATGTAACTACCTAAATGTAAGATATCTAGCGTTTTAAATCCAGAAATATATTATTTATTTTTAAATATCTCATAAAACCTCCAAATTAATTTTTGGTGACCACAATTTATTAAGTAAAAAATATGTTAACATCTGAAAATCGCAAATTGATACGACCCTCTGTTTTTAAGAAGTTTTATAGTTCTTTACTTTTTTTGCAAAAAAAACTTTTAGTTCTTTATAAGATCAGTATAAGAAAGTATCGTCACGTCCAAATAAATTACTTACAGGTATTTGGTCGCGTCGTACAGACAGAACAACACACTAACACATGTCAGCACCCAAATATCACATTTTTTACGAAATCATGATTTTTTTTTATGAAAAAAATGAGTTTATGTAGGAAGTTGTTCAAACTTTTTGAAGTCATTATTTTCAGATATATCTGCAAAAACAAAGAAATTTAATAGGCTCAGACATAATACAGTTCTCTTTGAAATACTTTTTATTATTTCTTCTTGTTTATAGGATTTTGTGTTCGTGCAGTCATTAAGAAAATTGAGTAGGTAGGGTAGCATTTAAAGGATAACAATATAGAGGAGAAACAAGTTTATTTGTTTATTAGACACGGATAATTAAATGACCAAGCGCAAATCTGGCCCAAAATCTAGGGGCGGGGAATGGCAAGCGCGGATCTGAATCGAAATCTAAATCTATAATTACTAACAAAAATTACGGAGGGGCGGATAATTACCACATTACCCCTCCCTCAAATCCGCGCTCGGGTAATGGTCGACCGAAACACTATTTATGTAATTATTTTTGTTCTAGGGGGGTTATCCCGTTATTTATGAACAAAAAATCCATCTTTTTTCTAGGGGGGGGGGTGGTAATTATTGAGACCATTTATTTTTGAATAATTATTTTATTTTTAAATCAACGCATGCAGGATCATTTTTTTATTATTAAAATGTTTTTCTTTTGATTTTCCTGGGCCCTATTTTTTGTAAAAATTATAATAATTTTTAGTTACTCAGCATTGTTTTAATATTGCAAAAGTACTGCAACGCCATTTTTTACGAAAAGGAATTTGTTTTAATATTTGCCTACTGCGTCAGTTTTTTCTACAAATCATTTTCTGTGGCGCAATTTTTTTCCGAAAGGTATCTAGGTACTTCTGAAATATCAAACAAAAAAAATTAAATAAAAAAAACACCCAACTGCTAAATCTACTTGAACCTACTAGTCGCAGTTGGGTACAAAATTAATAGGTATACCTTTAATGTACGACATATTTCAACTTTTAGTTTTGATGCCCAAAGCGCACTTACGAAATTATACAGTTTTGTATTTTTATGAATCAGGTTATTGGGTTATTTTGTACCCAACTGCGACTAGTAGTTACAAGTCAATTTAGCAGTTGGGTTTTTATTTCTAACTTTTAGGTTTAATTTTTATTCAGCACTATGCATTTACCATTAATTTAGCTTTACCCAAAAAGTACGTGTAGATTTTCTATGGACGCGAACAGTGTTACCATCCATTGAGTGGAGGTGGGGAGGAGAGAGGGAACAGGGAACTAGTAAAATGGTGTCGAAAAAAATCTTAAAGCATGTGTAGAGAGAATTTTTGAAATCGCTTTATATTTATGAAAAGTATAGCTACAACTATTACTAAGAAGGACGGTGGGGAGGAGAGGGAGAGGAAGGGGGAAACTAGTAAAATGATGTTGGAATAAAAGTCTTATAGCGTGGGCAGAAATAATTTTTGAAATGGCTCTATATTTATGAAAACTATAGCTACAACTATTACTAATAAGGACGGTGGGGAGAAGAGAAGGAGAGGGAGGGGGAAACTAGTAAATTGACGTTGGAAGAAAAGTCTTAAAGCGTGTGCAGAAAGAACTTTTGAAATCGCTTAATATTTGTGAAAGTTATAGCTACAACTGTTACTAATAAGGAGGGCCGGAGGAGAGGGAGAGACGGGGGGGGGACTAGTAAAATGGCGTTGAAAAAAAATCTGAAAGCGTATGCAGAAAGAATTTTTGAAATCGCCATAAATTTAACAAAAATTATGCGAATATGGTTTTTAAATAGGGTGGGGGGAATGACAGGAGGGGAGATAAGTGGAAGTAGGGAGGACTACAAAGTAACTACAGCAAATTATAGGACATTTGCAATGAGTGATCAAAGGAATTTCATTAAAATCGCCTGAAATTTTCAACCAAACGACTTTGTAATGTTTAGTTTTTGATGTAGAAAATTAAAATTACGCTCACACAAGCCAGTCCCCCCCTAGGAACCCCTCAGATCAGAAAGCTAGTTACGCCGATGATTATTAGGTCAAGACAAATTGATTATTTTTCTGACGGTGCTTTAAATGAGCATTTTAGCTTCGTTTTCCCCAATTAGCCTTGTGCGTGACTATCTGAAGCCAATAATACTTGCAGATAAATTTGGAGGAGACCTTGCCTTAAGGGTATTTGAGGAGGGTTCATGCAAAACCAGACATGTCACATTTTTACCAAAATCGATTTTTTTGCAGACTTCTATTTTTTCGCATGGTTTCTAGGGTTGGCCTTATTAAAATTCTCGCAAAGTGAGACATATCCTACAGTATTTGCCATTTAAATCCACCGAGTTCAACCAAAACCAGACATATCCATTGTGTTCATGCAAATGTAGACATATCCAATTTTTTTTCTAAAATATTTGCGAAAAACAAGGATTTTTTTGTAAATATTTTTGTTTAATATGTTTAGAGAACCCTTTCACATCAATCTATTTTTACCGCGTTTCGTAAACCAAGTGACCTTTGACGGAAGAGTTTTTGCCCTTTTTCTCAGATTTTTGGAAAATGGACATGTCCGCCTTTGAATGAACACTCCTCATTTATCTTTGGACTAAATCAATCTACGTGTTATCCACTCCAGTTCTATTAATTGAGATACGGAATCCGTGGACAAACAAACAGACGTGTAGACATGGAGACAAGCTGATGAAGCTCAGCCAACTAGTATAGTATTAATCAGGCCCTGTTAGTTTGTTTGTAGCGACGTAGAGTTTTCTTTTTTGTTATAGTTTTAAACACAGATATCCTAACCTAAAAATAAATTGCTGACATATATCTACGGTCCCTAGAATAGACCGGTTTATGGATCTTATACATATGTCAAAGTTTTACGTCACTAGTGCTCCAGCTGATTCTTGTAAACAAAACTTAGATAGGCTATCTCTTTAATGAACAGCTAATATTTTTGGAATTTTTTAAAAATCAAGGCAATTTTCCAAGTGTTTTTTGGTATATTCTTGTAAAATAATATTTTTGATACATATAATAGTCGTTATTTTTTTTAACCCGCTTCATTTTTCTTTATGGTCTCATTTCTTTATATTCTGTTCTAGATATTCTTATTGATCTTCTTATTGCATCAATTACGACACTTTTCATTTTTGTTTTGTATTTTTCTGTTACGCGACAAGTCTCTATTCCATAGAAGAGCATGCTTTTCACCATTGTTTCATATATGGTAAATTTTACATTCTTTCTTATCTCTCTGATCCATAAAATAGTGTTAAGTCATCCAATAACCTTTTTTGCTTTTATTGTTCTTTTTTCCAGTTCTTTACAGTCTGTTGCTGTCTTATCAAATGTGACACCCAAGTATACATACTCATTGATAGATATTGTTTGTCCATTGTCTAATTCTAACTCACTTGATTCGTTTATAATACATAAGTACTGTGCCTTGTCCACGTTTACTGTTAACCCTCACTTATGGTATTGTTCTGTTAACTTCCTCATCATATACTCATGTCTTCTTTATCATTAGATACAATTACTTGGTCAACAGCAAGTAGTGTGTATATGGTAAATCGGTCATTAGGTTGTATTTCCCTACCGTGTAATTTACGTTTCCAGTTTTTAAGCGCTACTGCGATATATATTCTAAAAGGAGTTGGAGAGAAACAACATCCTTGTCTTAAACCTTTTGTTACCAGGAATTCTTTTGAAAGTCAATTTGCAATTTTAATATTAGATTTGGCCCTTTGTGTAGTTCTTTTATCGCTTTGATGTATGTATGATTGTTATTAGTTTGCTCCAACACTGTCCATAATTTTTCTACTGGAACGGTATCATATGTTTTTTGTAGGTCCACAAAGGTAACATAAGTCTCTATATTTCTAGCACTGCTTATAAGATCTGCCTGCTTAAGAAGTCCATGGTTTTAAATCAATGATTTCTGGATACGTGTTTAAATTAAATTAATCGCAGAAAAGGTCTCTCAAAAGAGACTTTCAACACTTCGTATATTTAAGAGTAGATACTATCTGAAATTTGTGCTCTCTTGGTAGTTCCTTTGAATAATCTCTCATAAAAAGGGTTGTCTTTTATATTTTGCATATAGGAAGATAGAGGGCGACACTGAACGAATTTTAAAACTAGCAAAAGACCTAAATTTAAAACTTCAGTTAATTTTTTTAAATCAACAAATCAGTCAAAAAATGCAATAAGACTTTATTAAATGAAATGCAAACTTCGTTTTTTTAAATCAACATTTCTTAATAAAACAAGACAATAATTGTTTCATACCTACTTTATTTAAGTTTTATTTAGCATTTGTAGTACAAGTTTGAAGTATTCTAAATCTTTCCATAGTAATAAATCAAAAACTGTCAAAATTGCATTATGTTCAATGATTTGCTGGGCTTTAATATTGATGAGTCAGATAAATCATTTAGTGACAATTTATTAGCAATAAATTTATTATCTCCATCTACTTTCCTACATCGGCATTGCTTGAATGAATGAATCGAGTTTCGTGGGTAATAATATTGTCCTTTGCACTGACTGGGGCCACCGTGCAGGATTCGTTGTACCATACGGTAGTGGTGGAATGGTAGACGTTTTTTAAAATTTAAATTTTTCTCATAGAGGAAAGGTGCCTATTATCGCATAGGTTCCTAATATCGCATAGTCAAGTATTTCCTAAACTAGTGGTCCGATCTACCTGCGTGTGCATGTAGCGATGCTACACCAAGCTGTACAGATTCTACATAAATTACAGATTTCTGCGGCAAGTTTTTATTTGCTGTTCAGTTGTTTACGTGAAATCATAGTGCACGACAAATTTACCGCTGCTGATTATAGGCAATCTATTCTTAGAAGGAAAGACAAATTATTAATTTGATATACATCATTTGATTAAGCACATTGTAAGGTTTTATTTGATGTATAATTTATTAGGTTTAGTGCAGTTTTGTCTTTTCGAAAAGGTTGATAACATCACATATAATGTATGCCCTAATATCGGACACTATGGGTTTCCCAATTTTGTTTTTAGTTTTAAGCGTTGACAAATTATTTTTGTATTGCAAAAATATTATGCTAGTGTATGGTTTTAACTGATTAAAAAGTATAATAAAAACTCTAACTTTACTATGGGTTCCAAATATAGGGTATTTGCGATATTGGGACTACCTCCTATCCGATATTAGGACACCATTTTTAAAATGGTGAATTTTGTATTCCAAAATATATTTTTATCTCTTTGTTTGAAACTCGTAGACAATGATTGTGTAGAAATAAAATTTCGGACTTCCATTGTCTTTATTTATTTTAATAACACGACGTTTCGGTTAGTAAGTATCTCTAACCATTATCAAGTGTAAACTAAACAATCTAGTCTCTAGGCTACTACTTATACTACTTGGTGTGCAGTCAGGTGTGACGGCCCGCCCCCTTTTTAATCCTAAGACGCCTGTTTTCCTTAAGGAGTGGTTTCCATATGTTTGGTATGTTCGTGCTTGGTTGACTGAAAACTTCTTTATTCTGCATTATAAACGCAGCTTCAATAAACTTTCGTTCTCGCCAATGCGAGTCCTTATGTAAAACTTTAGCTTCTGACCACTGAATCCTGTGATCATTTGACCATGCATGATCTGCTAAACCGGATTTTTCAATATCCCCTAATTGGGTACTTTTTAGATGTTCATTTACTCTAACCTGAACAACGCTATCGGTGGAGGGGGTGATGGATCTTTTGGAGCTCTGTCTCCGTAACTCTTACTTTCAAGTGAAAGATAAGTTTTACGCGCAATATGATGGACTCCCAATGGGTTCATCTCTTTCGCCAGTGGTAGCAAACATCTACATGGAGTGGTTCGAGGACCATGCGATCAACACAGCAAGAGTCAAACCAAAACTATGGCTACGATACATGGATGACATATTTATTATATGGCCGGAAAATGATGACGAACTACTGAATTTTCTACACCATTTAAACGGTATTCGACCAACAATCAAGTGCAAGGGTTTTTGGATGTTCTTGTTAAACGATTAGACAGAAACATTCAAACCACTGTATATAGGAAACCTACACACACGCAGCGGCGTAGCGTGGGGGGGGGCCCGAGGGTAATGGCGCCCCATAGGTGGGAGAGGCGCCCTCGTGACGTATCGGCCGATGACATATGATGACCTTTTTTTTTTTTTTTTTTTTTTTTTTTTTTATGTGCAAGATTCGTCAGAGGCGCCCTTGTGACTTATCGGCCGCCCCCTGACATATGATGACCTTTTTTTTTTTTTTTTTTTTGTTTTTTTTTTTTTTTTTTTTTTTTTTGGTCGCAACATTTCTGAGAGGCGCCTTTTTGACCTTTTGGTTTTTTTTCTGCCATAAGATTTTTCATCAGTTTTCAGAGGCGCCCTTTTTAGCTGTCGCCCCCCCCCCCCCACCCCCCCGCCCTTTCGGGCACGCTACGCCGCTGCACACACGGTACAGTACCTAAATTTTAAGTCTAATCATTCTGTTGCTACAAAACAAGGAGTTATAAGAAGTTTGTATTTAAGAGCCGTAAATATTTGCAGTAATAATGAAGAATTAACCACAGAAATTAACAACATTAAAAAGGACTTACAACAGAATGGTTATTCCGAGAAATTAATAAACTCAACGATATTTAAAATTAAAAACAAACTAAATGTACCAAATTCCCAAAATAATAATCCGTTAGGTGTTATTAACATTCCATATGTTCAAGGGATTTCAGAAAACATAAGATGAAGTATTTTCTTCGGGAAATACGATAAGAAGTTTTGTAACTAAAACAAAACCAGACAATTCCTCAAATAATTATTTAATGTATTTACCATATCCCGTGTGAGTGTGGTAAATCATATGTAGGTGAAACGAAACGCCCTCTTCAGGTTAGAGTAAATGAACATCTAAAAAGTACCCAATTAGGGGATATTGAAAAATCCGGTTTAGCAGATCATACATGGTCAAATGATCACAGGATTCAGTGGTCAGAAGCTAAAGTTTTACATAAGGAGTCCCATTGGTGAAAACGAAAGTTTATTGAAGCTACGTTTATAATGCAGAATAAAGAAGTTTTCAGTCAACCAAGCACGGACATACCAAACATATGAAAACCACTCCTTAAGGAAAACAGGCGTCTTAGGATTAAAAAGGGGGCGGGCCGTCACACCTGACTGCACACCAAGTAGTATAAGTAGTAGCCTAGAGACTAGATTGTTTAGTTTACACTTGATAACGGTTAGAGATACTTACTAACCGAAACGTCGTGTTTTTAAAATAAATAAAGACAATGGAAGTCCGAAATTTTATTTCATATTTTTATCTGTCTCAGAAAAGAATGACATTTGGCATTTCAGAATATTGAAAAATATAGGTTACGTAATTGTTTGCCAACACGTACTTCTGATATATATGTATTTGAAAACATTTTTATAGGCCAAAAGAAAAAAGTATCCGATAATAGGCACCTTTCCTCTATAATTTATCGAGAAAGATATGCCAAATATTGTAAAAATATAAAATACAATTAAACGAACCAACTTTTGAAATTAAATAAAAAAATGAACTAGAATATTATTTTAAAAAAATACTGAATGTGTCATCTCACCTTAGGCATATAGGTGTGCACGCCCTAAAATGGTAAATTGTACAATTCTCAGGGACCAGTGGCGTATATATGGGGGGGGGGCTGGGGGGCCCGGGCCCCTCCCGAAGCTAAGATTTTTTTAGATATTTTCCACACATTTCATGAATACAAACATAAAATAACATAAAATACGGCCTCATGGGGTCTCGGGCCCCCCTCCCCCAAAACTGTCTCGGCCCCCCCGAAACTTTTTTCCATATACGCCACTGTCAGGGACAGCTTATTTTTTCTTTAAAAATCGTAATTAAGTGATTGGAAACTATGGCTATGGGAACAAAAATGTTTGTCTCTTTTTAAAGTGCAAATAAAATAGTTTATTACTATGGAAAGTAGGCCAAAGTTCGCTTCTGCATGCAGTGGATAGATAAGCGGGCATACAAAAGTCATCATTTTTTACACATTCACAAATTAACGACTGCAGTGCTTTGGAATTTTTTATACAGGGTGGAAAATTAAAAAGGATCCACCTGATTTTCACGAAAATTATCAGGAAATTAAAAAAACGACGAAACACGTCGATTTTGTTTGCAAGGGAAATCTTTTTGGCTATTTCAAAATTTTCCTAGATTCCACCCCCTTACCGGAGTGAGTTGCACCCTCAAAGTTGAATGGCAATCAAAATCGACGCGTTTCGGCGTTTTTTTTAATTTCCTGATAATTTTTTAATTTTCCACCCTGTATATTTATAAAAAACGATAAGTCTTCAAAGTTTAATAATATAACTTATATAGTTAGAGAAGCTCAAAACTACCCCCAATTTTTATCACTGTCTATTCCACATAAAACTGCCTTAAAAATTCATTTTTTTAACATATTGTCCGTCACAAGATATTGCCAATTTATTATTTTCCAAAGGGCTGATTTCAGTTTTAAAAGGGGGCACACTGGGTATTCA